>OX578145.1:84067896-84667896 GCA_951213105.1 Amaurobius ferox | reverse complement strand
TGCCCCCGAAAATTTTCGATTTCGCTATTTTACCAGATAAGCACGTTTCAACACACTCCGAACCTATTTCAAACACTTTTGGAAATGTATTTGACTGTGTGTGTATGTGGACACTATAACAAAAAAGAATGCACATACTACTATCAAATTTTAAATGTGCTTACATTATGCAAAAACTAGGACTGGATAGATTTTTCAGTAATTTGCAGTATTAGAATTCGAATTTTAAAATGTTTGAAGCATTACTTTGTATTGAAAAACATAATCGTTCCCGGACCAATAGTGGTCGAGTTGTCAATGCTGAAAAATGATAATTTAAATTACGTATGTATGATAATACGTAATAACGATAGTTAAAATAGTACTGACACAAATCAGTCAAATACATCTAATTCTATCGCTATTATTTCTTACATATATATTTAGACAAAATGTTCGAAAAGTTGAGGGCTTTCCGAGCTTCTCCAAAAATAAGCCTCTGACGCTTATCGCTTGAAATAAAAGTACAAATTCCGTTCGATTTGTTGAATGTTCGGAAAATGTAATTATTTATCCACAGACTTATATAGACAAGCACACACATCACAGAAAAATGATTGATTCAGGCATGCTGAAGACTTGTAGCTCTGTCAAAATTCGAGAGTTTGATTTTTGCCTATTACAGTGCTTTCTATCTACGTATTATGTACTGTAAGTAAAGTAAAAAAATCTAATGTGGGCAGCACATGATTTTCCTTACATAATGCAATGTATTTACTACTTTTACAGTAAAAACAAAATAGGTTATTCTTATAGTAGGTACTTATATTTTTTCCAAGATATTGAATTTTCGTCGTTAATTTCATTGATTTAGCGCCATTTTTATCCATTGGGTGAGATTTTCTTTGATTTGGTAGCATTTTAGAAAGTCGCCAAGTTGGCGACATTCCGCCAAATTCTTAGCCAAAATCTCGCCAAGCGTTATGGATGGAAAACTAATTTATTCTTATAGCAGATAAGTGACTGTTGGCGTTCAAATACAAAAGTATTAGTCAAAGTATCTTTTTTCATGAATGAGACGAGCTAGATCCACGAGAATGATGTCACCCAATTTATCACATAATATTACATATGACAAGTGAACATGTTTCTCAATAGAAAATATATTTTTTTTTTATTTTATATAATTTTTTGATATTTTTTTTTAAAAATGTGCAATATCTCAAGAACGGTTCATGCTAGTTCATGCTAAAATTTATGTTAATCGTTTTCTAATGAGAAATTACATAAGAAATGTCTATTTTCGTAACTTTATTAGAGATTTTGATTTTTTGATGATTTTTTCAAAATTTCACTCGAAAATTTAGGAGGGTTCTGAATATTCGATTGCGTATAAAAACAATAGGCTTTCAGTATTCACGGACTGTAATTTTTGTACCAAATTTCGTTCAAATCGGTCCATTCATTCGTCAGTTATCGTCTCCACAGACTCACTGACACACACATAAGTAGTGTATATAAGGGGGTTCTGGCTCATCCGGTGCTATACTTTAATATAGGGCAAATTCCGGTGCTATACTTCCCCATGTTAAAATACACACACACATACTTTCACACACACACACAGCCATCACCTCAAAAATGTTCGATTCGTGATCAGGGATGCTTGAAACGTGCTCTCCCGTCGAAAACTCGAATTCGAATTTAAGACCCCGTCACAAGCACGTTTCAAGCATCCCTGATCACGAATCAAACATTTTTGAAGTGATGTCTCTCTGTGTGTGTGTGTTTTAACATGGGGAAGTATAGCACCGGAATTTGCCCCATATTAAAGTATAGCACCGGATGAGCCAGAAACACCTTATATACACTACTTATGTGTGCATCAGTGAGTGTGTGGAGACGATATCTCACGAACAAATAAAGCGATTTGAATGAAATTTGGTACAAAAATCACAATACGTGAGTACTGGAAGCCTATGGTTTTTAAACGTAATCGAATGTTCAGAACCCCCCGCCCCTAAATTTTCGACTGAATTTTTGATAAAATCGTCAAAAAATCAAAACCTTTAATAAAGTTACGCAAATAGACATTTCTTATGTCATTTTTCCTTAGAAACGATTGACATAAACTTTAGAACGCTAGCATGAACCGTTCTCGAGATATTGCACATTTTTTAAATAAATTTATCAAAAATTTCCATAAATTAAAAAAATATATATTAACTGTTGAGAAACATGCTAAATTTCATATGTAATATCATGCGATAAATTGATGACATCATTCTTATGGATCTTGCTCGTTCCATTTTCGAGAAAAGATACTTTGAGTAATACTTTTGCATCTGAACGCCAATAGTTATATATCTGCTATAAGAATTTATTTCTCCGTCCATAACGCTTGGCGAGATTTTAGCGCCGAATTTGGCGGAATATTGCCAAATTAACGAAAATCTCGACAAATGGATAGAAATGACACTAAATCAATGAAAATGACCACTCATTGTCGAAAATTCAATATCTTGGAAAGAATATAAATATCTACTATAAGAAAAACCTATTTTTACTTTCCCTGCAATACATGGTAATGTATAGGGAAAGTATTGGAATCATACCGAAAATCACAACTCGAGTTTTCGACGGATCTACACGTTTCGAGACCCCTAGAATACGAAAAAACCATTTTTAGCGTGACGTCTGTGCGTGTGTCTGTGTGTCTGTCTGTCTGTCTGTCTGTCTGTCTGTCTGTCTGTCTGTGTGTCTGTCTGTCTGTCTGTGTGTCTGTGTGTCTGTCTGTCTGTCTGTGCAGATTTTGTATCCACTGTAACTAAAAAACTAATCGACCGAATTTCACAAAATTTGGTAGGTAAGTCACTTGTGGCCGGGGCTAGTGCTGATTAGTTTTGGGTACGATTCGGAATAAAAGAACCCGCCTTTTTTTGCGAAATGGCCCGCAAAAGCTTGTATCCACTCTAGCTGAAAAACTAATGAACCGAATTTCACAAAATTCGGTAGATGAGTCACGTATAGGTCACTCTGGTGCTGATTAGATTTTGGTACGATTCGGAAAAAAATAACCTGCCTTTTTTTGCAAAACGGCCCGCAAAAATCTTCAAAATCTAAACTAAAGAACTTGGTATACTTAGATATATCCATTAAATGCCCGTTTAATACGTAATGTTTAACGACGAAAAGAATAAGACCAACCCCATTACACTAGGACTAGCCGTTCTCGAGATATTTTAGTTTTTCGTACTTTCCCTACGCCACCTTTGAAAATAAGCCCGGTTACCGAATGAGAACGAAATTTGAATTAAAAGTGAATTACATTTAATTGAAATAAATAGAACGTGGATATAAGTTTGCAGGGAAAGTCATGTGCTGCCCACATCAGATTTTTTTTATTGTAAATGTAGTAAATTCATTGCATTATATAAGGAAAGTCATGTGTCGCCCACATCAGATTTTTTAGCTTTGTTTCCGATAGACACGTGCTTTAGATATTTTTAGATGCCGTTCTTAAAATTTGAATTTTTTTTACACAGTATTTTATTTTCGTATTTCAGGTTAAGAGTTTGGAACACAAAAATTTATAAAAAGAGAAAAAAAGAACATATTTGCTTGGCTTAAAAAATACTATAACGTTTTTAGAATCATTAGAAACAAGAGAGCACGTTTCTACCATCATTTAGAAACAAGAGAGTGATTCATCAAGATTACATTGTCATCAAGATTACATTGATGTAACAATTATGTTGTTCTATCTGTGTTGTTGAAAAATGATTACCCAAAACATTAAATCCATTTATCTTGGAATGAATTTTTCATGATTTGACAATTTTAGAAGGATATATATATATAAAATGCCTGGTACATATGAAATTTTGTACAGAATTTCTCTGTTCTGTTTTCAATAAATTGTCTGCAGGATTTTTGATTTTGAGTAAATGTTTTATATTTTTCTTGAAACAAATATCACTCTTCAAAACTGATTATATATATATATATATATATATATATATATATATATATAAATATAAATTAGTAAATCCAATGTTAGAATGTATATATTAAAAATTGTAAAACCTGCCCATTTGCTTCTAACTCACAAATTACTAATCTACATAGTCATAAGACTTTCTGTAAAAAATTTTTAATTGCATCTACAAATTATCTTGTAATATATGTAATATATCTTATATAGGACAGACCAGTAATCCTATTCATCTACGTATGAATGTACATAGAGATCATGTTAAAAAATATATCCACAATAATAATTTTCTTCCTACTTCTAATAAAATCGAATATAAACACTTTGCTCATCATGGTTATGAAAATATAACTATACATATTTTGGACATTAAAACAAATACTGCTGATAGATTATTCTTTGAAAACTTCTATATTAAATCACAATGTACTCTGTTTCCATATGGATTAAATCAATTATATCTTAATGGCAATATTGTTAAGAATAATTTTGTAGATAATAAATATTCTATTTTTAATCACCTTTTTTTTAAACCTCTTTTACATAATAGTAAATTGGCTAAACTCAAAAGATTTAAACGCGGTAAAGGAAGCTCCTCCCAATATGATTTTAAAGCGGAGATTAAAAGTATGCATCAACAATTCAATAGCACATATCAATGGAAATTTATTAAATCATGGGTATTTGCAGTTAAGAAAAAACAATTAAACACAGTTTATGCTATTTTCTTAAAGTTAAATCTTACTAACGAATATTTTAATCATATTTTCTATGATTTGCTCATTACTAGATCAAAATATTTAAAAATAAAACTTAATCAATTTCATAATAATAACTGTTCTAATTCTTATTGTGTAATATCATTTAAGCATCCTATTTATAATTCCATAAACTTTAAGAATTTATTTAATCAATTTCATCATTTATTGCCTGTAAAGGATTTGAATGTTACTAAAACTTTTAAATATAACAAGCCTATTGGAAGAACCATTTTTAATTACAATGCAATTTCAAAATCTCTCTCAGTCGACATAGATTCCTCTACAAATTTAGATGGTGAATGTATTTGTAGTGTTGATAATTATGCTGAATTTATAAATCCACACTTGGGTCATATAGTTACTGGAGACTTAGCCATTGTAAAAGATAAATCTTTAAGAACTATAATGTCATTTGGCACTAAATTCAGGTTACCTTCATGTAATAATTCTAAACAAGTGTTAAAGTCAATCAATCTGGACCTTGATAAATTTATTTATGGATTAGCTTCTAAATATGCTCAGCCTTTAGAGGCATTTAATATGTGGAAATTTACTATTTTAAGATCTATTAAAAATACCATTTGTAGTATTAATTTATCTAGATCTATATATAATATGGATAATATAAAGCACTCTGTTAATGATTTACATAGATCTTTTGTTATTACTTATGTAGATAAAGCCTCTAATAATTATGCTATTATTTGTAAAAAATTCTATATTCAATATCTGCTAGATTATTTAAAAAATAATAGTCTATTTAAAATTGATTCACACTCTCTTAATAGTATCAAATTGAAAATTATCAATATGTATAGTGATTTAGATATTAATAATAAATTTTTGACATTTCCATATATTGTGCTTATACCTAAATTTCATAAAAATCCTATTAAATTTAGAACTGTTACTAGTGGTCATAATTCATACTCTGCTACTGCTAGTAAATTATTACTAAATTATTTAAATGTACTAAATAGCAATTTACGAGATTCTGGTGATAGCTACATTATTCTAAATAACAGTAAGGAATTAAAAAATAAATTAAAAACGCTTGGTAAAATAATAGGATTTCAAACTTTTGATTTTAAAGATCTATTTAATAATATTAAGATCACTGATCTATATGATGTCATTTTAGCTTTATATAATGCTTATATTACTAATCATTCTAATCTTACTAAATTTACCAATTTTCCTAAGCTTCTCCATTTTGTTCTTTTCAATAATTATATCTTTCAAGGTAATAAATTATACTTACAAGTCTCAGGTGTTCCACAAGGTGGCTGTAGTAGCAGTATGTTAGCTAATTTATACCTATATCAATATGAAAAATTCTTTACTTCAACTGATTATAAAATTTATAGATATGTAGATGATCTGATTTGTCTTGTATTTACTGATAACTATGTCATAGATATAGATTTCTATCCGGATAATTTGGAATTAATACCTAATGAAACTTCTATTAGTAATAATATTTATTATTTGGATTTAAATCTAATTATAGAACCTGCTCATGGGATAGTTACTAAATTATATGATAAAAAAGATTTTTTTAAATTTAATATTAATAAATTATTACCTTTTAATTCCTGTAACTCGATTCAATTGTTTAGAAATATTATACTTAATCAACTTTTTAGAATTTATAGATTATCAGATAAAAAATTTCATGCTTTGCACATTAATAACCTCAAAATTACCAGTAAAATGTATCAATATCCTGCATATTTAGTAAATAGTATAGTTAATAAGTTTCGATTGGCCTAAAATTCTCATATTCTCCCCTTATTATCTTATTTTAGCCGTACTTCTTCATTCTCTTGAAATTATATTTTCATCTTTTTATCTTGAAGCTTTAACTGTTGAATAACTCATTTTATTTCATTTTATTGCTTTTGCGCAGTAGTTTTTATTACTCTCTTTGGCAACAGCAAATCACATCTTTTCATTTTGGCATATGGCAACATTGGTCCAGTCATATTTTGCTCGTCATGGTTGCGCTGAAGAGGTGTGTTTTGAGGTATTTATGTTTCCTTTATTGCTCCAATCTATATGCTTGTCGTCCATATAACACAAGTTTATAGATAAAATCTATCTTGTGTTTCAGAAACAAGCATTTTTGTGTTCATTTCGAAGGGATATATGGACCCGAAGAGAATTTTTTCGAAATGAACTTATCGTAAGCCTAAATCTCCTCCATGTGCAAGCTTTTTTGCTTGATTTTTTTGTTTTCTTATTTGCATTCCTCATTTTTGAAATTTGTTGATTGTCTTTGTCTTTATGACTTGCATTATGCTTTATTATTTCCTCTTTTTGTCTTAATTTCTTTTATTTCTTTGTATTTTGTAGAAAATTTTGGAATAGTGTATTATGAGTTACTACATACATTCTAACTTTGGATTTAATAATTTATATATATATATATATATATATATATATATATATATATATATATATATATATATATATATATATATATATATATTATATATATATATATATTTATATATATATATATATATATATATATATATATATATATATATATATTTTCAAAAAGAAAAGAGGCATGGATGGAAACAATATACCAAAAGATGGCCGGGGGGGGGGAGTTGTGACCCCCTCACCCCGGTTAAGCATGCTTTGTGTCGCGACAACACTCCCGGAGAGCCGGTATATTGCAAAAAAGAATACGAATGTATCAAATTGTAAGATGTAAATAGACATCATACACAAACAAATATAAGATATACATATATATATATATATATAATTGAAGATTTTTATAAATTACTTGTAATATATATATACCCGAGAAATACCAAAGAAAATTGCTTGTAAACTAAAGGATATATACATAGTTAATATTCCTTTAATCCTGAAGAAAAATCAGTGTGTAATAAATAAATAAATAGATTATTCCAAAGTGCTCTTCAGTTTTCGATTTGGATTTCTTTGAATCTTTTCATATCAATAAAAGTTGCAGTAATCTGGTCACTGATTTGTCAATGACTCCATATTTCTTCGATGTTTCGTATGACCACATCTAATTTTTAGTTTCTTTGATTTTAATTTTATATTATCTGCATCCCCCCCCCCCTCCCGGCTTGCTTTCCGTGTTCATATTTCCTTGTTTTCTATTTTTCTCGCTTCATTTCTTTTTGTAACACTACGTCGCGCTACTATACCGGACGCTATCGTTTTTGCCATTTCCAGTTTAGTTGATATAGTCCTGCTCTTATTTGGGCGTTCAGGTGCAAGCTTTTTGCACTGAAGAACGAAATCCAAATGATTTCTGAAAAGTACTTCTACTCATTTATCTTCATTTGCATTGCACTTTACGTTGTGAATCAGTTCATTCTTTTTACAGTATTTTAAGCAATTTGATTTAAAATTTTATAGTGTGTAGAAATGTGATATTGTTTTCGGGAAAAAAAAATTACCCAGTAATGTAACGAATTCCTTTCTTCTGGCAGCCCTTCCCCTTCAGGTGATCATGAAGGGGATGGCCATGGGCACAGTCATGTACAAAGTGAGATCTCCCGACCGACTGTACAGAAGGAAGTACAAGGTGGACATCCAGAACATGAGACTCTCCTATGCTCCTTCCACGAAACCCTTTTGGAAAGGAAAGATTACCACAGGTATGCCAAAATTTTAGATATTTAATTACTTAAGTCAGAGCTCTGCAATCTCTAACCGTTCTGGAGCATCAACGACATGTTAAATAAATTATTTCACAGAACACCGCCTACACTTTGAGGCAGCATTTTAACACTATTAAAATATTTCATGAAACGTTAAATAAATTTTTTGCTTAGCATCTACATGGGTCCTAGGGAAAACACCAGAATTGCAAAAATACCAGGAATTTTGAGAAGCCTGAATGAACCCTGGAATTTGAGGGAAAAAACCTGGGATTTGGGAAACTTTAATGGGAAGACACTTATTTTCGCATTTGTTATATGACATTGGCGTCCATGGACGCCAATGCCTGCAAAGGAGGATCGAACTGTTTGGAATAGGGTATGTCAAATAGCTGTCTTTTTGGGAGTTTCTTCGTTTGGGATGGACGCTGTCCCACCCGCAAGTAAAAGGTTAAAACTATTAATATATTTTATAATTTCAAATAAAAACTGATATTACCAGATTTAAATTAATTAAAAAATTATTTATGTTTAAATGCTTATTATCACATAAAAAATTGAGGGTTCCCTTAAAATTTGGGGGCCCATGCGTTAATTAGGCTCTGGACGTCACTGTCTTTATTTCCATACACTCGTGAATAGTTAAGCACCGTTCTGCAGTATAGTGGCATGCATGACCGTGCAGCAGCCAATGGATTATGGCAGGTATTTATTGCTTTGTGTATACGCGTTTCGTTGGTGCCTTATATTTATTTCTACTAATTAGACAATGTTCTTTCAGCTTTGCAATTGGCATTTTTCTTCTATCTCACTTTGTTGCCGAGTTTGTGTTCGTAACGTCTTCAATTCTTCGCTGAGGCCACTGCAATCACTTTTATTCGATTGTACATTCAGAGACTTTTCATTCCGATAGGCATAATACACTCAGGGACATTACATTACGAGCAATAAGTAAAATACACGTTGTTTCAAGGATAAGGAATACTCGAGCAACGCATTTAAGCACAAATAACACAATGATGCAGCATACAGGTGTTTCGAGGATACGCTGAATCTCCTTCGTCACTGCAAGAGCCCCGAAGTCCAAAAGAGGAATGGGCCTATTCCTTTTTTGGACTTCGGGTTTGTCCGGTAGGAATGGTTGTTTGGGAGGAATTGGTGAAGAGTAATCGATGCTGAATAAGAATTTTGATCTACCATTTGGAAAAAAGATAATGGACCCATTTATGTAAAAGTTCTATCACATTTTATTATTTTCCATATTTTATTAACATAGGTACCGCTTTATTTAATATAAAACTAACTTAAGATAGAATAAAACTTCGTAAATACAGCATACAAACAAATATAAACAAGTCTGCCGGTTCCAAGACACAAAACAGACTTCTTCAGGACCGACAAGAAACTCGACCTCACTGACTGAAGTCAGACCGGCAACTCAGGTAGAATGGCACACGTGGCTGAAATTATGAATTATATTTCCAAATAAGAGGTACCCAAGGCTTTAATTTCTGAACATTCTTGGGACCCCAATCATATTTATAATTTTTCGTAAGTCAAGATTATTTTTACTCCTAATTTGTTTTTGAACTGGGCTTTCTTGAAAATTTCTCTAGTGTTTCTTGATCAAACTCCCTTGTTAACCTATGTTCCCTTCCGCTTGGAAATATCTGGTGTAATTTTTTCTATTCCAGTTTTCTTCCTTCTTTTTTTTTTTTTTTTTTTTTTTTTGTGTTTTTTTTTTTTTTTTTTTTTTTTTTTTTGTTTTTTTTTTGTGTGTGTGTGTGTGTGTGTGTGTGTTTTTGTGTCTACCTTTTTCCGGATTTTAGTTACTTTTCCACTTTTATATTTGACGAAGTTAGCTCATATGGCTTACGAATCGAGTTGGTTCTTTAATATTTAAATTTCCTGTTTTCCTGTTTGTTCTAGTTGGATTACCGCCATTTCCAATATTTTCTACTTATTTTTCTTGTTAGTATTTTTTACGGCTGATTTAAATGCCTTATGCTTCTTCCGTTACTGTTTTAGCAGGTTTTATCACTATTATGTTGCCTATTAGTTCTATTACCGCAATATTTTCTGATATTATTTCTTTCCTCTGTGCTTTTTCCGTTCACAGTATCCTGCCTGTCGTTTTTCCTTTCTCATTTGTTTCTCCCCTTTCATTTCTTCCAGCAACTATAGATAGGTTAAAACTGAATCATACTCGGAGATTTAGGTATATTTGATTAGGTATAATTTATTCAAAAATAATCTTTAATAGCCGGAGTGGTGTAGCTAATAGAGCTAGTGGCTCTACACTGTAAAACATTTTGCAACCTTTGCTCATGACTTACCTTATATACATAGTATAATGTATAAGGAAAGTATTGTGACGGAGTCGAAAATTCGAATTCGAGTTTTCGACGGGAGAGCACGTTTCAAGCATCCCTGATCACGAATCGAGCATTTTTTGAGGTGATGTCTGTGTGTGTGTGTGCGCGCGCGTGTGTGTGTGTGTGTGAAAGTATGTATGTGTGTGTGTGTGTGTGTGTGTGTGTGAAAGTATGTGTGTGTTTGTGTATCAGTGAGACTGTGGAGACGATATCTCACGAACGAATCAAGCGATTCGAATGAAATTTGGTACAAAAATTACAATCTGTGAATACTGTAAGTCTATTGTTTTTAAACACAATCAAATGTTCAGAACCACCCTAAATTTTCAAGTGAAATTTTGAAAAAAATCATCAAAAACTCAAAACCTTTAATAAAGTTACGCAAATAGACATTTCTTATGTAATTTTTTCTTAGAAAACGATTGACAAAAACTTTAGAGCGCTAGCATGAACCGTTCTCGAGATATTGCACGTTTTTCAAATAAATTTGTCAAAATATCCCATAAATTAAAAAATATATATATATTAACTGTTGAGAAACATGTTCACTTTTCATATGTAATATCGTGCGATAAATTAGGTGATATCATTCTCGTGGATCTATCTCATTCCATTCATGAGAAATTATGCTTTGAGTAATACTTTTGTATTTGAACGCCAATAGTCATTTATCTGCTATAAGAATAACTTATTTCTCCATCTATAACGCTTGGAGAGATTTTGGCGACGAATTTGGCGGAATGTCATTACTTGGCGACTTTTCAAATGTTGCCAAATTAACGAAGATCTCGCCAAATTTATAAAAATGACGCTAAATCAATGAAAATGACGACTAATTAACGGAAATTCAGTATCTTGGAAAGAATATAAGTATCCAACCTATTTTTTTACTGTAAAAGTAATAAATTCATTATATTATATAAGGAAAGTTATGTGCTGCTGAGCACATGACTTTTTTTATTTAGCTACTTTGTTGATAATTTCGGCAAACTTATGAGAAAAGTCACAATTACAGGCGTTCATGATGTAAATTCCATCTTCATTTCTGAAATATTCAACTATTTATCGTCTGCCGAAGCGTTATTTTTGTATTTATATATATGTATGTATGTATACATATATATACAGGGTGTCCAGTGCTATCGGTGCCTAATGGCTATTTCCTCAACCGTTAGTCACAGAGATACACTTCCAATTGCAAAAACGTTTTAAATTTTAAAATCTATTATCTTAGAAACAGTTTAAATCAATAAATGCATTTCTGAAAGAAATACGAAATATAAATTTTTATACAGTCCCCCGGTCCTACCAATTATATTTCGGAAAATCATTCCCATACAATTTGATTCAAAATAAAAAGAATCATCCTTTTACGACCAAAATTGACCGACTTATAGCTGTTTAAACTTGGAGCACTTTTTGTGATGAGAAATGGTCAATACGGTCCCTGATTGGTTGGTTGTCTGAAGCGGGACATTTTTATGCGTGGAAAAGCGACTTAAGTCATAAAGTTTAATGCTTCATAACTCGGTGAATTTTGGTCGTAAAAGGAAGATTTTTTTTTATTTTGCATGAAATTGTATGAGGATGATTTTCCTAAATAAAATTGGTAAGACTGCGGGACCATATAAAAATTAATATTTCGTAATTCTTTCAGAAATGCATTTATTGATTTAAACTGTTTCTAAGATAATAGATTTAAAAATTTAAAACATTTTTGTTATTGGAAGTATATCTCTGTGGCTAACGGTTGAGGAAATAGCCATTGGGCAAAGATAGCACTGGGCACCCTGTATATATATATATAATCATAAATATCAAGAATCTTACTCCTCATTACGGGCAGTTGATTTCTCTGAAGCTTTCAATAACATGCTTGCAAATCTTTGCAGGGTCCATTTCGACAATAAGAGCTTATAATTTCGTCGCAGTAGCTCAACGGTAGAGCGTCGGCTGACCAGTTCGGAGATCCAGGGTTCGATTCCCGGTTGGGGCAGCAAGGTTCTTTACATGTATACAATGTATCCATGAAGCCCGCCGAGCTCAATTTTCCGTTCCAATCGAATACATTTTAAAGCAAAAATAAGCCACAGTGCATTTTTATTGAAACAGAAATTTTCGCACATTAACGGCAGGTATATTACACCGGCAAAACATACAAAATACAGGACCCCGAAGGAAAAAAATAACACAAAAATTTTATTGATTTTCCATTTCCCTGAATGAAAGAAAAGAAACATTCCTGAGACTTTTTGGGAAATCCTGCTCTTGTAATCGTAACCTCCCACATTTAGAGTTTCTGTCCTATTTGCTTTACTCGGTATGCGGTGTTGCAGATACCATTTCACGAACAACACGTTTTGTAGTTTCTGCCCCGAATCCGTACGGAAAAGTTACACTAGTTTCACTTTTGTCTGGCAACAATCGCGCATTCGTCCATGAACTCAATCTTTGAGCCATATTTACAAAATCTCCGCCTCTAGTGATAACTTCTAAATACTAATGTCGATTCGTTGCCGGATAAAAGTAATAATTAAACATTCACTCATTTGATAATAGCTGGTTTTCTTTTCTGGGGGGAGAGGGCAGCGTTTTATAAATAGTGGCATTCGCTTTTAAATAAAAAAAAAACCACATATAAATATGCATTTTTGTGAAATTTTTATATCTCAATATGCTTTTATAACATTTTTATCTATTTTTTGAAAAACAATTTTCAACAAATCGAGGGAGTTTCTTTAGTCCGTTCACCTCACAGATCAATAAATCGCCGACGTTCACAGATTGAAATAATCATATCAAATGCTGTTCGATTTCATCGGTTTGTTCAAAAGATATCGTGTCCACACACAGATACACAGAAATCATTAACTGTTCCATATTCATTAATGCTCAAAACGTGTAGATCTATCAAAGTTCGTGGGTCGGATTTTTGAACGCATCAGAACAATACTTTCTCTATGTATGGTAGGGAAAGTAAAAAAAAACAAAAACAGAATAAGAAACTGTCAAGTTTGGATATGCCTTTGGAAAAAAGTTCAGGTTGGACCACCAGGTCTGTGTAATAAATGCGAATAGGGAGATCGCCAAGACAATTTCCAGACTAAGGACTAGACACCTAGGTGGCATGAAAATTAATGCGGATGACACCAGAACCTACAAATACTGTAGAAACTGCCCAGATGAAAAGATTACAGTGGAACACATATTTGACTGTCCAGCTATACTTGCGGCTTTGCAAAGCATTGGCGCGAATTCCCTTTCCAGGGAAATCTTTATAATGAGAAGATTGTGGATCTCGCCAAGGCAATAATATCTGACATGGTTCGATCTGACCTCTTATGGACACGACACCAACCAATCAACCAGCAGTTCAGGTAGTGGGCTGTATAAAATTGACTGCAATAAATGTGTAGGCTGTGGTAAAGATTACAGCTTGACGATGGAGGAAGAAGATAGGCTCTAGTTGCGTGCATTGGATGCATGAAAACTGTACCACATATGCAAACTTTTGCCAGGGATGTTGCAAAATGATAAAATAAAACCTAAAACTGAAGGACACGTTCAGTTATAGTAGTTTCGATTTTGTAATGATGGCTATCTCTCCCAGAGGGCATTGGCCTCTGGGAGAGATAGCCATCCCGCATCATTGGCGATAGATGGCCAGAAGTGAAATTTTAATTTGTTTGTAAATACTGTTTACTTATACCGCATAGTCTGTATTGAATGAAAATTTCTTTTTGTTTGTTATTAATACATGTTTTTTGACCATATAGTAAATAAACATTCATTTAAAAAGGAATTATTAATGCGAAAAAATTATGAATCAATAAACGGTGGCCCTCTCTTCTGACTGTGGGAAAATAGTGGGGGAGACAAAATATTTTGTTTCCCATTTCCCCAAATGTTATTTACCCGAACTTCAATGGATTTCTATGGACTCCAGGGGGTATGACACCCGCTTGGCGACCCGGGCGCGGTAACCCAGTGGTTAACGAGCGGGAATTGCACTCGGTAGGCCCGGGTTCGATTCCTTCCGCTGCCAAAACTGCCGCCGTGTTCACGCGGAGTACGATCATGTTAACATGTGGGTCCGCAAGTCCTTCCGAGAGGTTGGTGGTAGGGGAAGGAGGGTACAGTCCCTGTGGATGCCTCCCCCACTGGGTTCCGATCTAAATTGGGTGGCCCTTCCCGGTCGTCCAAAACGGGTACCTTACACCTTTCTGATAGGTCGGATGGTCTGGGGTCTCAACAACAACAACCCCCCTTAGCGACCGTCCACATTCAATTTGCGGCTCAAACCCTCGGGTGAGTCGGTCGGCCTGGGTTTTCCACCCCCCTTGGCGCCACAGTATTTGACTGTATGATTGTCTAATACTAACAGGGAAAGTCATGTGCTGCTTACATCAGAATGTCTATGCTGTTACAAACGAAGTTTAATTTTCATATTTATTCTTAATAGATTATGCTCTTTACTTTCACGTCTTACTTACACTTCTTTTTAACTTCGTGCAAACTATCCTTGCCTCTTCGCTCAATATCTTTGAAGAGCTCGTTTTCGGCTCCCAGAGCACGTAAATCTGAAACTCGGCAGACGGTTTCATCTCGCGAAATATTTACATCCATCAAATGTTCACGTCATTAGGTTATGTGGTTACGTCCTGTACGTACATTATGAGTATGTTTTTGCACTTTTCTTGCATTTAGAATCATAGTTCAGTGTCTTCAGATAAAATGTTCTCATTGTGGGGCCCGCAGATCCCTGATGGTGGGGAATAGGTTCGAACTCGGTACGTTTAGATTGCTGATCCTCCGCTATACTGTTAGGCTATAAAAGAATTCTTCGAGCCCGAAGGTATAATCGAGGATGTCTTTCGTAGCAGTGAGTGACGCAGTGCAACCATCCCAGTGCAACCATCCCACATCCTCGTTCTAACGTGTCGTTCCATGCAGAATACTGCAAATGTTTGTACGCCAATTACATAAAGAAATAATATGAGGGATGAAAAACAAAAGCTAGAAATGAAAATTAAATTAAAAAAAAAAGTTTTTCCATGTCCACCCTTACATAATAGCGGCATATAGAAAAGTATAAAATGTATTTTAATCACCGCGAAATTTAACCAAATTGAGGGTGAATCCAGGTTTAATTACAATACTATACTATATATAAATTTGATTATTATCCAAAATCTAAAGTAAAATTGTCGAAGGAGTTGTCATCACAAGTTCCATTCAAAACAATATTATATATAATGATAAGTATAGTATTGTTTTGAACTGAATCTGCCTATCAGCGGCGGCTCGTCAGGTAACGCAGGTATCGGTTGAATGGGTTATTATTATTATTATTATTTGGCGAATTTTTCAGACTCGTTTGGCTACTTTTAAATAATATTTGACAACACTTTTGCCAGTAGCGTGATGTGTTTTGATGGTATTCGTTGTCCGGAAAGAATCCCGCCATCGAATGTGCTTTACCCATTCCTGAAATACCGCCACTGCTGCCTATATCCCCAATTTAGTTCAATTTCGTGTGTAATTAAAATTTATTTTCTTCTTTTTTCATTCGCGACTTGTCTGTAAGGGTGGAAATTGAAAAACTTTTCCCCCCTCATAATTTATTCTCGGTAAAATCCATCCATGTGTCCATGAACTCGTTCGGTCAATCATGCAGCGTGCAATTCGAAATCCCCAACACATTCCTCAATCGGGAAGTGCATGCCCTCCATATTCTTCTGCGAAAGTGTTGCGAAGCTATCTGGTAAACAGTATATGGGTCAACGGTCCCGCGTATACACATCAAACTTTTTGCGGTTTTAGCCAGAACCCACTAATAGGGCTTTTTCGTTTTCTAAAAGAATAAATACTAAAAGATAACTCGTATTGATAGCATTTCTGATTCATTTTGTTAATTCACAGCTTTCCAGTTATGTTTGAAATTTCAAAAATCTTTTGTTCACTCTATTAATTTATATTTTAAACTGTTATTTGCCTTTCAAAAATTTAAATTTCGAAGATCTCTTGTATAAGTTTTATTATTTTGGGTTTAAAAAATACGTTTAATCTTCGATAACTTAAATTTAAAAAAAAAGAAAATTGCTTACTTTCAGTAGGATGAATTAATTCTAAAAAGATTTTGTTTAATTTTCTATATTTTAAAATCTGATAACTTTGTGTTTAAATTTCGGTATTTTCATTTTGAAAAAAATTTTGTTTACTTTTCAATAATTTAAATTCTGAAAAGTTTTTGTTGATTTTTGGATAGCTTTTGTTTATTTTCGGATAATTTAAATCAAAGTAAAAATACACGTCGTGTAAAAGAAAAAAAAATTGCCAAACCTGAAAATAAAAAAAAAGTTGATTTTATAAACAGGGGAAAAAATCATATTTCCAAAATATCCACCAAGTTCTCTAAAAATGATACAATATGCACATAAGTGGGATAAATACGCAATATATATATATATATATATATTCATTCGCCACTTTTTTGTAAGGGAGGAAATTGAAAATCTTTTCCCCCTCATAATTTATTCTCGGTAAAATTCATCCATGTGCCCATGAGCTCGTTCGGTCAATCATGCAGCGTGCAATTCGAAATCCCCACCACTTGAATATATATACTCAGGACTTGAGTATATATATATATATATATATATATATATATATATATATATATATATATATATATATATATATATATATATATATATATATATATATATATATATATATATATATATATATATATATATATATATATATATATATAGTTTTAGAAGCAAGTTGCAAGTTTTAGTTGCAAGTTTTAGAAGCAAGTTGAGAATCACTCAGGGCTTGACTAAGGAGAGGGGAGGGCTGTCTCAAATAAAATGTTATGTGTTGAAATAAATTTAATATATCGAGTTGAATTTACTTTTAATGAATTTAACTTTTTGCTTACGGGTGGGTCAGCGTCCATCCCAAACGAAGAACCTCCCAAAAAGACTGGTATTCGACATACCCTATCCCAAACAGTTTGAACCCCCTTGTCGTCCATGGGCATCAATATCTACTAAGGGGGATCAAATGCAAAAGGGGATGCAAACATTCTTAAATTCCAAAACAGACAAAAGATATAAGAAAATGCATTGATGGTTATATGGCAACGGAAAGGAATTTGTTAATATACGGCACAATATGTATACGGCACAAGTATCAATTACTTGTATCAAATTGTCCCGAACGTCAGTATAATAGATGGTCCCTTAAATTTTAAGGGATCAAGCCATACGAGCTAGATCGACCATTGCACGCTATCGAAAAATTGCTGTTTAATTTCATATTTGTTGCTGCATTGTGTCTCATTAGCTGTATATTTTATTATCGTTTCAAAACTCTCTTAAATTCTCCATCATTTCACTTCTTGGAATCTGAAGCACTGTAAAACATTCTGCTACCTTTGCCCATTTTTTCAGCTACTTTGTTGATCATTTCGGCAAACTATCAGAAAAGCCGCAATTACAGGCGTTCATGAAAATTGCAGCTTCTTTTCTGAAATATTCAGCTAATTATCGTCTGACGAAGCGTTATTTTTGTATTTTTAACACTTTACAACAAAGTTGAAAAGTGTTTATGACTTTGTTCATTCTGTCTGTCTGTCTGTCTGTCTGTCTGTCTGTCTGTCTGTCTGTCTGTCTGTCTGTCCGTTAGCACGATAACTGCCGTAAAAATGAGTTTATCAAAATGAAATTTCAGTATGTTGTTCAGACGGTCTGTAGGACCTATGGGAATATAAATAAATAATATCACCCAATTAGTTTTTTATTGAACCCGGGTTGAAAAAATGAAATACATTGAACCCTATGGGACCTAATTTTTCAAACATTTTTTAAGCAAATTTAAAATTCACGAATTGCTTCGAAATTTTTAGGAAATATTCACATTATCCCATAGAATATATAAAAAAAAATTCAGTAAAATATGTTAAGTAGTTTTTTAATTAAAAAAATTATTTAATATAGGGAAAAAAACAAATTCAATTAAATTCTGACTTTGGGATATCTTCCAGAAAGAAAAGAGAGAGATATTATATAATAAATATCTTTCCATTTGTTTAAACGTTTTGCATATGGGAGTGGCTTCATATTTTAAAACAAATTTGGTAGATAACAATTTTTCATTTTTTTTAAATTTTATATAACTCTTCTTGATAAATTTAATTGATGGCATTTTAAATGCACTTTCTTACGTCCTAGAGAGTTAAAATTTGGTACACAGCTTAAATTTGTTGAACATTTTATTCGACAAAAATTTGATGGATCTTTAAATATAGATCATACATTTTTTTCGAAATGGCCTGAAAATAATCCCCGTTCACTTCTATAAATCATTGGTGTAATATTGTTAAAAATTCTGATGTGGACAGCACATGTCTTTCTCTGCAGACTCATATTCGTTCTCTTTATTTATTCAATGATAATTTGAGTTTATCTGCACAACATAAGTATTTTAAATGACATTGAATTTACACGTTAAACTTAAATTTGGTTCTCATTTGATAGCTAGACTTATTGTCAAAGGTGGCGTAGCGAAAACGCGAAAAAACTAGAATATCTCAAGAACAGCTAGTCCTTGAGTAATGGGGTTAGTCTTATTCTTTTTGTTGTCAAAAATCACATATAATATAGGAATTTAATTGATATAATTGAGCACACGTAGTCTTTTATTTTTATATATAACGATTTTTGCTGGCCATTTCGCAAAAATAGCCCGTTCCTTTTTCCCGAATCGTAGTAGAATAACCTACAAATGATTTATATACAAAATTTTGTTAAATTTGGTATATAAATCACTTGTAGGTTATTGAAATATTATACTCCAAATTTTGTTAAATTTGGTTCATTAGTTTTTAGCTAGAGTGGATAAAGGCAATTTCTGCGGCCATTTCGCAAAGAAGGCAGATTCTTTTATTACGAATCGTACTATAATCTAATGAACATCAGGATTTCCCACAAAAAACATACCTACCAAATTGTATGAAATTCGGTCCATTAGTTTTTCAATTAGAGTGGATGTAATATCCACACAGACACACAGAAACATACACAGATACACCCTTACACACACAGACGTCTTCCTAAAAGTAGTTTTTTCGTGTTCTAGAAGTCCCAAAACGTGTAGATACTTTGAAAATTCGAGTTCCGATCTTCGGCACGATTCCAATACTTTGAGTACATACACATACACATATATATTATCTGTGTATTATCTGTGTATCTAAATTCCGTGCCTATGCAATTACAATAGTTGTGATTTTAAATGATCCCTAAACTTTTATTATTTCTTCAAGGAAGCCTAATTTTAACATATGCAGAATGCAAATATCTCAAGCGATTGTAAGATGAATTACATAAGAATTGCTGAATTTTTTTCACACAAAATTATTTAGCTCTGGAGTCTGGAATACAAGTTATATGAATGAAATATTCATTGATTTTGCATAAAGAATCAGATGATTTATATTTCGATACAGTTTTAAATATTTAAGTATAATAAATTACTGTAGTACTGTGATAATGTAAAATATATTACCACTGAATGAATCACATTTTAGAAATTTTTAAATGAAATTACATTTCAGTTGGAAAGTGTTTCATAATCAATGCTTATGCATGATTGATCTTTCTTGTTATATATCATCATACCTATCAGGAACCTTACTCTCCATTAAGAACAGCTGATCCCCCTGAAACTTTTAGAAACATGCTTGCAAACGTTTTACAGTGTATTTAAATCAGCACAAAAGCATTACTATGGTACATTATGATATCTATAGACATTAAATAATACATATTTTTTCTATTTATGTTTTTAATTAACCTTAAATTTTATTTTTTTATTTATTTGTTTTATTTATTTTTATTTTATTTCATTTTTTTCGCTTTGCTTTATTTATTTTTTTTATTTATCTATTTATTGGTGTATAGCTTGCAAGTGTGTCTCGATCTCTAAAACCACCAGCAATGTAGGTGAGTGAAAATCATGTTTTCATCCATCTTAATATGCTCCCAGCAAATCAGCGAGTTTAAAAAATCTGATGAAAGGCAGCAGCACATGACTTTCCCTACACACTGTTATAAGTTAACAAACAATATGTATAATAAAATTAAAATTTAGAGTTTTAAGCAAATTCCTCGACCAAATAACATCTTTTACTTACAATTCATCCAAAAATAATAGTAAATCTTGATAGTACAGTTGTATTTTTACTGAAAATTCTATTTAGTTCTAGTTTTTACATAATGTATCCACATATACAGTTTCATAGCGGTAAAAGCACTTATTCTTAAATTATAGTATCGACGCACCTGAACCTTAGAGACATGCACACTGACATACAATCATGCATACACATACTACATATTGTTGCGAACGTGTAATATTCCCTCATTGGAGTCTTTCGTCTCTTTCGAAGATCAGACGGAGAAAGCACCCGTACAGGCATCCTTTTCCATAACGTGAGCCCAGGGTTGCTATTCGCCGAAGTTCAAAGAAAGGTTTCCAGATTTGACGATTTATTGTTAATTTGATGACATTTGGCGACTTCCCGAAGGTTCGAGAAGCACCTCGAAATAACGATTATTCCACGAGATAAGAGAGGTTTCCAGAAGTTTCTATGGAGAGTCTATAAAAAGAAGCCATAACTCAGTCGGAAGGAAGTTGACGTGATACGAGCTACATTGAACTGAAATATTCGTCAATGTTTTGAGTATTGTAGTTGCCGTTTTGTTGTTGTTGAGACCCAGACCGACCGACCTACCAGAAAGGTGTAAGGTAACTGTTTGGACGGCAGGGAAGTGCCACCCAATTTAGACCGGAACCCAGTGGGGGAGGCATCCACAGGGACCGTACCCTCCTTCCCCTGCCACCAACCTCTCGGAAGGACTTACGGACCCACATGTTTAACGTGATCGTACTCCGCATGAACACGGCGGCAGTTGTGGCAGCGTGCAAATTCAGCACGCAAACCAACACACCGAGCTACCGCGCCCGAAATGTGCCAACAGCACGCGGTGTTCCCAGGTGGTCACCCACCCAAGTACTAACCGCGCCCGATGCTGCCTGACTTCGGTGATCTAACGAGAACCGGTGTTTTCAGCACGGTACGGCCGTTGGCTTGTTGCCGTTTTGTTGATGTTGAAAACCCAGACCGTCCGACCTACCAGAAAGGTGTAAGGTAACTGTTTGGACGGTCGGGAAGTGCCACCCAATTTAGACCGGAACCCAGTGGGGGAGGCATCCACAGGGACCGTACCCTCCTTCCCCTACCACCAACCTCTCGGAAAGACTTTCGGACCCACATGTTTAACGTGATCGTACTCCGCATGAACACGGCGGCAGTTTTGGCAGTGGCTGGAATCGAACCCGGGCCTACCGAGTGCAACTCCAGCGCGCTAACCAATGGGCTACCGCGCCCCACTTGTTGCCGTTTTGTGAAATTGTTTTCGCCAATGTTTTGAGAATAATCTCAGTTACTTTGTCAAATTAGTAGAGCATTTAAGTGCTATTTTACTATATATTTTTGCTGTTTACGCTGTGAATAAACGTATTAATTATCCAGAAATTTGGACGCGTTCTTGTATCTTCCGTGCACACCCACGATTCCAGAGGATGCATCGTAACAATACACACACACACGCATTGAATAGAACGTTTTTCCTAAAGTGTTCACTATAGGTTCAAGAAGTCTCAAAACATGCTTATATGTCAAAATCACGAATTCGAAAATTATCTGTAAAGCAGTACTTTCTCTCTACAATAGTATGAGAAAGTAAAAATAATTTTTACAAGTTTTGAAATAACTAATTGAGCTAGAAACGAACCTTGTACACTGTATAAATTATTGAAATAAATTACACCTATTAATTCGAAAATAAAAGTGAAAAATTGTTTTAAACATTGAGGGCATCCGTGTCCTGTTCGATAAGCTCAACATCCATCGATTTTGCTCACATCAAGAATGGGAGAGCAATAAACACAATGTATTTATTCTCTTCGTCCAAATGCACATGACATTGACGACTAAGAATTTCAGTAATGGCGGATGTAGTAACATTTTGGTTGAAGAGCCTCTTTTTACTCTCTTTTGCTCATTATTATGCATGCATAATTTTAATAATTAATTTAAGGAAGGTGTTGGTAAGCTCAAACTGCTGCTAAAACATAAAAAAGTTTATAAAACCATATAAAACAACATAAAACACACAAAAAAATTAGCTTTGTGTTTTATGATGTTTTATAAGTATACTGAAGGTATGATTTTAACGGTGTACAATACACATGATTGAAATTCTTATACTGCAGTTCTTTTTTTTTTTTTTTTAAATCGCACTAACATTAATTTTTTTTATGTGGCAACGTATACAGAAATAAGTGTCAAAATCCCGTCGAAAGGGTTGCCATTCAGAAAAAAAATTGTTGTAAAAATTACAAAAAAATACTTCATAAAAATCAACCAGTAGCTGTAATAAATTGATTGTAATTAAAAATACAAAATTAAAAGAATTAAACATACAAAAATCTGCGAGTTATGATTTTTTTTTCCTTTCTTTTTATTTTGATAGATTCTTGGGAGATGATTTTTAAATTATTCATTTAGGAAAAGGACAACACGCAGTCAGTGGAGCAGCCTACTGAAGGTATCTTGGAGCAAAAGTCTTAGTCAAAATCCCTCTCATTTCTTTCAAAAAGCCACCATCAATGGCGCCCAGTATTTTACTGAACTTTAATAAATTTTAGTTCATTTAAAAAAAACATGCAAACTATTTTATTTCTCTTTTTCTTCACATCCTTCAATTTCCACCTCATCACCCTATAGCTTGTCACGGCAATCAGCTTGAGCTTGACAAGGACAAACGTCAAGCACCTTTCTTGATTGTTTCCGCAGCTCACGCATACCAGACTTTGCACCGATAAATGTACCTGTCTTTATTTTATCAAAGTAGAAACCCTTGCCTGTCAATGCTGATAAAAAAATATATTGCACCTGTTGCTGCTCCATCACGCTATGAATGAAGCTTCCGGGCTGAAATCCATACGCTATTTTTACTTTTCATAACTTCACAAAAATGTTCCCGCCCCCCTATTCGTCAACCCTCGTCTTTGTACACGTACACATAAAAGACATCTGATATGAACAGCACATGATTTTCTCTATATAATGCAATGAATTTACTTCTTTCACAGTGAAAACCTGATATATAAGATTTAAGGCACAATGCATTTAATGTTAAATTGTACATTTGACGCTTTGCCGGATGACAACATGCAAAACTATTTCGGAGTACCCAATTAATTTATATTTCACGCAACTTTACAATTATTAATATTGTTCATGCAACTTTACAATTATTAACTTCACAATTATCAATATTAACAATTATTAATATTGATAGCATCCGCAATAAGCTGTAGAGTACATATTTTAAAATATTTTAATAATTAATTTGTCGATTTGGCGTCATTTTCGTTAACTTGCCATCCTTTTTGCAATTTTCAAGATATTTTCATCAAGCTGAAGTCAAATATCGCCAAATTAGCGATATTTCGCTACATTAATAGCCAAGTTCGCTAAATTGATCGGCAAGCGTTGCAAATAAACGGAGAGCAGAACATTTCCTCTATATAAATGACTGTTGGACAACTGTTAGGCTTTAAAATACAAAACTATCTTCTCTCGTGAATGGAACGAACTAGATCCTCGAAACCTATGTTAACCTTTTGCTTACGGGTGGGACAGCGTCATTCCCAAACGACGAACAGTTCGATCCCCCTTTGCAAACATTTGCGTCCATGGACGCCAATGTTTGGAAAGGGGGATCGAACTGTTTGGGATAGGGTATGTCAAATACTTGTCTTTTTGAGAAGTTCTTCGTTTGGGATTAGAGAAGTTCTTCGTTTGGGATTAGAGAGGTTCTTCGTTTGGGATGGACGCTGTCCCACCCGTAAGCAAAAGGTTAGTAAATTTATCGCATAATATTACATATGAAAAGTGAACACATTTCACAATACGTAATGCTTTTTTAATTTTATGTGATTTTTTATAAATTTATTTGTAAAAGTGCATTATCTTAAGAACGGTTCATGATAGCTTTCTAAAACGCATATCAATCCTTTTCTAATAAAAAAACTACCTAAAAAATGATTATTTACGTAATATTATTAAAGGTTTTGAGTTTTCATGATTTTTTCATAACTGCATTAAACAATTTGGAGTGGAGAGTGAAGAGGTCTTCTGAATATCCGATTGCGTTGAAAATCAACTGGCTTCCAGTATTTATCTATTGTAATTTTGGTACCTTTTTCATTCGAAATTTCGTTCGTGAGATATCGTCTCCACAGGGTCTCGGGCATGCTCACACACATGCATCCCCTCAAAAACGGTCGATTTGAGTTCAGCGATGCTTGAAATGTGCTCTTCTGTCGAAAATTCAACCGCAATTCATTCGAATTTTCGACCCCGTCACAATATTTCCCCTATGCATTATATGCATATAGGGAAAGTAATATTAAAAACTATGCATGTAGGGAAAGTAATATTAAAACTAAGCATGTAGGGAAATTAATATTAAAAACGTTAAATATTTTCACTTCCATATGTCAAGCTAACCTAGATAATAAATATCTGGATCAAGTATCACCACTTTCATGTTCCATATATGTATTATTTATGTCCGCTGTATCATAAGAATGGTGAAACGAGTATATTTTTATGAAATGCGTAATGTTCAAACTGCCGCTAATGTAATGAAACTATAAAAATTCTTTGAAAACAACATACAGTACAAAATTAATAGTATCGACCGGTTTCGCAGGCATTATATGGCCTTCTTCGTCAAGACAAACAAGAAACGCAACCGTAACTTGTCACATCAAGATCAGTAACTAACGTCAGAACATCGAACGTGGTGGTTTTCGATGTGAATAATGATCTATGCTTATTGGGCTTCTGCGGCGGAAAACGAAGCTTTACGAAAAATTAAATAATTTTAGACGTTTATACCTTTGAACCTAATAGATAAAAATATAAATAAGTTTTCTCGTTTTGTCGAAAATAGGGTCCAGAATATGAATATATAAAAATATATTTCAATATAGTAATATTATGAACACTTTATTCTTTCAAAAAATCTCTAAAAAGTGAGTGTTTTTTAATTTCACTTATTCTTACTCGAAATAGCTTCGAAACTATAAAGGATCTTTTAAAAGGATAGATATAAATAGTAAGCGATAAAAATATTCATTAGGAAATATAGTTTCTAAATCTATATTTACTTTTTTTTAAGGGCTATTATAGTTTTCGAGTAAACGTCATATCAAACTGAAAAATATTGAAATTTTTCCGTTTTCCAAGTTTGTAATGCTTCTATCTCAAAAACTAAAAGCGCTAGCTGTTAACATAAAGCTGGAATTTGTATCTCTTTGAAAGTCCTACAAGTGTATATAATTGAATTTTAGACCGAACTTTTAGTCTTCGAAGTACAGTGGTTATAATTTCGATATTTTAGTATTTTAACCTAGGTTTTCCAATGGGTGGAAAAGATGTAAAATTTAAAATGTTACAGGTGTTGCAGCTCAATGTGATAACTTACTCCTTGGTGAAATAATGGCGCACAAGCACGAGATATTTTGTTTCGTTTAAAAAAAAAATTAGGAAGTTAAATGAACGCTTGGATTCTAAAGATGTTTAGTGATTGATGAAGTTAGAACAGAATAGATGGAAATATACGTATTTATGTCCTCCCAGGCAAGTTTGTAGATTAACTTGAATCTAAAATCTCATTAGATATAAGTTTAATTTATACACTACCAAGTAAATTAGTAAAATAATTTAATATTTTGAAGTGAAGCCAATGATCGGAATATCAAGATGAAACCGGGTTCAGAACTAGAAGTGCTGGCTAGCTATAAACAGTTAGAAAGTAATTTGTAGCACTTTGAAAGCCTGTGACCGAAACAAATGAATCTGCAAAAATCGAATAAACTTATTGAATTTTACTGGAATTTTATTTTACAAAATGATATTCACGTAAAACCATTTCGGCTCCATCCGACTGAAGTCACCGCTGATTTTTAACACTTTACAACAGAGTTAAAAAGTATTTATGACTTTGTTCATTCTGTCTGTTTGTCTGTCTGCCCGTTAGCACGATAACTGCCGTAAAAATGACTTTATCAAAATAAAATTTTAGTATGTTATTCAGACGGTATGTGGGACCTATGGGAATATAAATGAATAATATCACCCAATTAGTTTTGGATTGAACCCCGGTTGAGAAAATGAAATACATTGAACCCTATGTGACCTAATATTTCAAAAAAATTTTAAGCGAATTTAAAATTCACAAATTGCTTCGAAAGTTTTAGAAAATATTCAAATTATCCCATAAAATATATAAAAAAAATTTCAGCAAAATATATTCAGTAGTTTTTAAAATAAAAATTAAAATAATAATTACCCCTTTATATGAAGAGATCACGTGACCATTATATGAAGAGATCACGTGACCATTATATGAAGAGATCACGTGACCCACTTCAAAATAAAATATGGCATCCATCTTGTGTCAAAATCGTGATTTTTAACACTTTACAACATAGTTAAAAAGTTCTATGCATCTGTATTTTGAAATAGCGCAATTACAATATATTTGAGTTTAAATGATCAATGTCTTCCATCTTGTTGTGACAATAGAGATATCATGCAGCGCTATAAGCAGATATAGAGATATATTAATCTCTTATCTATATTCCCCATCCATCTTGTGTCAAAATTCTGATTTTTAAAGTTATTTTTAACAGTTTACAACAAAGTTAAAAAGTGTTTATGACTGGTCATTCTGTCTGTCTGTCTGTCTGTCTGTCCGTTAGCACGATAACTGCCGTAAAAATGACTTAATCAAAATGAAATTTTAGTATGTTGTTCAGACGGTCTGTAGGACCTATGGAAATATAAATGAATAATAATATTACCCAATTAGTTTTGGATTGAACCCGGGTTGAAAAAATGAAAAACATTGAACCCTATGGGACCTATTTTTTCAAATATTTTTTAAGCGAATTTAAAATTCACAAACTGCTTCGAAAAGGTTAGGTAATATTCAAATTATTCCATAAAATATATAAAAAAAATTTCAGCAAAATATATTCAGTAGTTTTTTAAATAAAAATTAAAATAATAATTACACCTCTTATATGAAGCGATCACGTAACCATGATATGAAAAGATCACGTGACCCACTTCAAAATGAAATATGGCATCCATCTTGTCTCAAAATCGTGATTTTTAAAGTTCTTTTTATTTCATATTGAGTGTTGTATTCGTCCTAAAACCGCTTTATTTTTGCTTAAATTCTGTGCATCTACATACTGAAACAACGCAATGACAATATATTTGAGTTTAAGTGATCATCCAAGTTTGATTATTTCTACAACGAAGCCTATTTTTCACTTATGTAAAATGTAAACAGCAAAATATGTAGGATGAGAGTAGTATCTATACACCCTTACGAGCGCACATGTACTTTATACACTAAAAACATGATATTATAGCTTATTTTTATCTTTTTTTATATAAAAACAAAAGGTCTCGATCCATTTTAATATTAAAAACATGATTTTATAGCTAAAAAAGGCCTTTTTTACATTTAAACCAAATTTTAACTTTTTTTAGTTAAAAAGCTAGACTATTTAAAATAAATGCGTGCCAAATGAATGGAAGTCCTCTAAATATATTAAAGATCTTTTAGTTAAAAAGCTAGACATGTTAAAATAAATGCGTGCCAAATGAATGGAAGTCCTCTAATATATTAAAAATCTTTTAGTTAAAAAGCTAGACATATGGTTCAGGGGCTACAGCTGTAGCCCCTGTCTGTTTTTAAAGACCCCCATATATTTAATAGAAAATGTTTAACTAAACAAAATTAAAAAAGAATTATAAAAATATGAATGAAATCATTATCAAAACATATGTTGCTTTCTCTAATTCACCCGAATACTTAAATATACCAACTCTTAGCGATAATAAAACGACTTTTTCTTCATAATCTCCTCTTTTATAACCAATAGAATATACTCTTTGAAATAACATATAAAACTCCTAATCCATTCAATTTAATATCTTCATTTTCTTCCTTTTCAATTAATTCAGTCATCCTTTGAAAACTTTCTGATAATAGTTTTTCAGTATGATCAAATTCATATTTTATATACAAATCATAAAATTTTTTAGTGTATAAAGTACATGTGCGCTCGTAAGGGTGTATATAGATACTACTGATGAGTTGTATAAGAATTGCTGTATTTTTTAACGCAAAAGTATTTAGCTCATGGAGTCTGCATAGCTGATATGAATAAAATATTCATTGATTTTACAAAGAGAATGAAGATTTTTTTCGATGAAGTTTTAAGCATAGAGTTTAATTACTTGTAGCTCCATGGTCTTAAGTTTTTAAATAAAATAAATTATTTTAGTACTGTGATGAATGAAATGATTGGGAAAATGTTATGAATGAAATGTTGCTTCTATAGAGAGAGAGCCAGGCGTGTTATTTTTTCTATGACGTCATTTGAATGAATGTCAGTTGTTTTCGATGGAAGTTTTCAAATATAATAAATTATTGTAGTATTATGATGATTTTAAAAATATTAACGAGGAATGTATCGCATTTTAGAAATGTTTAAACCAGGCCAGGGTAAGAAATTAGAAAAAAAATGTAGGGGCCAAATGGCCCCCAGCATCAATTTTTTATGGGCCATTTGAAAATTTCTAAGGGCCAAAATAAAACAATTTAATGAAATAAAAAATATACATGATAAAACTACATAGGCTTAATCTAAATATTTTATTTGCTTGCCAAATATATGTACTTTAAAAAAAAAGACACTAAAGTGCAAATTAAAATTTTTAAATTGACTTATCGTTTAATTTCCATTTTTAGTTAGTAGCCACTGGCCGGTAGGTCAATGACGTTTAATGGCCAGTTGTTGACAGCTGCAAAATGTGCGATGTTTTTTTCAACTTGCTTAATATTATGCAAAATTGTGTTTAAGTATGTTACTTAATAATGTAGGAATTTGCTAGTATTACCTATTTATAGATTTATTATACAGTAAACATAAGTCACTATTAGGTCTAGTATCAAGAAATCTCCCCTTAGGGGATCTACTTTTATACAATCTGTTATTTGGATGTTGATGCAAAGGAGGAGGATTTTAAAAATTGAGAGAAATTTAAGAGATTGGCAAGATACACATTTTTTTATTATTATTTGATAAGAAAACAGGACAAATTCACAGAAATATTTAAAATTTTTAATGAGTAATATTGTTAACATGCATTTATTATTGCTAACATCTCATTTTTAACATTTAATAGATTTTCAAAACTTATTTTAAGTGTTTTTTCTAAAACTAATCCTTTTCTATAAGTTAGTGTCCCTATCCCCATCTTTTCCATTTCTTAAAGGTTTTCAAATTTAAATTTTTTATTTATCCCATTTTTGAATATTTTAAATATTTATATTCAGTAATTTTTTTTTAATCTTGTTTTAAATCTTACCAATGATTTTATTATAAGTCTTTTCAGGTGTTTTATAATATTTGTTTTCCAATAGATTACAAAAAAAATTAATTTATCATGAAGCATTCAAATATTTTTGGAGGTAATTTTAAATTCAATCAATTAATTTAAGCAATTTCAAGTTTTCTCGTCTTGATCTTTTTATTTTTTACTTTTCCAAGCTGACGAAGTATTTACTATTATTTATTCCTCCCTATTATTTTAAAAAGTCCGGCCACTAATTTTTCTTTAATTTAGAGGGTCTTACCAATGATTTTCAGTGATTTTTAATAAATTTATAATCTTGTTTTAATTTTTTGATCATTTACTATGTAAATTTTCCATCATCGCGATCGCGATATTTCGGTCTTTTTTCCCGTTATATTATCGGACGTTATGAACGCTTTTATTTTAAAATTTCCCCAATATATGTATTTCATAACAAGGAAATTCTTTATCCTCTTAAGGAAATTTGATCTTTTTAATATTTCGACGTTTTTGAATTTAAGAACTGGTCGCTAGAAACATGATGTTTTATTACAATACTCGAATTTTCCGATCAACAGGGGGGGGGGGGGGGGCATGACGGCTCTTGACCGCGGATAAGTTGAAAATGGAACCGATTTAACTTTGAATTTATAATTATTGTTAACAGTTAAAACTTCTAAAAACACAACTATGCAAACATTTTAGGAATCCATGCATTTTTAGTTTTATGCATCATCGATGAGAGATTAACTTAAAACAGGGTATAATCAATAAAAGGAAATCTACAATTTCTCTGAACAAAAAAAAACTGCAGTGCATCGTGACTTTAAAAATTGTGAAATTCTCGCGATCTAGCTTTAAAATTAATACGAAGAATGTCCGGGTTAGTATCCTTCAAACGCGCTATTTTAGTCAATGCTACACACATTCATAATTTCCATATGGTCGTTTATGGACCGTGAATATGTAGATTAAAGTAGACTAGTACTATATAACATTGCAATGTCAGCAATTCAGCTCGGAAAAGAATTCCCCCTTCCCAAAGGTTGATGTCCATTATTCGCCCAGATTTTAGTTCGCTTGCGCCGGTCCCGAGCCTCAGCGAATTCCCGAAACTCTTTCTTATAGATTACTTCTTTTAATTTTTTATTATGAAAAACATGCTATAATGAATATTTAACCAATAAATAAATTCACATGCCAAAAATAGACAGGGCGAATTTCACGCAGCATGTTTTATTTTAGCGAGTGATTTCAATTCCGTTCGTGCATCCCTTTTAAATTTGAGGTAGGTGTAAGAATTATGAAAGACCTATTAGTACCAAAGATCTAGATTACTCCTCGAAGCAGAGTAGTTATTCCTTTGTACAGCGTGTAAAAATGGGGGTGTCTAGGTCAATGCATAGAACCCGGTAAAGACGCTACGCCACGGCATGTCGCAAAACACATCGGTGATTTAGAGGAGGGGTAAGATAGGAATGTTGCAAATGCAATAAATTATGATCTCCTCACAACTACGGAAAAGCCATAGCAGTATCGTAGTGATTATTGACAGATTTTTATTACTCCACAGGTGGCATTGTTTAAAGAGAAGGGTCATTCTTTAAGCTATAAGAGTTTGGCCGGTAGTCAGGATTTTGTTAATCGCCAGTTTTTTAAGTTTAATCGCCATCTGGCGAGTAGGAATATTAAGCTTGTCTTATATTATTGTATTAATTTTAAATTGATTTATTGTTTTATACAAGAAAAAAAATGGGGTTTTTATTTTTCTTCGGTTATTTTTGGGAAATTATAGTGGTTTAATTCTAGTCGCGATTTGGCCCCCGATTCCGAAATTATGGTCGCAAACGATAAAAATTTGGTCGCATTTCGCGCATGGCCCCCGCTAATTTCTTACCCTGAACCAGGCAATTTATATTTCAATGCCGTCATTTGAATGAAGTTCATTTTTTTCAATGAAGGTTTAAGTTTTCAAATATAATAAATTAATGTAGTATTGTGATAAGTTTTAAAATATTACCGAGGAATGTATTGCATTTTCGACTTTTTTAAATAAAATTGCATTGAAGTTGGAAAGTGTTTCATAATCAATGCTTTGAGCATGATTGATCTTTCTTGTTAATTTATATTTAGTGTTGTATCCGTCCAAAAACCGCTTTATTTTTGCTTAAATTCTGTGCATCTACATTCTGAAACAACGCAATTACAATATAGTTGAGTTTAAATGATCACCCAACTTTGATTATTTCTACAACGAAGCCTACTTTTCACTTATGGAGGATGTGGGCCAACCGTGCTGAAAACACCGGTTCTCGTTAGATCACCGAAGTCAAGCAGCATCGGACGCGGTTAGTACTTGGGTGGGTGACCACCTGGGAACACCGCTTGCTGTTGGTACATATCAGGCGCGGTAGCCCGGTGGTTTGCGCGCTGGATTTGCACGCTGCCACAACTACCGCCGTGTTCATGCGGAGTACGATCACGTTAAACATGTGGGTCCGTAAGTCTTTCTGAGAGGTTGGTGGTAGGGGAAGGAGGGTTCGGTCCCTGTGGATGCCTCCCCCACTGGGCTCCGGTCTCAATTGGGTGGCACTTCCCGACCGTCCAAGCGGTTACCTTACACCTTTCTGGTAGGTCGGACGGTCTGGGTCTCAGCTTATGGAGGATGTAAATATCAAAAAATGTAGAATGAGTTGTATAAGAATTGCTGCATTTCTGTAACGCAAAATTATTTAGGTCATGGAGTCTGCAATATAGTTGATACGAATGAAACATTCATTAATTTTACTCAGAGAACCAGACGATTTTTTGATGAAGTTTTAAGCATAGAGTAAAATTACTTGTACCTCTCCATGGTTTTAAGTTTTTAAGTAAAATAAATTATTATAGTATTGTGATGAATGAAAGGATTGGAAAAATATTTATGAATGAAATGCTGCTTTTATATAGAGGCGATTTATATTTCGATGACGTCATTTGAATAAAGTTCATTTGTTTTCAATGAAGTTTTCAAATATAATAAATTATTGTAGTATTATGATAATTTTAAAAATATTACCTCTGAATGTATTGCATTTTAGAGATGTTTAAACCAGGCCATTTATATTCAAATGCCGTCATTTGAATGAAGTTCATTTTTTTTCGATGAAGTTAAGTTTTCAAATAAAATATATTAATGTAGTATTGTAATAATTTTAAAAATATTACCGAGGAATGTATCGCATTTTAGATATGTTTAAATAAAATTGCATTAAAGTTGGAAAGTGTTTGATAATCAATGCTTCATGCATGATTGATCTTTCTTGTTTGTCTTGGTGAAGAAGACTGTTTACTGCCTTCGAAATCGGTTGACACTATTAATTTTGTGTTGTATGTTGCTTTTAACGAAGTTTTTATATATTTATCTTTTCATGAGCTTTAGTTCAAAAGTTTTTGTTTTGAAAATTTTATTAAACATTCTGTAGACTCTTTCGGAGACGTAGAAAGCAACAGTATATTTAAGAAGGTTTTTTTTTCTTTCCTTTTTGTATGTTCATTATAAAAAAGGTTTTAGAGATAAGATTGAGTACATAGCTCTTTGATATACAAAGAGAATACGGTAAACTTTATATATTAAGTTTTATATAGTTAATAAATATAAAACTCCATGTAAAGTAAGTCTTTATAAGTTATGCGAGTGAAGAGTTTGTGCAAATATTTTTATTCCGTAATCAAGTACAGTAAAGAAATGCAGATGAGAAAGTGAAACATGTCGACGACCTTCACCTTGATCAAATTAATTGTTTTGCTGATAACACTATATTAAATTACAATAAAGTGACAATATATTGGCGCTGCTCTAAATTGCAAGACCAATCCCACGAAAATTTGACGCCGCAGTTGGAGTATACAGTTCCAAGCTTTAGAGAAACCCAATTGGCGGATATCCCAAGACTTGGTACTTTAATTTATCTATCTACATTAGTTTTCATTGTTTCATCTGTGTGTGTGATAATAGTTGATATATATTGACTATATCATTTGAGCAATTTTTGACTAGAATCCGCGCCGTAGCAAGGGAGACCTTTATCAATACGGTCAAGAAAAGAAGAAGAAAAGAGGCGCAGTCAAAATGACTTCGCTTCGCACCAGGTACCAAATAGAGTTGATGCGGCACTGACTAGTATTTAAGCCTGGTCAGAGACAGGGAAACTAGCACTTCTAGGAAACAAAGCTGCAATTTTTTTTAATACGTTTTGTTCTGAGAGACCAAATATGCAATATTTGATTCAGGTAATACAAGCGAAACAAAGGAGTGAGACCAGTAGCACCAGGGTTGACAATTTTGTTCCGAGAGGTTTTCACTGGTGTATTACCTTCTTCTTCTTCGATCCAGACCGTTCGACTTACCCGAAAGTGCAAGGTATTTGTTTGAACTGCTGGGAAGTGCCGCACAATTTAAACCGAAACCCAGTGGAGATGGCACCCACAGGCACTGTACCCTTCTTCCCCTACCACCAACCTCTCGGAAAGACTTACGGACCTACGTGTTTATTGTGCCCATACTCTGCGTGAACACGGGGACATTTTGGGCAGAAGCGGGAATCGAACGAGTGCAATCCCCGCGTAACTAACCACTGGGCTGTCGCGTCCATGGTGTATTACCTGAATTAAATGTTGCGTATTTAGTCTCATATGTTCAACAATGTATGGTGCTTAACATTAAAAATAGTCGTCTCAATTGAAAATTGACCGAGTTAGGATCTGTCCCGTGATCGAGTTAGACCTTTCACGTTCGGCTTCGGAAGGGTTTTGAGAAACTTAACCCCCCCCCCTCCCCCGCACACACATTTTGTTCAATCCGGGAAAAAAATCGAAAAACTTAATCCATTAGGTTCGGTCCAGTGGTCAATACTATAAGTATATGCAAATATTCACTCTACTAGGGGGATGCATAAGAATCTAGAAGGTAAAAAAACCAACTCTTAATCTAAAAACTTATGTGCAGAAATTCAACCTTCTATCTAGGTCAACGGGGGCTGCTTGAGGGTCTGTAAAGACAAAGGCGTTAAATTGTTATATAAGTCATAAGCTAGCATAACCATTCAACATTTCAACATTTTAAAGTGATTGTGTTTTACACAGTGGACCTCTACGATCTAGAAGAAGTTCGGAAAGGATGGAACACCGATGTCTTCAACAAATTGGAAGCCAAGTTTCGAAGGAAGTTGCAGGTACTTCTATTGCTCATTACAATTTTTAGTAGAAAAAAAAGATGTAAGTAGTTTTCAGTTTCATCGAATTAACTGGCTATTTAGTATTTACATAAGAAAAAGTTAACAGGCACAGTGACTGCTCGTGACTTCAGGAATGGATGAAGCAGATTCAGTGGCGAGATTCCCCCTCCTCCTCGACAACTAACATCATCAAAACACATCACGCTACTGACACAAGTGCTGTCAAATATTATCTAAAACTAGCCAAAGGCGTCTGAAAAATTCGCCAAATAATAATAATAATATAATAATAATAATAATAACCCATTTAGCCGATAACTTTAACCTTTTGCTTACAGGTGGAACAGCGTCCATCCCAAACAAAGCCCCTGTCAAAAAGACAGGTATTTGACATACCCTATTCCAAACAGTCCGATCCCCTTTTGCAGACATTGGAGTCCATGGATGCCAATTCCGTGAAAAAATGTGTTACGAAATACAAAGAAAATATACAAAAGAGAAAACATTAAAAATATATAAAAGGCTGTGAATGAGTTATTTTTGTTCTTAACCTTTTGCTTACGGGTGGGACATGGACGCCAATGCCTGCAAAGGGGAAATCGAACTGTTTAGAATAGGGTATGTCAAATGCCTGTCTTTTTGAGAGGTTCTTCGTTTGGGATGAACGCTTTCCCACCCGTAAGCAAAAGGTTAAGTGAAGCAGCGCTTATCCTGCGTCACTTGCTTCACCCCACAAGCCGCCACTGAACAGGTATTGAATCACTAGACTAAGTTCGTCATATAACAGGTTGTATAAAGTTGTAAAAAATCTTTCTCGCCTAATCTCCTATCTACCGGATAGACGTGCCCAATTCAACTTTCACCAAGTTGGCGTTATTGCGCCAAATGTGTCATCAAGCTGGACAAATAGACAGAGATTGAATTTTCTTATGTATATAATTAACTTAGTTATCTGATTAGTGAATCAAGAATTTAAATACGCTTCGTCCTGTATCTCCCCTTTAATTTTCTCTAGAGGGGAGTTCATATACTAAAAAAATATAAGTAAAAATACACAAAAAAGGGGGTTTACTGCCACTAAAATGGCACTTTTAAACAGGTAAATTTCCAGTTCTATACTTAAAAAGGTAGCTATATCTTCTTCGACATAGACCGTCCGACCTACCTGAAGGTGTAAGGTATCTGTTTGGGCCGGGAAGTGCCACCCAATTTAAATCGGAACCCAGTGAGGACAGTATTCAGAGAGACCGTACCCTCCTTTCACTACCACCAACCTTTCGGAAGGACTTGCGGTTCCACCTATTTAACGTGCCCGTACTTCGCGTGAACACAGGGACAGTTTGGGCAGAGCTGGGAATCGAACTCGGGTTGTCCGAATGCAATACACGCACGCTAACAACTGGGCTATCCCACCCAGGTAACTATATCTATATGAATGTGGTATTTAACTCTTTTATGTGCGAAATTTATCAATTAATTTTCAGCTAGAGTAAATACATACGATTTTTTCGGGCCATTTCTAGAAAAAGGATGGTTCTTTTTTTCCGATTTCTACCAAAAGCTAATCAGCACCAGGATAAACCACAAGTGACTTATCTGCCCTATTTTGCGAAATTTGGTCAATTATAGTTTTTCAGCCAGAGTGGATACATTCATCGCACAGACAGACACACACACACACACAGGCGTCACGCTAAAAATAGTTTTTTCGAGTTCTAGAGTGCTGTACATTATTATGTATTTTAGGGAAAGTCAAAAGGGTTGTGCGAGGCACGAAATAAGACAGGACGCCATGGACATACACCCTCTGGACTACCTTCTTTATGTAACATTTCATAACCTGATATGGTATTTGCATTCTTCCATTTAGGCAACTTTGCACCCGCAGCTGAGATCCAAACTGAAAGAAGAGAACTGCTTCTCGCTGATCATCGGTCCTGCGCACTCGATAGTCGATCTCATAGCTCCCAACATCCATGCCAGAGATGCGTGGGTCAAAGGTTTGACGCAGCTTATAGCATGTTGCAAGCACGTTGTATCAGAGCACGACCAAGAAAGGTACGTACAGCCAAATGACCGTCTGATGTGCTGAACACTTTCCCTAAAGTTTAGCAAATTTCGATATTAAGAGCAGCACAGAGTAGAGCTTTCTAAAAACTGGACCTCACTCAACAACTTCTAAACATCTATATGCTTTTTGTTGTTTCCAGTGGCGTAGCCAGAACATTTGGAATGGGGCGTGCAATTTTTTTTTAAGGGAGGGGAAAGTAGTCTAGGCAAACGATAAAATGACCGCGAATTTCATCCATTTGTCGCATATCTGGTCACCACATTTAACAGCCGGTGTGGCAAACAGATATAAAGGTATTTATTATATAGTATTTACGTAGTATCTACAGTTAGCTCATGAGTCATTTCTCATGAGTTGTGCCATCTTAAAAGTGACAATAGATCTATATAAACTTTTGCCTCCATTTTGTTCCGGTTTAAATTGGGTCGTGCAATGCCCCAGCCGTTAAAACAGTTACAAGTATTTTTATACATTTTTGCACACCTATTTCGTGTAATCATACGAATTTTCGAAAAAAGTGACATGCCCAGAACCGAAAATTGAAATCCTTATTGAGTCCCCATCGTCCTCCAAAATTGGATGCTAAATCCATATTATATCATCTAAGTTTCATATATAGCTAATCTCCAGAAATATACGCTTCGAGTAAAATAAAACAATGTGATGTGGACAGCACATAACTTTCCTTATATAATGCAATGAATTTACTCCTTTTACAGTCAAAAAGTAATGTATAAGATCCACGGTACTGTGTTTTTATCGTTGAATTGTACATTTGACAATTTTCCGAATGATAACAAGTAAAACTATTTCAAAGTGCCCAATTAACTTATATTTCGCGCAACTCTAAATAAACAATTATGAATATTGATAGCATCCTCAATAAGCGATATAGTCCATATATTAAAATATTTTAATAATTAAATCATCCATTAGGCGTCATTTTCATTCATTTGGCGTCATTTTTGCAATTTTGGTGATATTTTCGTCAATCTGGGGCTAAAAATCGCCACTTTGGCGACATTTTGCTAGATTATTCGCCAAGTTCGCCAAAATGTATCACCAAGTGTTACAGACAAACGGAGAGAAGAGCATTTTATATATATTAGAAGGTATGTTCGTCATATGACGGAAATCAGAATTTGCGAAACATTACATCCCTTTTGGCGTCATTTTTATCAATTTGTCGACATTTTTGTCACTTTGGCAACATTTAAAATAGTCGCAAAGTTGGCGAAGTCTCGCAAAATTTCTCGCCAAACGTTACGGACGGAGAAATGGGTTATTCTTATAGTCTACTCTTATGTTCTTTCCAAGATATGGAACTTTCATCAATTAGTCGTCATTTCATTAATTTAGCGTCGATTTCATCAATTTGTCGAATTTCAACCAATTGGGTGACAGTTTCGTCAATTTGGCAACTTTTGAAAAATCAGCAAGTTGGAGATATTCCGACAAATTTTTCACCAGCATTTTGCTAAACGTTACGGAAGAAAAAATAGGCTATTCTTATAATAGATATAATATTCTTTCCAAGATATTGAATTTTCGTCAATTAGTCGTCCTTTTCATTGATTTAACGTCATTTTTTATCAATTTGGCGACATTTTCGTTAATTTGGCAACATTTAAAAAGTCGCCAAGTTGGCGACATTCCGCCAAATTCGTCGCCAAAATCTCGTCAAGCATTATGGACGGAGAAATAAGTTATTCTTATAGCAGATAAATGACTATTGGCGTGCAAATACAAAAGTAGCTTTTCTCATGAATGGAACGAGCTAGATCCATGTGAATGATGTCACCAAATTTATCGCATGATATTATATGAAAAGTAAACATATTTCACAATAGTTAATATTTTTTTAATTTATGTGATTTTCTGATAAATTTATTTTAAAAATGTGCAATATCTCAAGAACAGTCCATGCTAGCGTTCTAAAGTTTATGTCAATCGTTTTCTAAGGAAAAATTACATAAGAAATGTCTATTTGCGTAACTTTATTAAAGGTTTTGATTTTTAATGACTTTTTTAAAATTTCACTCGAAAATTTAGGAGGATTCTGAACATCCGATTGCGTTTAAAAACAATATGCTTCCAGTATTCACGGATTGTAATTTTTCTACCAAATTTCATTTGAATCACTCCACTCGTTCGTGAGATATCATCTCCACAGACTCACTGGCACACACACACACAGACATCCCATCAAAAATGTTCGACTCCGTCACAATACTTTCCTTATACATTATAGTACTATGTATATAAGGAAAGTAAAAATATTGAACCGGAACTGGAAAAAGAGCCGGAAGTAAAAATCCTTAGTGAACCCCCAACTTCCTACAGAATTGTATGCTGAAATTATATCAATTATTATTTAAGCTCTATCTATAGCAGATACTGAGAAATAGATGCTTTAAGAAAATTTTATTAAAAACAATAGTAGGGCAAAGTTTTTGTTCCCCATAAAAGCGGGGAAAAAAGAAATTAAAGATAGGTTAAACCCTTAAAGTAGGCATATATAGGCACTAATCTTAAAATAGGCATTTATAAGCACTAACCTTCAAAATCGGCATTTATACGCACTAACCCTCAAAATAGGCATTTATAGGCATTATAAGGTTTGAATAATGAACCCATTAGAGCCAGAAATGGATATACGAATATGTGTTAAAATCCTATGATTCCATAATCAGGAGAAAAATAAGTAAAATCCGGGCTCTATTTATGTCATTATCTAGATGATAAAAATAAATTGTTTCGAACTTGTAATATTCCCCCTCACTGGGGTCTTTTCTTTTGAGAACCAGACGGAGAAAACACCCATACAGGCATCCTTTCCCATGATGTGAGTCTAGGATTGCCACATGACGAAGTTCGAAGAAAGGTTGCTAGATTTGGCGATTTATCGCCAATTGTGATAATACATGTGGCGACTTTCCGAAGCTTTGGAAATAACCAATATTCTACGTGACATGAGAGATTCCCAGAAATTTCTTTGGAGAGTCTATAAAAAGGAGTCATCACTCCGTCAGAGAGCAGTTGACGAGATACGAGCTACATTGAACTGTGCTGTGACTTTCGTCAATGATTTGAGAATAGTAGCAGTTGTTTTGTGAAATGACTTTTACCAATGTTTTGATAATAGTATCGCTTATTTTGTGAAATTAATAGAGCATGTAAGTATAGATTAATAGAGCATTAACTATATATTGTTCCTGTTCACGCCGTGCTTATGAATAAACGCGTTAGTTATCCAGAAATTGGACTCATTCTTGTATCAGGAGAGCACACCCACGATTGCAAAGGGATACGTAGTAACAATATTAAGAAACATATTGAGTAGTTGAATACAAGGTGTCCCTTTCTCTCTGAATGAAAATGTCTGGCTTCACTACTGATTTATCCCCACCAAAATATTACTAACTAAATAAATACATATATTCGTAATTAATATATTGGATATGACTTATATTTATTCATACAAGCGTACTGTAATAGTTATAAAGAATTGGGCAAAGTCGTGTATATAGAACTCTCTTTCGGAAGGCATAAAACTGGAGACAGGAGCAATAAATAGGGCTAACTTTATAGGGCTACTTTTTTTATAAATAGCGCTACTTTACTATTTGTAGTCGGAATGAAAATTAAAAATAAACATTGATAATTTTTTGTGAATTTGGAAGACTGCATATTTATCAATCAGGGAAAATCTAAAATTCTTTCGCATCTTCGCCTATCTGTACGAGATGAACTTAAATAACATCTTGACAGCCAAGGCTTGCTTGGATAAACGGGTCTTAGACGCCAATTTGAGTTAGGTGTGTTAAAAAAATTCAAAACACAAAATTGTAATACACGAGGCTCCCGTATCCCCGTGGTTTGCGCGCTAGATTTGCACGCTACCACAAATGCCGCCGTGTTCATGCGGAGTACGATCACGTTAAACATGTGGGTCCGTAAGTCCTTCCGAGAGGTTGGTGGTAGGGGAAGGAGGGTACGGTCCCTGTGGATGCCTCCGCCACTGGGTTCCGGTCTAAATTGGGTGGCACTTCCCGGCCGTCCATACAGTTACCTTACACCTTTCTGGTAGGTCGGACGGTCTGGGTCTCAACAACAACAACACGAGGCTCCCTCATAAGTCCTTATACCATTGACAGCTCGTGGTCAGGGGGCGCACGGCGCGCGACTTCCGCATAAAATCCCCCTACAATATTATTTTTATTTATATAAATGAAATTTTTTCCAAACGTCCTTCCACAAAAGTGTAGTGCTGCCAACTTGTAACACATTCACCAACTAAAATCGACAATGTAGTTGCTGAATGCGTTATAAGATGGCAGCACTACAAGAATCTTCTACACTATGGTTTCGCTGGGGCGCGGTAGCCCATTGGTTAGCGCGCTGGAGTTGCACTCGGTAGGCCCGGGTTCGATTCCAGCCGCTGCCAAAACTGCCGCCGTGTTCATGCGGAGTACGATCACGTTAAACATGTGGGTCCGTAAGTCCTTCCGAGAGGTTGGTGGTAGGGGAAGGAGGGTACGGTCCCTGTGGATGCCTCCCCCACTGGGCTCCGGTCTAAATTGGGTGGCACTTCCCGACCGTCCAAACAGTTACCTTACATCTTTCTGGTAGGTCGGACGGTCTGGGTCTCAACAACAACAACAACACTATGGTTTCGCTGTACGGCCACGAATTCAAGGCGACCCAGATAGAACGAAAATATATAGTTTCAAATACCATGGTAGGTTTGAATGAACGAATATTGGCTATTTTCAAAGCATTGTCTGCCGCGTATCGTTGAGCGCCCGTCGCCAGAAAATGAGCCACTTTATCGTGGGTCTTTTAGAATTGGCATTATTTCGCTATTGTGGCTGCGCTTAAGAATATGAATTTGACGGATTCTATTGTTTTCAAATATAGTTTTAGTAATTTTAAATAAATCCTTGAATAAAATTACTGTTTATACAAGAATAGCTTATTTTATTTTTAAAGTTAAATAAGTAATTCTATTTTAAATTGTTCAACAGTTTATATTTTTAAAATATAAAAGTTCATATATAAGTCAGATCAAAAATTTTTTACATTCTATACATTTGTGTATATAAAGAGAAAGTGTGAAGATTGAATGGTTAAATGTGTATTTTTGACGCATTTAAATTTTGAAATCAAATTTAACATGATCTACGTATGTAAATGGCTGTTTATGCATGTAAGAGTCTGTAGACACGATATCCAAATAACGAATGGGAAGGATTTGAACACATTTTGTACGATTATATTGTCTATAAAGTATGAAATGCTGTTTACTTTTAGCGAGTACAAGCATACTGAAAGCACCCATATTTAAGTTTTCTTAATATAAAATAAATAAATGGCAGTCAATCATGTAAACTATTTTTCAATATAAAACGTTTTTTTAATATAAAATAAATAACAGTGAATCATATAAAATCTTTTGATAATCGATATACATTATTATTTTATAAAAGGTATTTTGTAATCATCAGAAACCAAATTATACAGTAATTTTGTTATTAGTGGAAACAAAGAATACCGATTTAGAAACTCTGGCATGCTCCGATTTTGAGACGTTGGTAGTTCATGAAAAGGTATTCATGAAAAGACTTATACTCGTATAATAAACTTTACATGTAAAAATTGCAAAATAAATTGGTCAACTCCTTTCTCATGCAGCATTTTCTCATTATAGCACATTTGGAAACAACGTTGAATAGCGACGCCATCAATGTAGCCAAAAATACGAAACACCTATCAAAGTAATACGAAGTCAATATAAGCTTTTTACTTTCCTTATATACATAATGTATAAGGGAAGTATTGTGACGGGGTCGAAAATTCGAATTCGAGTTTTCGACGGGAGAGCATGTTTCAAGCATCCCTGATCACGAATCAAATATTTTTGAGGTGATGTCTGTGTGTGTATCAGTGAGACTGTGGAGACGATATCTCACGAACGGAGCGATTCGAATGAAATTTGGTACAAAAATCACAATCCGTGAATACTGGAAGCCTATTGTTTTTGAACGTAACCGAATGCTCAAAACCCCCCTAAATTTTTGAGTGAAAATTTGAAAAAAATCATCAGAAAATCAAAACCTTTAATAAATTTACGCAAATAGACATTTCTTATCTAATTTTTACTTAGTAAACGATTAACATGGACTGTAGAACGCTAGCATGAACCGTTTTCGAGATATTGCACATTATTCAAATAAATTTATCAAAAAATCAAGTAAAATAAAAAAAAATATTATCTGTTAAGAAACATGTTCACTTTTCATATGTAATAGCACGCGATAAATTTGGTGACATCATTCTCATGGATCTAACTCGGTCCATTCACGAGAAAAGATACTTTGAGTAATACTTTTGTATTTGAACGCCAATAGTTATTTATCTGCTATAAGAATCACTTATTTCTCCGTCCATAACGCTTGGCGAAGTTTTGGCGCCGAATTTGGCGGAATGTCGCCATTTTGGTTACTTTTTTAAGCGTTGCCAAATTAATGAAAAACTCGCCAAATAGATAAAAATGACACTAAATCAATGAAAATGACGACTCATTGACGAAAATTCAATATCTTGGAAAGAATATAAATATCTACTATAAGAAAAACCTATTTTTTTTTATTGTAGAAGTAGTAAATGCATTGCATTATATAAGGAAAGTCATGTGTCGCCCACATCAGATTTTTATATGTGTTGTAAGTGCATATACATGAGTACGATTATTAAGTTGATTAAAGCGTTGATAACAAAATAACCAAGTTTTAATATATAAGCGATTTAACGTGAATAACATTGTTCAAAACTTTTTACATATAGTTATCAGATTGTTATAGAAATTAACTTACCTCGGAATAAAATAAATTTATATGTTTTTGACTCTTGAATGTAAAAAATTACGAAGAACGGTAAATATTTCATAGATGCCCATAAATCTAATATGATTCAACATTTCTTTTTGCGCAGTACAATATTCAACTATTACATCTTCATAAAAAAAATATCAAATTTAATTATAAAATTAAGAAACAATAATTTCCTAAGGCATTTAAAATATATAGTAAAAATCATTCTCGCAGCAAAATGTTTAAAAGTCTTGAATTTATAATAAAACTTGAAGTTTTATTATAAATTCAAGTTTTAACAGCCAATTATCATTATACCCAAACACATATATAAACATATTTTCGATTTATTTGTATAGATATATATATATAAAACATGCTTTAATCAGCGCCCCTCTCTACGTATTGACCACGAGCCACCACGGCCTTATGCACCCTTTAATTTTTGATTAAAGTGGCGCAAAAGCAGCGTTTACGAATAGGAAAATGACTGCGCTATTGAGAAAGTTTGCAGCGCCTCCAGAGGCGAATTGAAAAAGTTAGAATTCTTATCTCGAAAACGAAACAAAATATGCGAAAAAATTTTATTAAAAAGTTGTAGAAAGGTCTCTTCGGTTTGGAAATGCGTGTGGTTTGCATATACACAGCCGATAAAAAATGATGACAATGAAGGCGGATAAAATTATTACACCGTATCATTTGTTTACCAATTTTATGCAACATTTATGTTTTACTGCATAACGGATAATTCTAAATAAATTAAAATTAGCTTACTGCATGGATTATTATCTTTCCACGCGTATTTCATACCATTTCTTTCAGAGGTACTTCAGTACTCCAGAAACGATTGCATACTTATCGCTTTACGTTTACCTCATTCTTTATCGTCTGTGTATACATGTTATGTGCAAATCAAACGTATTTCCATATCAAATAGAGGGCGTTTTATATCGTGCTTGAAAATTTTGGGCTCCTGTTCCGTTTTCGAGACAGGAATTATAAAACTCCTTTAATTCGAAACTTTTGCAATTTATAGAGCAAAGTCGCTTTCCTATTAGACTCTGCTTTAATCGAAAGTTAAAAACGCCTAAAATTTAAAAGAAAAAAAAAAGTGTTATGTGTTGAAATTCAGAAAAATATTTACTGAATCTCCAATCAGAGAAAATGTTGTAAACTTTCCAAAAAAAAAATTAGATCTGAACGTGAAATTCATTATGTAAAGGCTATTACTACCCCTTCCCCACACACAAAAAAAATAATATTAAATTAATAAAATAAAATAAGTACGCATATTATTTTTGCGAATTTTAATAATAGCTTTTCTTTATGTATTTGTAAATAAAATATTTTCTTAATGTGAATAATATTTCTCTTTTCTAACGTCGTGATTGTTTTTTCAATCTCATCCCAAAAGCTCACTATCCACCAATTGCACGTATTTGTTACGTATATACTCGTAGCAGCATATAAAAGGCCCAGTAATTTCGTAGTAGCCATGTCGCCAAGTACGAATTTTACATTTAACCCTTTGACGTGCATGAACAGACATTTACGTTCATGCCAGTCAAAGGGTTAAACAGAAAATGTTCCTTAATTGTAAATATGTAATGTTAATTACAAATCACACAATAAACAGGCGTTTACTGTTTTCACAGATGGTTAGAAGAGCAAGTTCGGAAGGCTGATGTAAATGGCAATGGGAGTTTAAATTTTGAAGAATGTCTTGGGCTGCTCAATCAACTTAATATCTCGATGAGAAGAAGGGAAGCCAGAAAACTATTTGACGTAAGCGATACTGTATATCTATCTTTTTATATAATAAAAGATGATTTCTGTGTGTGTGCACGCTCGCACCGTCTGTAGCGAGAAATCTAAGCATCGTACGGTCGTGAAATTTGTTACACAGATACTTCAGAACCCGGAAAGATGCGCCTCGACGATATTATTATCATTTTTTTTTAATTCGAATTAATTTTTTGGTTATTTTATACTTTATCCCGATTTTGAGCGATATCCGTGCTATCGGTTATTTAGCGACCGAAAATATTATCACAGAGTTTCCATCCTGTCACGATCGAAAAGATCGAAGAACGTTTTTCCTACGATGTTTGAACCCGCATTCGTAACACAATGGACAATTCCGATTTTTTTTTTTTTTAAAGATCTTAAAACCAATTGATATTTATAGAGAATTTTTTTCTGATTTCAAATATCCAAGCGAAAATATCTTAAAATAATTATTTATTTAAATATCAAGAAATGAAAAAGCGCAAAATCTACTCAAACACAAAACGACCAGTGATTGGCTGTGACGTCACAATGCCTGTTAGACCTGTGATGCATCATTCTACGATGTGCTGTTTCTACTGAGATATTTGCAAGTAGTTGGCGTTTAATTTTGTTTACATTTGTTTATAATTATTTTATCCATGTGTTCTTAGTCTGCTTGAGCTTGTTCTTTATTTTATTTTATTGTAAACATGGATTCTGGTTTTGTTAAAGGGCAATCAGATAATTTGCCTAAGATCGATTTTACTGTGATGGCGCTCTCTTTCAGAAATAATAAATATTTTGTGACAGCTGAAACTCGAGATGTAAACTTGATACCTTTTTCTTGAATGCTTATAATAATAATTATTATTATTACTATTATTATTATTATGTGAATTACATTTACGTTTAAGGTATCTGTGGTAGAAATCGGAGCATTACGAAAAATGCAAACACTTTGGACGCCAATTTCTCCGAACGTGATAGATAAAAATGTACATATTTTTTTCTTGTTTCGTTGGTCCAGATTATGAATATATGAAATAATTTTAATACTTTGGAATTTTTTTAGAAAACACTTAAAGCGTCTATCCAAGCAAGTGACTTTTTTAATTTTTCCTACTTTCACTCAAACTTCAAAAGATAGATATAAATAGTAAGCGACAAAAATATATATTAGTAAATTTAATTTCTGAATCTTCTTTTTGAGAAAAAAAAAAGCTAATATATTGAACCTTACTGACTTAGTTTTCGAGTAATCGTCTTGACAAGTTGAAGAAGGTTGAAAATTTTTCATTTTACAAGTTTGTAATGCTTATATCTCAAAAACTAAAAGTGCTACTAGCTATGAACAATGAGCAAGAATTTGTAGCTCTTCTAAAGTCTTGCAAGTGTATATAATTGGGTTTGGGATCGCGTGATTCTAATTTCGATAGCTTAGTTTTTTTAACCTGGATTTTGCAATAGCTGGGAATGTTGCAATATTTAAAATATCACAATTGCTACAGCTCAGTGTCCTTACTTACTCCTAGGGTTGGTCATTTTGCCAGGACAGTGGCAAAAACCGGCAAAAACTGAAAAAAAATGGCTGGATTTAAAAAAGTGTACAAAAAACAATATAATTTTGTACATAATATAATTGAGACTTAAATCAGAATATTAATTAGTTATTTCATTAATATTAATTTGTTTAAGTAAAATGATAAAACATAATGAAACATTAATTGTTGAATAAAAAGTTGTGAAATCAATCTTCATTTTATCCTTATTTGAACCTCTAGGTATAACTTTTATGAATAATTTATAGAAATAATCTTTTAAAATTCCTACAATTTTTTTTTTTTTGTGTGTGTATTAAAAAAAGCATATGGACCAGATAAAGTGATTAAGACTGCTAATGCTAATAAATGGTGGAGAAGTATAGCAAGAGCATGTGATATTTCTAAAGACTTTTGCAAGTTACTTGCACATCTCTAAACATGCCCTTCAAGCAGTGCTGCAATAGATAGAATATTCTCTAATTTTTCATTTGTGCTTTCAAAGATTCGAAACAGGTTGGGAATAGATAGTGTTTCAAAACTTATTTATTGCTATGCAATGTTGAAAAAACAAAATATGTGCTCTGGTGTAGAAAATTCAATTGAATTTGATGAAATTTAATTATTTTATGTTGTTGAGACCCAGACCGTCCGACCTACCAGAAAGGTGTAAGGTAACTGTTTGGACGGCCGGGAAGTGCCACCCAATTTAGACCGGAACCCAGTGGGGGAGGCATCCACAGGGACCGTACCCTCCTTCCCCTACCACCAACCTCTCGGAAGGACTTACGGACCCACATGTTTAACGTGATCGTACTCCGCGTGAACACGGCGGCAGTTTTGGCAGTGGCTGGAATCGAACCCGGCGACCTACCAGAAAGGTGTAAGGTAACTGTTTGGACGGCCGGGAATTGCCACCCAATTTAGACCGGAACCCAGTGGGGGAGGCATTCACAGGGACCGTACCCTCCTTCCCCTACAACGAACCTCTCGGAAAGACTTATGGACCTACATGTTTAACGTGATCGTACTCCTCGTGAACACGGCGGCAGTTTTGACAGCGGCGGGAATCGAACCCGGGCTTATCGAGTGCAATTCTCACGCGCTAACCACTGGGCTACCGCGCCCTAATTATTTTATGTGGAAACCCCAGGCCGTCCGACTCATCCATAGGACTTGAGTAACAATTTGGACGACCGGGAAAGAATTAATTAATTATTTTATGTGTAATTCTTTTCATAATTAAAGTAATTATTTAATATGAGCTATACTTTTTTTTAATATTTATATAGTACTTAATATACATTGTATCTTCAAATTACTATTTTCTGATTCTGATAGATAGCAAAATTCGTATTATTACTCAGACTTTGTTAAAAATTAACTGAAGCATAAGAATTAGTTGTTTAATAGTTACGACTGTTTAAACCAAAGTCAGTGAGTTATTTTGTTATTATTTACTCTCTCCTTTCTCATGTTCTGCATTCATAGTATTAACTAAAAAAGTATTTTACTAAAACAATACAAACTTAATAGTATACGCAACGAACACTCTTTAATGACAGTGGTGAATTTTGTTTACAATCTGGCTTCCTGCGCTTCACATAATTTTTCACGACAAACATTTTTTGGCACAGATATAAATATTTCATCTAAGGATGTAAAAACTAGCAGTCGGGCAGATTGGAGCGATACAATACTTATAACTATTTGGAAGTTTGGAACTGTAGAAACAGTTATAATTATCGGAATTTTCCGAATATAACCAAACTTATGCATCAATTATCCAATGGCGGGAGCTAAGTCTATTTAGGAGCCTTAACGGGAGCCGCGGAAGAACTTTGTGACGTCACATTCCGTGCGCGCCAATATGGACCGTTTTCCCGCCACAGTCAGATAGGAGAACTTTGATTGCTAATAAAACATGAAATACAGCTCAGAGAATAAAAATTTTTACACCGTTGTCCGTTTTGAAACATTTCGAATCGAATAAAAAAAGAGGCCGGAATTGTCCATTCCTTCGTATTTATTTATTTATTTATTTCTAAATGCATTGAAACAGATTTGACGATTTGGAAACTGGAGTGGTATTATTTGCGCAGCGGCCGCTTATTTAGGACCCGAGCTATAACTCGGCCGGCAATTCATTCTAGCACACAATAAAAGGAGGTATGTGTGCTGGTCGTCTGTAGCAGGAAATCTAAGCCTCAAACAGCGGCGAAATTTGATACAGAGGTACTTCATTCAGGTCCAGAAATAATATGGCTCGGCTAGAATTTTTAAAAATTTAAATTAATTTTTTAGTCATTTTATATTGAATCCGGTAAATTCGCAATCTCTAAATATGCGTTTAAGCATTTAATAATTCCGCCTGGACATCCGGCGATATTTCTCATACTATAAAATTTTTTAACAAAAATACGAAAACTTGAGCAACGTATAAAAGCACAAATAACACAATAATGCAACATACAGCTGTTTCGAGGATGCGCTGGATATCCTACGTCGGTGCAAAAGAACCAACAAATCCGAAGTCCGGAATTCCTCTTTTAGACTTCGGGTTTGTTGGTTCTCTTGCGCTGATGAAGGGAATCCAGCTTATCCTCGAAACAGCTGTATGTTGCATTATTGTATTATTTGTGCTTTTATACGTTGCTCAAGTTTTTCTTATCTGTCGCACAAAGAGTGTTGTACTTGTATAAACTGTCTTATTAAATTAAACATGATATTTATGATAATTTTGTATTTGTTTACTAAAATAATAATAATAATAATAATAATAATAATAGTGATAATAAAAATCCACGAATTTTCTCTTCTCAGGCTTCCAACTTCCGTAAAGTGAAAATAGACGGCGAAGATGCCCTTGAGCCGGAGGAATTTGTGCATTTTTACCGCAGCCTCACACATAGGCCTGAGATGGAAAACCTGATGAAACAGTAAGTATGGCTGTCACTTCATTTCAAAGTGCATCTATATAATAATTGGGTAACGCGTTTATGTTTTTCCAGACCTCTATAAGTCCCCACGGTGAAGTAGAAGGCTGAGTCTTTGTACACTTTCAGTATCGGCTACGAGACAGAACATAACCGAATATCCAATCCCGCTATGTTCTGGAGAAAATGGGAAAATTTTGAACCATTTCCAGACCCTTCAAAAGCCTCCTCGATGACTCAGAAAGCCGAATATTTTACAAACTGCAGGACAAAACATAAAGGAGCCACATTTTCAATTTCTCCCTATAATTTCTTTCTAGTATATAAATAATTAGTACAGTGTGGCGAGACCGGCTTTGCGACTCCCAACATCGATCGACCGTGCTAGGCATGCACTGCCCGAATTATAATTTCGAACCCGAAGCTAGCTTTTGGTCTAACCTTATAGCATCGGACTACAATGCACGTGGTCCCGGGTTCTAGCCTGAGAGGAGCCAAAAACAGCCGGTCCCCAAGCTCCTTCTTGGAGATAGAGTATATGGCGAGACCGACTACCTAAATTATAAGTTCAGACCCAAAACTAGCTTTAGATCCAACCTTATAGCATCTATCTACAATACTTATGGTTCCGGACTCAAACCAGAACGGGACCAAAAACAGTCGGTTCCCACAACAGTAATTGATACATATATTACACCCAACTTCCCGTCCGTTCAAACAGTTACCTTACACCTTTCTGGTAGATCCGACGGTCTGGGTCTCAACAGCAACACATTACACCCAGGAGATTGATATAGCTCTTCACATTAAATTGATGATCGTTCAAAATAAAGCATAATTAAATAAAAGATATAAATAATAAATATCACCACAAATATTTGTTTAATATAAATAGTAAACATTGCCATTATGTAATGCCAAATTAAATTAAGTCGATATTTTGAGGCTCCAAAATTTACAGTGTTGTTATTTAAACGACGTCAGTTTAGAAAGGTTTCACCGGCCTCTGGTATAAGCCATTCTTTCAGCCAGATTAAAGTAGCTGTCCTTGGGTCTCTAGGGCTACTATTCAAATGGGAGACCTTGAAAGCTCCCGTTTGAATGAAGCCGTATGGTGTAAGCAAACTCTATGTTCACAACCAAAATATCAATAAAATTAAAAAAATAAATAAATTAACTTAAATAAATTGTGACTTAACTCGACTTTCTAATACCAAAATTCTATTTTTTCCCCTCAAAAATTTTACAACAGAAAATTTAGAAAAACCAGTATCGTGGGCCCAAATGATTACAACTATAGCATGTTATCCTTCACTTTAAAGGGCTTGAAAAAAATCTTCCAATTGATAATCACAATATGTTGTACTTGGCAATATACCCCGGGGGAACTCTCCGCCCCCTCTCCCTCCGAACAGGGCTATAATGACGTCACGAACAAAAAAATCTGATGTGGGCAACACATGACTTTCCTTATATAATGTAATGAATTTACTATTTTTACAGTAAAATAATAGGTTTTTCTTATAGTAGATACTAATATTCTTTCCAAAATATTGAATTTTCGACAATGAGTCGTCATTTTCATTGATATAGCGTCATTTTTATCCATTTTGCGAGATTTTCGTTAATTTGGCAACATTTCAAAAAGTCGCCAAGTTGGCGGCATTCCGCTAAATTCGTCGCCAAAATATCGCCAAGCGTTATGGATGAAGAAATAAGTTATTCTTACAACAGACAAATGACTATTGGCGTTCAAATACAAAAGTATTACTCAAAGTATCTTTTTCCATGAATGGAACGAGCTAGATCCACGAGAATGATGTCATCCAATTTATCGTATGGTATTGCATATGAAAAGTGAACGTGTTTCTCAATAGGAAATATTTTTTTTTTATTTTATATGACTTTTTGATAATTTTTTTGAAAAATGTGCAATATCTCGAGAACGGTTTGTGTTAGCGTTCTAAAATTTATGCCAATCGTTTTCTAATGAAAAATTACATAAGAAATGTCTATTTGCGTAACTTTATTAGTGGTTTTGATTTTTTGACGATTTTTTCAAAATTTTATTCGAAAATTTAGGGGGTTCTGTACATTCGATTGCGTATAAAAACAATAGGCTTCCAGCGTTTGCGGATTGTGATTTTTGTACCAAATTTGGTTCGAATCGATCCATTCGTTCGTCAGTTATCGTCTCCACAGACTCACTGACACACACACACACACACAGACATCACTTCAAAAATGTTTGATTCGTGATCAGGGATGCTTGAAACGTGCTCTCCCGTCGAAAACTCGAATTCGAATTTTCGACCCCGTCCCAATACTTTTCTTATACATTATGTATATAAGGAAAGTAATAAATTTGCATCGCGGCTATTTTTTACAACAATGATTAAAACTATTAAGTCTAGTGGTCATTGATCCATAATTAAACCCTTTTATGCATGATGATGTCAAATTTTGTCCTATGCTGCCATGTTAAAAATATATAAAATTTCGAATGAAATTCAAAGTTTTCGCTCGAATTTAATAAAATCCTATCTAGTTCTAAATTTTTTATAACAAAATCGGATATAAAGTTCCGTGAAAATCCATTAATATTTTTGGCTGCTATCGTGTATACAAAAAATCAACCACAGACAGACAGACATCACTCCAAAAATAGTCAAAACGTGTTCAGGATGTCTTAAAACATATTGGAATCAAAATCTCGAAATCGAAAATTTTTGTGAAAACAATATTTTCTCAAAACTACGTATGAGAAAGTACATAATACTGATCTAAAATTAGTTTTTTCAGCTGCAATTTTTAAAGATCCTTGAAAATGGGGGATTTGGATTTCGAAGCTGTGTATTATTCACTTATTTATAATTTATATTTTTCGCATTTGTAACGCTTGCGATAAGTTCGAGCTTTTGAGGCCATAAAACATTAATTAATAGAAAAAAGTTTTTCTCTTATTATGAAAATACAAGTTACTTAAATACGCGAGCAATCAATAATGAACTGATTCACAATGTATATACAGGGTGTCCAGAAAGTTCCGGAACGGCGCAATATCTCGAGAAATACACTTCGGATCAAGAAATAAATAAAACACGTATTCAATATTTTTAGAAAAGCTATCCAATGATACCAAAATTGACACCCTCCTTCCTCCTGGGGGGAAGGGGGGGAGGCAACTTTGAAATCTTCAATGGGAACCTCCATTTTTTATTGCAGATTTGGATTCACCAGAAAAAATTACATACATTTGACCTACGACTTTTGATTTTTGCTCCCACAAACGGCGCTATAATCGAGAAAAACGGAAGTGGGGCACAAACGTTTAAAAATGGGAATGTCTCGGGAAATACACTTCGGATAGAAAAATAAAAAATTACGTGTTAATATTTTCAAAAAAACTATCCAATGATGCTAAAATTGATCCCCTCCCCCCGCTAACCGTTCACTTCAGCGACAACTGTTGACTTCAGTTTAGAAAACGGTTCAAAACTACTTTTAGCACTACACAGGAAAAACGATGTGGACGTAGTAGTTTTCGGTTCCCTTCGGGGTGCTTGATTAACATGAGTCCCCTTGCCTCTCATGATCAGGGTGCTTTTTCTGCAACTCCCCTTCCCTCTCATGATCGGGGTGCTTGAATCAAAATTGTAGGTCAAACGTATGTAATTTCTTCTGGAGAATCCAAATCTCCAATAAAAAATGGGGGTTCCCATTGAAGATTTCAAAGTTGCCTCACCTCCCTACCCTCAGGAGGAGGGAGGGGGTCAATTTTGATATCATTACATAACTTTTCTAAAAATATTGAATACGTGTTTTTTTATTTTTTGATCCGAAGTGTATTTTTCGAGATATTGCACCGTTCTGGAACTTTCTGGACACCCTGTATAATGCAGCGCAAATAAAGATAAATGAGTGTTACCTAAAATGCAGTGTAAATAAAGATAAATAAACATACGCTAGGAAATCCTAATGATTTCCGAAATGTATGTCAGCTCATTTATCTTTATTTATGCTGCAGTTTATGTTGTGAATCAGTTCATTGCACATTACTTATTGTCAAAATAATAGCTAAAATTCAGTGATGAGGCCCAAATGAGTTCCATGATCTATTTTAGTTAGGGAGATGGGGGGGGGGGGGGGTTACAAATCTTGTTTCTACTACAGTAGAGGACCCCCAAATGACAATTTGTGAACAAGGTCCCGACACTGGTTATTCGGTCTGATTGAACTAATAGAATTATACTTTTCATAATGTAGTTTGTAATAATGGTTATTTTATTATTATAGGTATTCTGTGAGCGGCTCAGTTTTGTGGAGTGCTGAAGAACTTCGGAACTTTTTAAATCAAGAACAAGCCGTAATAGCACTTTACATATATTTCTCCTGTATTTCATTTTTATTTGCTGAACAACTCCTGCTAAACAGTGGTGTTCACTTATTTTTGGTTAAAATTTTCCCCCATTCAATATTACTGAACATATTTATTTTCCATGATTTTATTTTCATTTTCAAATTAAATAAACGTGCCATATTATTAAGAACAACGCCAGTTCTGTAAATTACTCATTTCGCAGCGAAATTTTTGTGTACAAAATCCACAGCACAATGTTTTTAGGATTAAATGAACATCGCATAAATTAAAACAAGAAATATCAATCATGCATAAAGCATTGATTGTGAAACACTTTCCAACTGCAATTTTATTTAAACACCTCTAAAATGCGATACATTCAGCGACAATATTTTTTAACACTTTAGAAGCATGGTTGAAAAGTGTTTATGACTTTGTTCATTCTGTCTGTCTGTCTGTCCGTTCGCATGGTAACTGCGGTAAAATTACTTTATCAAAATGAAATTTTAGTATGTTGTTCAGACGGTCTATGGGACCTATGGGAATATAAATGAATAATATCATCCAATTAATTTTGGATTTAACCCGGGTTGAAAAAATGAAATACATTGAACCCTATGGGACCTAATTTTTCAAACATTTAAGCAAATTTAAAATTTACAAATTGCTTCGAAAGTTTTAGGAAATATTCAAATTAATCCATAAAAAATATAAAAAAATTTCAGCAAAATATATTCGGTAGTTTTTAAATAAAAATTAAAATAATAATTTCACCCATATCATATGCAGAGATCATGTTGTTGTTGTTGAAACCCAGACCGTCCGACCTACCAGAAAGGTGTAAGGTAACTGTTTGGACGGTCGGGAAGTGCCACTCAATTTAGACCGGAACCCAGTGGGGGAGGCATCCACAGGGACCGTACCCTCCTTCCCCTACCACCAACCTCTCGGAAGGACTTTCGGACACACATGTTTAACGTGATCGTACTCCGCATGAACACGGCGGCAGTTTTGGCAGTGGCTGGAATCGAAACCGGGCCTACCGAGTGCAACTGCAGCGCGCTAACCAATGGGCTACCGCGCCCATGCAGAGATCATGTTGTTGTTGTTGAGACCCAGACCGTCCGACCTACCAGAAAGGTGTAAGGTAACTGAATGGACGGCCGGGAAGTGCCACCCAATTTAGACCGGAACCCAGTGGGGGAGGCATCCACAGGGACCGTACCCTCCTTCCCCTACCACCAACCTCTCGGAAGGACTTACGGACCCACATGTTTAACGTGATCGTACTCCGCATGAACACGGCGGCATTTGTGGCAGCGTGCAAATCTAGCGCGCAAACCACGGGGATACCGCACCCGAGATGGCCAACAGCACGCGGCGTTCCGAGGTGGTCACCCACCAAGTACTAACCGCGCCCGATGCTGCTTCACTTCGGTGATCTAACGAGAACCGGTGTTTTCAGCACGGTACGGCCGTTGGCCCATGCAGAGATCATGTGACCGACTTCAAAATAAAATATGACATCCATCTTGTATCAAAATCGTGATTTTTAAAGTTCTTTTTAATTTATATTTAGTGTTGTATCCGTAATAAAACCGCTTTATTTTTGCTTAATTTTTGTACATCTATATTCTGAAATAGCGCAATAACAATATATTTGAGTTTAAATGATCAAAGCCATCCATCTTGTGTTAAAATCGTGATTTTTAAATTTTTTTAAAATTTATATATAGTGTTGCATTCGTCCTAAAACAGCTTTATTTTTTTTTTCTGTTCATCTATATACTACGACAACGCAATTACAATATTTTTTAATTTAAATGATCATCAAACTTGGATTATTTCTACAACGAAGCCTGATTTTTACGCTTAGAAAATGCAACCACATCAAGATGTAAGATGAGTTGTATAAGAATTGCTGCATTTCTTTAACGCAAAATTATTTAGCTCTGGAGTCTGCAATGTAGCTTATATGAATGAAACATTCACTGATTTTACATAGGAAAGCAGACGATTCTATTGCCTGTTTCAACGAAATTTAAGCATGGAGTTATACAGTAATTGTACCTCCATGGTTTTAAGTTTTTAAGTAAAATAATTTATTGTAGTATTGTGATAATTTTAAAAGTATCGCTGCTGAATGAAAGGAATGGAATAAAGTTTAAGAATGAAATGTTAGCTGCTTTATTATACAGAACCAGGTGATTTATATTTCGATGACGTTATTTGAATAAAGCTCATTAATTTTTGAAGTTTTCAAATATAATAAATTGTAGTATTGTGATAATTTTAAAAATATCACCGCTGAATGTATCGCATTTTAGAGATGTTTAAATAAAATTACATTGCAGTTGGAAAGTGTTTCATAATCAATGCTTTATGCATGATTGATCTTTCTTGTTTAATTATCACAGAACTACAATAATTTATATTACTTGAAAACTTTAAACTTCATCGGAAAAAATGAACTTTATTCAAATGACGTCATCGAAATATAAATCGTATGGTTCTCTATGTAAAAGTAGTGAATATTTCATTCATATACTTTTATTCCAGACTTCAGAGTTAAATAATTTTGCGTGAAAAAATTTAGCAATTCTTATACAACCCATCTTTCAATTGTTTACATTCTGCATCCATTAAAAAATTAGGCTTCGTTATAAAAATAATTAAAGTTTAATAATCATTTAAACTAAAAAATATTGTAATTGCGTTGAGGCAGAATATAGGTTCACAGAAAATACACAAAAATAAAACGGTTTTAGGACGGATGCAACACTAAATATAAATTAAAAAGAACTTTAAAAATCACGATTTTGACACAAGATGGATGACACATTTTATTTTGAAATGGGTCACGTGATCTCTTCATAATGATATGGGTTGTTGTTGTTGTTGAGACCCAGACCGTCCGACCTACCAGAAAGGTGTAAGGTAACTGTATGGACGGCCGGGAAGTGCCACCCAATTTAGACCGGAACCCAGTGGGGGAGGCATCCACAGGGACCGTACCCTCCTTCCCCTACCACCAACCTCTCGGAAGGACTTACGGACCCACATGTTTAACGTGATCGTACTCCGCATGAACACGGCGGCATTTGTGGTAGCGTGCAAATCTAGCGCGCAAACCACGGGGATACCGCACCCGAGATGGCCAACAGCACGCGGTGTTCCGAGGTGGTCACCCACCAAGTACTAACCGCGCCCGATGCTGCTTGACTTCGGTGATCTAACGAGAACCGGTGTTTTCAGCACGGTACGGAAAAAATCCGGAAGTTAAATATTTAATATATTTGCTTGCAAAATGAAATTTAAATTTTTAAATAATAGGATGTTACAACAATGACCGCCAAGCTGCTTTGACAATAAACGTATATCATTTCATTTATTTACAGAATAAGGCACCTGCAGAAAAGCGTCTGAAAATTAAGCGTGCACAATTTTGATTGCTAGTAATAAATTAAAATATATATATATATATATATATATATATATATATATATATATATATATATAACTTTATAAACACGAGCATTTTGATTCCAAAATTGCGAGGAAAAGGTGAAAATGGAGATAAAACAAGAAAGATCAATCATGCATAAAGCATTGATTATGAAACACTTTCCAACTTCAATGCAATTCCATTTAAACATCTCTAAAATGCGATACATTCCTCGGTAATATTTCAAAAATTATCACAATACTACATTAATTTATTATATTTGAAAAGTTAAAAATTCATCGAAAAAAATGAACTTCATTCAAATGACATTAATTAAATATAAATCGCCTGGCTCCTTGGTGATGTTTTTAACATTATCATAATACTACAATAATTTATTATATTTGAAAACTTCATCAAAAACAAATGAAATTTATTCAAATGATGCAATCGAAATATAACACGCCTGGCTCTCTCTATAAAAGCAGCATTTCATTCATAAACATTTTCCCATTCATTACATTCATCACAATACTATAATAATTCATTTTATGTAAAAACTTAAGACCATGGAGGAACAAGTAATTAAACTCTATGCTTAAAATTTCATCGAAAAAAATTGTCCCTCTCTCTGCAAAATCAATGAATATTTCATTCATATCATCTGCGCAGACTCCATGGGCTAAATAATTTTGCGTTAAAGAAATGCAGCAATTTTACTATAACTCATTCTACATATTTTGCTGTTTACATTTTCCATAAGTGAAAAATAGGCTTTGTTGTAGAAATAATCAAATTTGGATGATCATTATTTAAGCTCCAATATATTCTAATTACGTTGTTTCAGTATGTAAATGCCCAGAATTTAAGCAAAAATAAAGTGGTTTTCGGACGAATGCGACATTAAATTAAATATGAATTAAAAAGAACTTTAAAAATCACGATTTTGAGACAAGATGGATGCCACATTTCATTTTGAAGTGGGTCACGTGATCTTTTCATATCATGGTCACGTGTTCCCTTCATATAAGAGGTGTAATTATTATTTTAATTTTTATTAAAAAAACTACTGAATATATTTTGCTAAAAAAAATTTTTATATATTTTATGGGATGATTTGAATATTACTAAAATTTTCGAAGCAATTTGTGAATTTTAAATCCGCTTAAAAAATGTTTGAAAAATTAGGTCCCATAGGGTTCAATGTATTTCATGTTTTCAACCCGGGTTCAATCCAAAACTAATTGGGGGATATTATTAATTTATATTCCCATAGGCTCCACAGACTGTCTGAACAACATACTAAAATTTCATTTTGATTAAGTGATTTTTACGGCAGTTGTCGTGCTAACAGACAGACAGAATGAGCAAAGTCATAAACACTTTTCAACTTTGTTGTAAAGTGTTAAGAAAACAGACTGTAGAGAAAGACATTCACACTATATATATATTTTTTATATCTCGAATAGAGCATTTCCTGTACTCTTTTAGGAAGGTCGAAATTGAACTTTTCGGACTCGCTATTTCAATGCAATAACATAATCTCAACGCAAAACCAGCGCGGACAATTTTCGTCGGTACTCTAGAGCACAGAGAAGAAAAAGCATATAATACAAGAAAGAGTATAATACATGCTTAAAGCATTGACTATGAAACACTTTCCAACTTCAATGCAATTTTATTTTAAAAAGTCGAAAATGCAATACATTCCTCGGTAATATTTTAAAACTTATCACAATACTACATTAATTTATTATATTTGAAAACTTAAACCTTCATTGAAAAAAATGAACTTCATTCAAATGACGGCATTGAAATATAAATTGCCTGGTTTAAATATCTCTAAAATGTGATACATTCCACGGTAATATTTTTAAAACTATCATAATACTACAAAACGTACAAAACGTACTTTTGGCATAGTACAAAACGTACTGTTGGCATCCGTTTAGCAGAACATGCTCGCGATGTCAAATCCGGTAAACTTTCTACGGCTCTTGCTCAATATGTGACTAATGATAAATTTCTTCCCGTTTTTGAAAAAACTTTCCTTTTGGTTCGTTGCAACAATCCACGTAGTATTCTTCTTTATGAATCCCTGTTTATTTATATTTACCGTGAATCAATTTGTAATTTTGATCCTGTTCAAATTTTAAGTTATGCTTGGCGACTCATTCTCGACTCCATGCAATTCAAATCTCTTAAAAGTTTTTTGTGACGTCATTCTCAGGAATATCATGCTTGACGTTTCTCTAAAATTTGTATTAGTTCTTTTCTTGTAATAGTTAAAAAATTCGTAAGCGTTTAAACTTATTGTGTAATTTCAGTGTATATTTCTTGTATTATTTTAGTAAGTTCATTTACCATTTTATATTTTATGCAAATTTGTTTTAAAATGGTCTCTCTATATATAAAAACATTCCATGCTTTTACTACTCATGTAGCCACTGATGAAGGGCGTATATATGCGTCCGAAAGCGCTCTGGCTGTTTTTAACAATTTTTATACGTCTTTTAGGATGTTAAGCAAAATACCTTTCGTTTTTTAGAAACGTTTTGTTCTTGGTTTTGGTATTTTACATGTCCGTAATAATATTATCAGGCGCGTCACTATTAAATAAGCAAGTAGATCATAAATATGTCGTTGAAATTTCGCTTTTATTGCAGATAGCGGTAAATCTAGAGGAGTGCGAATCTCTGATAGAAGAATATGAACCGGAAGAAAACAGAATCAGTGGATATTTATCACTGGAAGGTACTTGAACTTTATTTTAAATTGTGATAAAAATAAACATTTATAATGAAGTACCATAGTAGCCTTCAATGTCTCGTCCATGAAGTTAGAAAGAAGGAGGTAAAATCCTATAGATGAAACGCTTGAAAATGCCATAATACTTTGAGAATTATATCTAGGTGTCGCCAATGTTACTAAAGTAGCTGCTATTGTTAGTTGACACAACAGAAATGCGTTAGTATTTAATATATGTATTTTTTTTATTATTTTTAAATTAAGGGTTCCCTGCTTATGAGTACAATTAAGCAGTATTTTTTCATAGTTGTAGGATAGAGTACAGAATATAGGGAGATAAAAAAAAATTGAAAGGTAAAATAATTTTGAATACGTAGGAATATTCTTTATTGTTTCAGTTCTACTTTGCATTTCTCTAATAATTTATTTTTACAAAATGAGCAGTTTAATTAAATATTTTAGGCCTTTCGCCATAGAAATGTAAACAATGCAGAACTACTTATCCCTGCGCCACCTGAATGATTGTATCAAACGATATTGGCGTTTTTCTAATATAAAATTTTAACTCCTTTTACCTCCATGGTCTCGCCTTTGTGAAACTGCGTTCACATTTTCAATTATCAAATGAAAAGAATCTTTCGCGGATTCTTCGTTTCATTCCAGATAACCCCCACCCCCACCCTACCCCATCCCCAACACACACATATAAGACCATATAAGATATATTTCGGGGTCAGGTATACAATATTGAAGCTTCTCATCTTCCTAATTCTTTGTATATGAGGGTACTCCACCATAGGGCCTTACCGACCCCTAATACTATATTCCCAACTGACCCTTCCCATATGGTCGCTGATTTGTGATAGTTACATCTTTTTATACCTGAAGAGTCAGTAAAAAACACATGTCTTAGCGAGGAATCGAACCACTCTGCTTTATTTATTGAGCTACTGGGATATGAATTTTCCATTCTCGTACTTAATCTTCGACACTTCTTTATCAATGCTCGAATTGACGAATTTCACGATGAGGAATGCTAAATTAAATACCCCCTATAGGGAAAATGAATAAAATTATGAATATATAGTTACTGGAACCTACTCGAGTCGAGGGTACGGGGGAAGGGGTGCTTGACCTCCAATATGAATCATTGCTGTACTATTTTAATTACTTTTGAAATTTGTCAATGTTGTCAAATTGTTTGAAAAATGTCAATGGTTGTTTGAGCTAAGTGATTATTTTTTAACAAAGAATAACAATTTACTGATTCATTTACTAATATATAAAAATGTTTTTTCTTTAAAGAATTTTCTATGAGGTCATACAAAACCAAACCGTTTTCTCCGTTCATATAAAAAGAAAATGGAATTCTATAATGCAAATTATTTCAAAAGTTTCTAATGTGCATCACTATTTTTATGCTGCAAAATTATTTTCCTCAAACTAGATTGCTCAAAGCCTAGTAACATTTTTAACATATAAAGCCAATCATTAGTTTCTTTAAATTTATCCATCTGATGCATGGTCCAACATAAGTCACCCTCATTGTGAGTTTTGGTGAAATTTTTTGAATCGGTATCGAAATCAGTAGATAACTGAACATTTAATTTTAACTTCTTCCTCCCCTCCCCCATACAATCTAATTATCGGTCTTCTAAATCAAAACTCTGAGGTATTAAGCTAGTTTTTCCATCAGCATTGCAATTTCATTCATCATTTCACGCATTAGAACATCAAAGCTGCCGAAAAATACCCTTTCAATTTTTGAAGTTAAATTGCGTATATTGTTAAATGGAAACCAGCAGACGATCAGAAAAATTCCACTCTATGGTGCTTCTATTTATTGAAAATTGAAAGACGTATCGAAAAAGAATTCAGGAAATTTTTATTGAATTTTATATTATTATACGTCAGCAGAAAAAAATATTTAAAAAGGTTTTTTTTAAAGCGAATAAATGATTAAGAGAGATTAAAGGGAGTAAATATTTTTTAGAAATCTCAGAAAAACTTTACGAAATGGAACACTTATTAAATCCCAATGAAATAGAACGCTGGTGTAATTCAGTACTGAAAACAGTGTTTCTGGCGTTCCAGTTCAGTTCGAACCCCGGCTCTTTATAATATTATCTAAAAGTCAAAAATTGGTTGATAACAAGAAAATTTTAAATTAATTATTAAGCTTATTTCAAAACTGTGCTGTCAAATATCAGCTTTTACTTACAGATGAAATTGTAATGCTGCAGGTTTCCAGGCCTTGATGTTGTCACCCGATCACGATATTTTTAACAAGAAGCATCGGCTCATTTATCAAGACATGACGCAACCGCTCTCACACTATTTCATTGCATCTTCTCACAACACGTAAGTATTACACTTTTCTTGTAAATCATTTACTACCGCATATGCAAAACTGGCAAATATCATGTATGGCATGCATAGATTGATTAGCAACACTATTATATAATTTATAGTGGCATCCGCACGAAGGGATATGAGTATGAGCACCCATAGGGGAAGGCAAAAGGGGGCACTTGCCCTCCCCTGGACGTTCAAGGTCCCAAATGGGCATTTAGCTAATCGATGCTGTAATCTTATCAGCTCTAACCTTCATGCTGTAATCTTCATGCTGTAATCTTCGATGCTGTAATCTTCATTAAAACCTTCTAAACGCTTTGCTTCATGTAAAAGTGAATGCCCATGTGAGAGGCAGTGATAGAATGTTATAGAAAGTATTAAACTAAATGAAGGGGAACGGCGAACAATACAATTTGTCTTTTAAATTTATTTTGAAAGTATACTCTAACGATATGTGTCTTTGACGAACTTAGTTGTAAATATGTTATAATGCTAGTGATGAATTATACTTTAATGCACGTAGTATCCTAATAAATGTTACTTGTTACATATATTAATGACTTGTCCTCATTTTGAGTATTTGCGTTTAATTTTTATACTTGATTTTAATTGCTTTAATTTTAATCACGGCTAACTTCGCGTCCTTGCCGGTCGTGTGGATTTTCCACGCAGCACTATCCTTGGTTAGCTCTACTGACGTCAGTGGTTTGCCCTCACCTGGAAAAAATTCTATGAGCGCCCATGGTTATGAGGAAGACTGAATTCCCAATATTTACAGTAAATACATTCTTATGGCATCAGTAATGCAAAAGTAAAGGCAATTTAAGAAAAGTAAATTTTAAAATCTGCGAAGTTAAATGTTTAATATTCAAACTCTAAGCAAATATTATATTTTATAAAATGTAATATAAACATATTTTCAAAATAATAGTTTACAATAAGATCTCTTTTCCATTCCTATTAAGAATCTTCCCTGGATATCTATTTTCCATTCCTATTAAGACTCTTCCTTGGATATCTCTTTTCCATTCCCATTAAGAATCTTCCCTGGATATCTCTTGAATATCTATCTCATTGATGCCATTTCTTGCTATGACCCTGCTTTTACTTTCCCTGCAGTGCAATTCCTGCAAAGGATAAATATTCCCTTTAAATATTTAAGAGAAAGAATTACAATGGAATTAAAAATTCAACTCTCAGATTTTGATGAAGCTACACGTTTTGAACCATTTCTAAATATAACTAAACTATTTTTTCAATTATATGCGTGTGTTTTTCTGGGCACAACAGAAATTTATAACTTACAAACTTGCGCTCTTTCAGATACCTCATTCATGGGCAGCTTATTGGAGACAGTAGCATCGAGGGCTACATACAGGCTTTGCTGAAAGGATGCAGATGTCTCGAACGTAAGTAGCACATAATGATGTCTTATTTTACTAGATTCATGTAGATTTCCTAAAGTTTCGATTAAGCCTTTTAAGATTATCCAGTTTGGCTTTATAAGAATTTTAAACGGACATTCGGTAAACCGCTTTGTGAAAAATTATACTTTGTCCAGTTTTGCCACATAGTCAATTGCAGGCCATTGTTTATTTCTTTAAATTCCACAAAAAACTACTATATAAAATTTTATATTTAACCTTTTGCTGACGGGTGAGACAGCGTCCATCCTAAACGAAGAACCTCTCAAAAAGACAGGTGTTTGGACATATGGTGTTTGGCATTGGCGTCCATGGACGCCAATGCCCGCAAAGGGAGATCGAACTGTTTGGGATAGGGTATGTCCAAACACCTGTCTTTTTGAGAGGTTCTTCGTTTGGGATGGACGCTGTACCACCCGTAAGCAAAAGGTTAATAGCCAGAGCCGTAACAATGGAGTAGCAAAAGCAAGCAGCGCATAATCCGCCAATCATCAATAGAAATTTTGAAATCAAAGGTATTTTCATGGATTACGAAAATAAGAAAATATTCGGCCCTTCTTTCCAAACAATTTATCATTCAGTTCGAACACATTAAAACATGGATGAAAAATAATCTGAAACAGCAGATGCTAATTAACAAATGTAAATCCATGGAAATCGATTTTTCAAATATGCATTTTGTTTTATTGCTGTTATTCACTCTGCCAGTCATCGTGGCCTCTGTTGAAAGACCATTAAACAATTAAAACCTGTGAAAGACAACAAAAGGAATTCTATCAGGCAATCACGATTAAGTGATTTAGCCCTTCTGGTAATTAAAAATAGTGAAGCTAGATAAATGAATATTGCAAAACTGTTTAATGCAGGAAAAGCAAATTTCAGCTATGGGGTTTCAAAATAATTACTTTCCTCATGTACATAGTATAATGTATAGAGAAAGTATTGTAACGGGGTCAAAAATTCAAATTCGAGTTTTCGGTGGAAGCGCACGTTTCAAGCATCTCAGAATTCGAATCGAATGTTTTTAATGTGATGTCTGTCTTGTGTGTATGTGTGTGTGTGTGTGTGTGTGTGTGTGTCCGCCAGTGAGTCTGTGGAGACGAAATCTTATGAACGAATGGAGAGTACCGAACGAAATTCAGTGCAAAAATTGCAATCAATGGATATCGAAAGTCTATTAATTTTAAACTCAATCAAATATTCGAAAGCCCCCCAAAATTCTCAAGTAAAGTATTGAAAAAATCAACAAAAAACCAAAACCTTCAATAATGTTACTTAAATAATCATTTCTTATGTAATTTTTCATTAGAAAACGATTGACATAAACTTTGAAACGCTAGTACGAACCGTTCTCGAGAAATTGCACTTTTTTTTTCAAATAAATTTATAAAAAAAAGATCATCATATTTTTTTTTTTAATTTAACTATTGTGAGATATGTTCAATTTTCATATGTAATATTATGCAATAAATTTGTTAACATCACTCTCGTGGATCTAGTTTGTTCCATTCACGGGAGAAGAAAGATACTTTGTTGTTGTTGTTGAGACCCAAACCGTCCGACCTACCAGAAAGGTGTAAGGTAACAGTTTGGTCGGCCGGGAAGAGCCACAGAATTTAGATCGGAACCCAGTGGGAGAAGATGCTTTGTCGAAAGCCCAGGACGACCGACTCGTCCGAGGACATGAGCAGCAAGATGGACGTCCGGAGAAGATACTTTGTTGTTGAGACCCAGACCGTCCGACCTACCAGAAAGGTGTAAGGTAACTGTTTGGACAGCCGGGAAGCGGAGAAGATACTTTGTCGAAAGCCCAGACCATTCGGCTCGTCCGAAGACTTAGAGCAGCAAATTGAATGGTCGGGAAGAAGATACTTTGTTGAAGACCCAGACCGTCCGGCTCGTCAACAAGGACTTGAGCAACCATTTGGACGGCCGGAGAAGATACTTTGTTGTTGTTGAAACCCAGACCGTCCGACCTACCAGAAAGGTGTAAGGTAACTGTTTGGACGGTCGGGAAGTGCCACCCAATTTAGACCGGAACCCAGTGGGGGAGGCATCCACAGGGACCGTACCCTCCTTCCCCTACCACCAACCTCTCGGAAGGACTTTCGGACCCACATGTTTAACGTGATCGTACACGGCGGCAGTTTTGGCAGTGGCTGGAATCGAACCCGGGCCTACCGAGTGCAACTCTGTAATAGTTTTGTATTTTGATGCCTAACCATTCGCCAGCAGTCATTTATATACAAGGTTATTAAGAAAGTCCTTCCTCAGGCCAATATCTCACAAACTATGGCAACTAACTATGTACTTCTTGCGCCTTTGTGTAGGAAACCCCAGTAAGAATTGTGTAGGAAATGAGACCACAGGGACCCCGTGGACCCGCGTTTTTTGGGGGGGACGGAGGAGGTAATGGGACCATCTCGGACCCTATTGTAGATAAGGGAAAAAGTCAATTAGAAAGTTGCAGATCTAGTCAAATTTTGTACAAAAATGTTTTAGTTCCATAACAAAGGATGCAAAGGGACCAGCAGCCTTCCCCTTAAAAATCAAAACACCGGGAAGGAACAACCGAGTATTTAGACAAAATAATAATATGTGACAACAGGCATAACAGACAATTTAATACCGTGTACATTGCAACAAGCGTTCCTCTTTCTTGAAATACACCGGCAGATGGAAAATTCGCATAAAGTGAGGAAGCAGTCATCCAGTAGGAAATTTGTATGCAAATGTAATGGACTTACATAAGTAACAAAGAGGTCGTGTTCCTCACTGTTTCACGAAGTGTTGGCATACCTCCTTCATGTTATTTGTGTACTCTGCGGAATCAGCATTAAAGCACAACATTTCAACTTTATGTAAATATGCAGTGACAGCTTTCCGCTTTTTGTCACATTTAGAGTGTCTCTATCCATCTTTTGTTATGGAACTGAAACATTTTTGTACTAAATTTGACTTTCTCTACAACGTTCTAATTGATTTTTCAGATGCCTGTCGATATAGGCCCCCTACCACAGGCCCTGATCTCATTGTGTGAGCCATAGGGGTTTCCTGTGCAACGGCACAAGAAGTGCATAACTAGCTGTCATAGCTCGTAAGTCTGTCTTAAGTTTCTCTGTCTGTCTGTAACTCTTGGCGATAAATTTGGCAGCTCATTTAGCGAAATATCGCCAACTTTAACAATATTTTGCAAAAATGAACGAAATTGACGCCAAATGAGTTAATTATTAAATATAGTATATGAATAATATTGCTTATTGCGGATGCTATCAATAGGATGCATTATATGAACAAATTATATAAAGAATGTATTATATTCAGGGTGCATTATATATAGGACGTATTATGTACGCACAGCGTGCGGCTTCACGGTCTACAGCTACTGCAAGATAGCTATTACAAGTTAAGTGCTTTATGAAAAAGCGACCGGACTAATCGCTAATAGACTGTGCGGCCAGTGAAGAATATATGGGTAGCATTGTTTTGGAATTATCAAGAGAGAAACATTTATTTTTTCTTAAGAACATCTCTCGAAAGAATCTAGCTATTTCCATGAAATAGGGTGCACTTTCGTTAATTTGTAGTATTAATAAACCGGTTGACTTTAAGTGCGCTAGTTATAAGAAAATGTGTATCATTGTTTTTCTCCAATGTTTATCCGTAAAGAAAGTATTGGTTATACTTATCAGATTTATAAAATTGCGTTTAAAATTTGGATTATTAAATGACCTTTTTTTTAATGCGACATAGTAAATACGTTACAAAAGCCATATAAAATGGTTCATTTAAAATTAAATCATTCTTAAACTATACATCAGGTAAATTTCAGAAAATATTTTTGTTTTTAACCTATGATTCTATCATGGAAAGCCTATTAACATGTCGCGAACACATATTCCGGAATACGTTATTTTACGTGATTCATGGTTTTATTCCTAGTGGACACTTGGGATGGTCCTGACGGGGAGCCCATCATTTTCCATGGTTACACCCTCACTAGCCGCATCCTCTTCCGAGACGTGATGGACGCCATCAAGCAATACGCTTTCAGGACATCGCAGTAAGTATAGAATATGTTATTTGCGAACATAAATCGTCGTTGAATAAATACTTAAAAAGTAATAATTAATATATATATTATATATAATAAAAATATGAAATTCCAATGATAGATTCGAAAGAAGTTGTAACTCATGTAACCTTAACTTCAAATATGCTAACAACTTTAAATGATGTAGAAAATAAAAATTCATCAATCAAGAGGAGAATAAAATGCATATATCTGATCAACAAGCTAAATATAATTAACATATATCAATGGTGAGATTCGAAAATTGAAAAACAGAAAATAACCATGCATTAAAGTCATACACGTGGAAAAGCTCTAGGCTTAAATAGTAATTCATTTTGAAAAGATTCGTCTTCAGGTCCAAGTATCTATTCAAAATGAACAAAAAAAGCTTGTTTCTAAAGGCGAAGATCGATAATATCTATAAACTCGACAAGAAATCGACGCACCCCACAAAATATTCCAACAGAAATTAAACTGTACATGCAAACATCTGTGGACTGAATATGCAAATGATCAAAAATTCGCAGCTAATGAATGAATAGTCGAAACTACAGCGCATTGAAACTGAGCACCATGGTGTATATAAGGAGCGAACCTCGCTTTCAGGAACAAAACGTGCAGTGGATTTCGATTGCGTTTACTTACCTTGATTGTAATAATGCCTCGCCGGCGAATTCGCGACCACTACGAGCATATGAAGGACTTTGAAAGAGGGCGTGCGGTCGGACTGCATGAGGCTGGATGGGCACAATGGCAAATCGCTCGGCATTTGGGTAGAAGCGATGTTGGCAGGAATTGGCAGGACGAGGTTGGCAGGAATGGGTCCGGAATGGAAGATTTCAGCGTGCAGCGGGCGGCCTAGTGCGACGACAAAACGGAAAGACAGAGCGATTGCCAGAGAAGCTGTGACAGCACGAGATTCGTCGTTATCAACCATCAAACGTGTGACAAAGACGTAAGTGACCACCGGACCATTAATAGAAGACTATGGGAGCGGAATCTATAATCGCGGCGTCCATTACGCCGGCTACCAGTGACGAGTATGCACCGTCAACAGCGATTACAATGGTGCCGGGCCGATCAACGTGGAATTGTTCGGATTGGGAACGAATTGTCTTCATTGATGAGTCTCGTTTCGAACTGAGTCCCGACGACCAGCGCAGACGTGCCTGGAGACAGCCCGGATATCGTCAGGATCCTGCTCTTACTATCACACGCCACACGATCCGACAACAGGTAGCTATAGTCTGAAGTGTCATTTCGTTTGATAGCCGGACCCCTTTGATAGTCCTCCGTGGCACCATCACAGCACAGCGGTACGTTGCCGACATTCTACGACCCGTTGTAATGCCATTCTTTTTGCGACACCACTGGCTAACTTTTAAGCAAGATAATGCCAGGCCACACATGGCACGCCTCTCTACTGACTGTCTGCGTGCTTACGACACACTTCCTTGGCCAGCCAGATCCCCAGATCTCTCGCCTATTGAGCAGATTTGGGCTAAGATGGGGCGTCGCCTGCGACCATCCCAGAATGTAGACGAATTAGCTCGTCAGTTGGAGGCCATTCGAACGACATCCCTCAGAACATAATCCGGCAACTTTATGCATCAATGCCACGTCGGGTAACAGCTTGTATTAAAGCCAGAGGTGGACTAACGCCATATTGATGTGCTCACTTTGTGTAGATCTTTCAGCGCAATAAATCATGCAATTGTTCTGAAATTCTAATCATTTCTTTTTCTGTACATCCACATTACACGTACCAAATTTTGTCTCATTTGGATAATTCTTTCTTGGTGCATTCGATTTTTTTGTCTTAAAGTGTATATATATATTTGAAAAATAGAAAAAATTTGAAAATAAGATACATTAGTATTTAATGTTTTGAATATTATTTTCGCTAAAAATATATAACTTTAGCCAGTTCGATACTACGATTTGAGCCCCTTTATAATGGTGTTAGTAGCATACTAGTTTATTCAATTCTCCTGTGAATCATTTTTATAGTAAGATTTTTCATCTAAGATTCCGGTTCATCCTGTATACCTTATATTATTAGTTGTCCTGTCTCCTACTCCAACTCCCTGAACGAACGGGTTTCAGGGAACGTCACTGTAACTTGCTTCACTCCTCCCCCCTGGTCTATCTTGTCCCCCTTCTCCCGGATGCATCTCAACTGTTTTTCATTCATTTACAACTGCTCACATTTTATACACGTGTTAGCTGGGGTCCTGCCTCATGAATCATGATAATTATTGAATTCCTAATCATTTTTCAATTTTTCCTCTTTTAATGCTTATATTAACTTACTATTGTAACTCCATTTATAGTAACTTACTATTGCCAAATCTGAAACAAGCATGTGTTTGGGTTGATTAGAATTAGATGCTCAGACCTGAAGATGAAATCTAAGTTTGGTTAATCTCCAAAAAAGCCAATGCTTTTATCTGTGTTGTAGTCGTGGTTTAACTGCTTTGGTGATTTTAATATTTCATAATTACTTGGAATTGGTTATTATTATTATATCTTTCTAGTATATATATAATTATCTAACACGAATTTTGCATTAAATTAACAATAATATAACAAAACATATAAAATAATAAATATAAATATAACAAATCCCTCTTACTTAAGTATGTAATTTTTATATAGATATCCTGTGATACTTTCTATAGAAAACCACTGCAGTATACCTCAACAAATGAAAATGGCCGAACACTTCATCACTATTTTAGGAGGTAAGAAATTCTAGAATACATAAATTCCTAAAACATATTTTGTGTACAGGCACTAAAGCTTCAAACTTTATTTATTTAGCAACTATTCTAATAAATTAATAACATAAGTATAATATACTACTACCTATTAGGACCGTGACCTCTGACTGATTCCATTAATTCGATTCTTCTATAACTAGCTACGGTGCCTGTAAATAGCGGTCACCTTTAGAGTAGTTACGGCTTACGATAGGCACATAGATTACTGAAATAGGACTGGTAGAACCAAAATTACATATATAAGCCCTACAGACAGACAGCTGCACCCCGGTTCCCTGTACGCTATGCGGGTAGATAACGGTCACTATTAGAAATTCAGATTTCTGAAATCGGATAGATATAACCGAAAATACAGATATATACGCAAGCTAAAAAAGGGATATATAAACCTCTGCGCTCTGGTGCAAACCCGCACGCTATGCGAGTAGGTGACGGCTAACAATAGGCACCACAATTTCTAAATTCGGAGCAATACAATCAACTGCGCCTCCCAAGCACCCTGGATGCACACAATACTGTGAAAGCTATGACTGCCAATTCACACAGTTTTATCTCCATACGCCTATTATGCGTACATTGATTAGATGATTGTCATGGTAACAACTAAATAATTGCCATGGTAAACTCAACCTGGAATGATTTTATATTTAAACATGAAAAACTGTGAATATTGTTTTGAATTCTAATTATAGAAATCCTTTGATTTGAACTAAAGCCATTGGTTTAATGCAACAAAATATTAGTTTTACATTTATAATGGCATTTGATTGGCGGTGTAGCGTTGTAGTGCCGAGCAGCGCACGAGGAACAGCAGATTAAATTTTTAAAATAAGACTTTAATGCATAAAAAAGAAATATTTACAACTATGTACAAATAGGAAATTGTAATTGCATATTCCTTGTAAGTGTCGAACTCAGGTTCGTGAGCTGCAGAAGTATAAGCAACTAGCTCCGTCGAATTCTAAAATCGAACTCTTCTTTCCAAAAAGGGTCTTCTCTCCTCCCTCCGCTTCCCGGTGTCATATTTCACAACTCCAGCACCACAGCTGTGAAGATCCAAACCTTCTCTTATACACGAATTTGGTCGATACTTTGCGTGTGGATGAGAAAAGTATGTTTGCCTCTCATGGCAGTTTCGTAAGCACAAGCAGTTGTTTTTGGAGTCATTCAAAATAGCTAGTAACAGTACGTTACAGTGGCTTATATAACTTAGCGGAAGTTAAAAGTTTTTCCTATACCTCGCCACTGTCAAGTTAGCTTTTTCTACAAATATACATAGTTGCAAGATATTATGAAGTTCAGTAGTATTTGAACCTGTAGCCCACAGAATACTATATTCAGAAGGTTCACTCCCATAGGACCCTATGGCAACATTTTTAACATGGGATGTCGCATAGACACTAGAGCTCGTGAGTTGGACCAACTGAACTACGATGCGTCTGCCAGAGTTGGCGCGTTATCGCTCGCTTGGCGATTTTTTTTTTAAACGGGAGGGGAACAAAATGTTGAGGACTGTACTTTTATAATTTTTGAAACTATAGAACGGATCAGGATTTAAAAATACATTAATCTGCAACATAAATATATTCATTAGTTTAAGAATATTTAAATAAACATAGTTATATATTTAATTCAAATAATCATAAAATAGATTAAAAAATAGACAGATTGCATTGTCTCACTATAAAACATAATGCACAAAAAATTACAAGCTACTACTCAAAAGACTGAAATATTATATAATATTTTCAGTCTAAAAAGTATACTAGCGTGTTGATCGTTAATTACTTGATCCTTAATTTGTTCTGGGATACTGATAATAGACTTTTTTTTTTAAATATAAAAATATTCATATAGTAAATATCAAATTTACATAAATGCACTATCGAAGTTGTGGAACTCAATCATTAATTACCCAAGGGGGGGGGGGGGTGAATTTTCCACCATAAGGCACTTAATAAAAATTTTACATAAATATATACACATACTATATCACATTCAACTAAGAAAAAGCTATCCAAATATCAATTATTTCACATTTTATAAAAATACGGAAAATATTTTTTAACTAATTATACCACTACCTCTTAAAATTTAGTCTAATCCGGCAGTAATATATATATATATATATATATATATAACACAGCACTAATTTCGTATGATGAACACATGTATACTTACATACCCTGTAACGCAACCAGTTTTCTTTTATCAATCCATTTCTATGAAATGATCTAAACACTTAACAAATAATCCTTTTTCACGTTACTCAAACCACGCTAGTCTGTTGTTCTAAGTTTTCGCCGAGCGAAATAGGGTTATAACATTGAAAATCGTCTTGGACCCAAACCAGACCATCGCCAAGCGCTCGGACCAAACCAGACCATCGCCAAGAGCGCGCCAACCCTCTGTTTGGTCTATCTCTAATGGCCGCCGCGAAAACGAAACTATCGAGAGTGACAGGTCTGTATAATAGTCTGTGCTGTAGCCTATTGATCTGGAGACAGTATCTACCAAAACGACCTATCAAAATACTATGAGCAATATATGCATTTGATAAATTAAAATCCACTCAAATAACTTTTTATTTTTTAAACATGATTAAAATTGAAAAAAACAAGTATCATTTTCATGTTCGTTTCATGTTTCAGAGTACCTGTACAAAGAACCGGTGAATGCGGAAGAAGCAAAGTACCCTTCACCTGAGGCACTAGCAAGAAAAGTACTCTTAAAAGTAAGGTCGAAATTACCCTGAATAGTACTATATTATATTACTCTGAAAACGTTAGTGTAGTAAGTTTTGAAAAAGAAGTATTATAAAGAATTCGTCTCATCAGGAAATCGAACCATCAACTAATGAAGCTTCATCTATTGAGCTATACTAAGACGATTTATTCCTCCTATATTTTGAAGGTCTCCCCTCTTTCAGATTGAGGTAACATTTTGGATTTGTCCAACCTCTTCATTCCTCTAATTTTATACAGGATGATCATCCTGTTCGTTTTAACTATATTGAAACAGTTACCATAATTTTCAGGAAAAATTCCAATTTCGGTATTACTCAGATATTAATCTATCACTGTATCTGAGTTGCAGGTTTAAGTAGCTCGGGCGCAATTGTAAGGAATATGTCTCAGTCAGGAATCGAAAATCGAAATACCAATCTCTAACTGGCCAGACACTTTATTCGTCAAATTGCTGAGGCAATTATCTTGCCGCCTTCTACAATTTAAAGGAGGCCCTAGAGCGGGGGTCGGCAACTGGCGGACCTCGGTCCAGGTCCGGACCGCGGAAGGTCAAAAACTGGACCGCCAAAAATTTTTTGACAGTATAAAATAAATTAATCAGATTATTTAGAAAATATTTTTCTATATTATAGAAAAATATTTTAGAATCAAACTTATAGAATCTATAAGTTTGAGCGCCAGCCTAACGCCACTTTATGAAACTTATCTTTCGGGCGGGTCTACTCGGCAGCGGCGACCTTGGGCATGGAAGCACCTCCCCTTTGCGGTGCTGTCTTTTGTTGTGCGCCAGAATACACTTTGACACGGAAGCGGTCGTCGAATCACGTCGTCAGTCAGTAGTTGTTGCGATCTCGTACGGAGAGTTTTGTTATTATCGAGGCTTATAACGTTTCTTTTTCATCGATATGGATCCTGAAAAGCGTAAAGTTGGTAGTGAAAATAGGAAGTTTTTGAGTGAGTGGACTGAACGTTTTACGCTGCCTAATAGGCCTGAAGCTGTTCCAGTTTGCCTCATATGCAACAGAACTGTCGCTCTGGTTAAAAGTGGCCATTTAAAGCGACCTACGAAACAACTCATCAGCAGTTCCATAAAAATTTTCCTCTGGGTAGTGAAGCTCGTCAAGAAAAACTCCAGGCATATCTAGCTTCTTACAAAAAAAAGCACGGTCTTAGTAGTTCGCTTTATGAGCGAGCAAGAAAAATTTGCAGAAGCAGCGTTGCGTGTGTGTTGGACGCTTAATAAACACCAGAAGCTATTTTCAGACGCTGAGATAGTAAAAAAATGTATGTTGGAAGTGGCCGCGGAACTTTTTGAAAGGATGTTGTTGCCGCAATTCAAGGTATTCCATTGTCGGCAAGAAGCAATATGAGAAAGACCGAAATTTTGGCTGCTGACAATAAAAGTAGTTTGCTCGAACTTCTGCAGAAGGCGCCTTGCTACGCCATAGCACTCGATGAATCATGCGATATTGTTGATGAGGAACAAATGTCCATTTTCGTGCGATTTTTGGATATTGAAAGTAAATCATTTAGGGGAGAATTGCCAGCAATCTTGCTGTTTAAAGGCAAGACTCGCGGAGAAGATTTATTCAAGACTTTTGATGACTTCATGACAAAATCAAACATTAGTTATGATAAAAGGGTGTCTCTTTCAACTGACGGGGCCCCAGCGATGATCGGCAAAGGAAAGGGACTAATAAAGAGAATCAAGGATAAGAATGCTGGGCTACTATCTTATCAGTGCATAATTCACCAGGCAGCCCTTTGTGGAAAACTTAGTGTCACTCTGAAAGAAGTAATGGACAGCTTAATCAGGTTGATTAATTTTATGAGGTTTTATTCTGCTCTTAAGCACAAACAGTTCAAAGAATTTCTATCTGAGTGTGATTCGGCGTATTCTGACTTACTGCAATACAACAATACGTTGGCTAAGTAAGGGTCAAGCGATTGAATATTTTTGGGAAATAAAAGAAGTAACCTCCTTCTTAGAAAACGTGGATACACAAAAAGCAAGAAACCATTTGGAGTTCCTAGCAAACGAACGCAATATGCTAGCTGTGGCTTTCCTGAAAGACATCCTTAAACATTTAAATGCGCTCAATACCGAGCTACAAGGAAATGGGAAATTAATATGTGATCTGATACAAAGTGTGTCTTCTTCCCGTCGCAAGCTGGATATCTTTGAAAAAACATTGCAAGTCAAGAATTTATTCACTTTCCAACAATTTTTTAATATAAAAATAATTCTGAATTAGGCATTGCAGTATTTTCAAATTTTATGTCAGAACTTTAGAAGGAATTTGCAACAAGATTCCAAGACTTTGCAGAGATAGGGAAGTTGTCGCGATTCTTAAAATCGCCTTTTGAAGTTTTTCCAGCGGCAGAATGGACAGATGTGACTGCGAAGTTGTTCCGTCTTTCAAAGCCTTTACTCCAAATGGAGATAATAGACTTGTAGGAAGACATTTCCTTGCAAACGTATAAAACTGCATCCGCTGATGAATTTTGGGGTAAACATGTCCCAGAAAAATATGGAAATTGCAAAAAATTAGCCATTTACCTGGCTACTCTGCTTAGCTCCACATATGTTTGTGAAACTTCATTTTCAAAAATGAATTTTTTGAAGAACGAATATCGCTCAAGATTAACGGATTCCCACCTTGAAGACATTCTTCGCATAAGCTGCTCCCCGCGTGAACCTAACTTTAAAAAACTGGCTCAAGACCGCAAATGTTATTTCTCCCATTGATTTTTGAATACAAATATGCCTATCTACTGTATTTCATATTATTTTGTGAGTGGAAATTAAAATAAAAAACTAGTAAGGAATATGAGTTTTTTTTCTGGACCTCGATAAAAATTTTCAAAAGTATCCGGACCCCACCTAAAATTACTTGCCGACCCCTGCCCTAGAGTGTTTGGAAATAAAGTTTCTTGGAGGCAAGCAAGATAATATAACTTTTTTAAGGAAGTTTTTAGAGCCTACTTTAGTTTAAATAAATGTTTAGCAGTTGGAAAATTAAAAGAATTTTATTTAAAAATCGATTTTTTTTTATTATCATTTCTTATGAAAGGACTCAAAATTAATGTATAAGGAAAGTATTGTGACGGGGTCGAAAATTCGAATTCGAGTTTTCGACGGAAGAGCACGTGTCAAGTATCCCTGATCACGAATCAAACATTTTTGAAGTGATGTCTGCGTGTGTGTGTGAAAGTATGTGTGTGTGTGAAAGTATGTGTTGAAGTGTGGAAAAGCCAGACCACACGACAGACCCAAAGGCTTGCTGTTGCTAAGTATGTGGCCGGGAACTTTATTTTAGATTCAAGAAATTACAATACAGGTTAAAATTGAATCACAACACAAGAAGTTACATCAAGACAAGCAAAATATTGGCAACGACAAAACAAAACATAAAAACAATACAATACAATACAATACAAGAGAGACATAAGACAGAAAATTGTAAAGAGGGGAAAACCTCGAAGGGAAAAAACCCTAACACAAAATACAAAGAAGTACGCAAACAGAGAAAACATAACAAAAAACATAACACATTACACGAAACACAAAACGCAGGGTAAATACCACGTGAACTCCCAGGGAGAGGAAAGATAGTACAGTAGGAATATACAAATGTATGTACACCGTAGACTCCAACGGAGAAGGTGGACGGGTTGAAACCGTAGGAATGTAATTATGTACAAAAAGTGAGCAGGAATATACATTAATATACAATTATATACAGAGATGGGAACAGTGGGAGAAACACCGACCAAGGAGAACCGGAGAACTCACAGGTCGCTTAAGAGACTTTGTTAGAGATTTCCCGAGTGGCGAGATTTTTGCAAACGTTGGCGAACCAGGCCGCAGAGTTAGCATCAGAGGGACGGGAAAGGTGGAAGGGTTTGGTAACCAGGCAGGAAAAAATAAAATGGTCGGCATCACCATAGCTGTTGCAGGCACAGTTTGAGGAAGATTTATGCTTGAAAAAGTGGAGGTAGTCCAAGAAGGGGCCGTGGCCCGTAAGAAAGTATGTTAAAAATTTGTTGGAAATTTGTAGGACGAACAAAGTGTAGGGTCTTTGCCCGGTTTATTGAAAAATAGAACGTTAGCAGTTTTTAAACAAGAGGGGAAGTGACTAAATTTAAAACAAAGATTAAGAATTTTTGAGATTAGGGAGACGAAGGATTTAAAGAGTTTTTTCCAAATATTAAAGTCAATTTTGTCGGGGCCAGGGGCCCTACCACTTTTTAAATTATTAAAAACAATAAAGAGTTTTTCTGAGGAAACGCTTTCCAATCCGTGAGTTGGCAAAGTGACAGAGGGAAAACCTGCAAAATCTGCATCATCCCTAAAACAATGGTCTATAAGCCGATCAATTTTTTCTTGATGAGAGAGGTTGAGATTTTCAGGAATTTAGAGTTCAAGACTATTTATTTTTCGATGTTTCTGGAAGGCAAATTTGAAGTGTGTATTAAAAGAAGAGTTACAGCTTGAGCAAAAGGCTTTCCAGGAATCTAGTATTGTTTTATTTATTAATTTTTTGTATTTTGCCTTATTGAGTTTATATTTTATTTTTGCGGCCGAAATAAGGTCGGGAGAAGCGGAGATTCTCTCCAAGGATTTCATCCTTTTGAAGAGGGCCGAGACAAAGTTGCGGAATTTAGATAAATTTTTGTTCCACCAAGTGAAACCCTTGATACGGGGGGATCTCTTTTCTTGATGTTGGAAAGAACACAATTTTGGACTAAAAGAGTGAAGGTAGAATAAAATTCATCAAGAGCAGCGGTATTAGATATATTTTCTATTAATGAATTTAGATGATTAATATGAGATTTGAAGTTAAAAATGAATTTTCCCAAATTGTATTGAGTTTTAAGATAAAAGTCCTGAGATGGGAGGGGGAATCAAGAATTAGAGTAAATTGAATTATATGATGATCACTGAGGGAGTCATCGGAGAGAACCTCCCAGCAGCGAATAGCATCGAAAAAAGAGAAGTTAGTTAACGTGAGGTCGGGAAAACCAATTCCGGAATGCGATTCGAAGGTTGGACCATTACTGGGACCGTTGCAAATTACCAGGTTGTTTGCCAGGCAAAAATCAATGAAATCTAGTCCCCGTTGGTGTGTGAAGCTATAGTGAAAGTATGCGTGTATGTGTGAAAGTATGTGTGTGTGTGTGTGTGTGTGTCAGTGAGTCTGTGGAGACGATAACTGACGAACAAATGGACCGATTCGAACGAAATTTGGTACAAAAATCACAATCCGTAAACACTGGAAGTTTATTGTTTTTACACGCAATCGAATGTCCAGAATCCCCCTAAATTTTTGAGTGAAATTTTGAAAACCTCGTCAAAAAATCAAAACCGCTAATAAACGCAAATAGACATTTTTTTATGTAATTTTTCATTAGAAAACGATTGCCATAAATTTTAGAACGCTAACATGAACCGTTTTCGAGATATTGCACTTTTTCAAAAAAATTATCAAAAAGTCATATAAAATAAAAAAAAAATATTTTCTATTGAGAAACATGTTCACTTTTCATATGTAATACCATGCGATAAATTTGGTGACATTATTCTCGTGGAACTAGCGCGTTCCATTCAGGAAAAAAAGATCCTTTGAGTAATACTTTTGTATTTGAACGCCAATAGTCATTATTTTCTGTAAGAATAATTTATTTCTCCGGCCATAATGCTTGGCCAGATTTTGGCGACTAATTTGGCGGAATGTCGCCAACTTGGCGACATTCTTAATTGTTGCCAAATTAACAAAAATCTCGCCAAAATATGGATAAAAATGACGCTAAATCAATGAAAATGACGACTAATTGAAGAAAATTCAATATCTTGGAAAGAATATAAGTATCTACTATAAGAATAACATTTTTTTAAACTGTAAAAGTAGTAAATTCATTAATAAGGAAAGTCATGTGTTGCCCACATCAAATTTTTTTACTTCCAGGCAAAAAAATTGAAATATCAAGCTGCCGGTGAGTTAATGTTTTCACCTGGAATTGGGGGTGAATTAATGCTGCCACCTGAAAATGAGATGTTAGAAGACGAGGAGGAAAAACATGCTGCTCGAGCAGCTCGAGCAGCTGCACCTGTACCCCCAGAAGAAGGAGAAGATACAGAAGAAAGAGGGGATACTGATGATGCAATGCCTATGGCAGCTCCAGTAAGTACTAAAGAAAAGCCAATTCTTTATTGTTCAAGGCAATTTTATTAAAGCATACTTTGTTTTCTGTGATAAATAAAATATACAGATGTGTGAAACAAATAGTGACGAAACAATTTAAAAATTCATTTGTAAGCAGCTTTAAAAGGGAATTTAAGTTTATAAGCTCAGTTTAGCATTAATAACAAACATAATACTAAATTATCGGTGGTAGTTATTTCCTTGTTACACGAGTAATTAAGAGACGGTATTGGGGGTTTATCGTAATATAATTTCGAACGGTCAGAACTGAAAATCATGCAGAAGTGTGGGTTGTCAGTCTGAAGCTACAGATAAAGAACTTTCCTTCTGAAATGTTGTTCTCAACAGTCACAAACCCTCAAATTCTGACATATTGGAACCAAGCAGCATTGTGGAAATGATATTTATAGAGTTACGAAGTTAAGTTTTAAGTCTTCTATTAAGAAGACTGGTGACCATCCTTTCATTGTCATTTGAATGGTCACCTAGTAATTGGCAAAAGTGGCTAATTAAGTCACGTCATGTGTAATCAATAGAGTCCGGATATATAGATACTAAAAATTTTTAAAAAAAGGCATGCAAAATAGGCAGGTAATAAAAAAGTGAAATAGGCACTTAAAAGATAAAACAAGCATTTAAAATATGCACTAAAAGTTACAAAAAGCAATTAAATTGGTACTAAAAAGTAAAAAAGCACACAGATGTAGTCTAATCACAGGTGCGGGCGTTCACAGTGGTGTGTGTCACATGTTAGTACAATCACAGGTATGGACGGTTCGGCTGCTACGCCGTCTTTGTTAGCAAACTGCCATTTAGCAGCTGTGTAGGCCGCTCAGTCCACTTCTATACTCGGGCAGCGAGTGCTAAATAAGCGGCTTTGGCCCTCTGTCAAGGCGCAGTGCGCTCCGACCGCTCTCCCCCCCTATTAACAAGCACCTGTTTAACATACACATAAGTTGATTAGTACACTTAAGCAATTTGAGTAAACACATACAGCGATTGTGATAAGTCCAAACAGTTGTCCAAACCTTACACCTTTCTGGTAGGTCGGACGGTCTGGGTCTCAGCGATTGCGATACGCCCCAAAATAAACGTCTTTGGCGCACTATACGGGTGTTGCGTTCACCACGCGGTCTTCGTTAATAAGCGGATATTTAGTAGCTGCATAGGCCACTTATTTCACGTCGAAAGTCCAGGTGCACCCGCGCAATGGGCGTTATACGCCATAAAAACGTCTTTGACCGCTGCGCGGACCCAGTGCACTAGGCCTTTAAGTTCCTACATAGCGTGCACATAATCCGTTCAGTCCACTTATGCAATCCAGATAGTGGGTATAATACGTTCTAGATAAACGACTTTGATGCACTGTGAAGAGGCTCTTAGGCCTCATACTGTGTTTGTTAATAAGTGACCGTTTAGCAGCCGTATAGGCCACTCAGTCCACTTTTGCAATTTGGGTATATCCGCGCAGTGAACGTGATATGGCCCAAATAAGCGTCTTTGGCCCGCGGCACTTTGCACTTAAGCTGCAAGTACCTTTTATTAACGAGTCCCCTCATAGCGTATACATAGGGCACTGAGTCCACTTATAAAATCCGGGAGCTTCCACTCTGTGGGCGTGATACACCCTAAATAAACTTCGTTGGCGCACTATTCGGGCATTTTATTCGCTTCGCACAAGCGGCCGTTTGATCAATAGGACCAGCGCCCAAGGGATTGATAATACAGCAAAAGCCGCTAACGAGTAACGCATTTTTACGATCCGGGTACAGCCGCGTAACCGGCGTGATACGCATTAAATAAGTGTCTTTATTCCAGGCCCTTTAGCTGATACGCGGCCTTTGTTAACAGGCTGCCACTTAGCGAACACATTGGCCACGCATTCGTATGTAGCAATATAAGGGGCGTGATACGCCCTAAATAAGATCGAAAATTGCATGTAAATCAGAGCAGCATCGTCTAAGATAGATTAAAAAGCATATTAAAAATGGAGAGTAACCTCCATGATTCTCCCCCCCCCCCCCCCCCCCAAAAAAAAAAGAAACTCCTTCTTCGGACAGATGGCATAATTCGTCCTTAATTAGCTTCTTTGACCGACCGCTTAGCGGGCATATTAGTCTCCCCGTCCACTTATGTAATCCGTGTACACCCGCGTGATAGGTGTGTTATTGGAGTTTATAATAAGTAATGGAAAAGTAGCATGATTTTTTTATGAAGTGGTAAATAAATAAAATATAGGTTAAACCTTTAAAATAGGCATATGTTGGCATTAACCCTTAAACGAGGCATTTTTATAGGCGCTAACCTTTAAAATAGGCATTTATAGACACTAAACGATTTGTAGTAAGGAAATAAATAGGCAAAATCCGGGCTCTAGTAATAAAGATAATACACAAAAGGATGAGTCGAGTAACTCTTGTGATGTCCTTTGAAATGCTGAGTTAATATTTGAGGAGGCTTTAGGCAATAAAAGAATTAGATCACCACAATAGTTCACAAAATTATGGCACATAGCAGATTTTCTAGCCATCAGTGCAGTTCATGCACTAAAACGTACGAAACCGGTTCACAGATGATCACTACACACAGAAGATCATGATCACTACACTGACAGAGCGATGTCTTCCTAGGTGGGTTCTGTGGCAATGTTCATGGTAATGATTGGCACCTACGAATGTCCTTCATTGTGGAACTTCTGGAAATTGACTGCGATGCGTTGCGTTATGTGTAATCCACAAAACTGATCTATGTATGTGCAAACAGTTAAATAATATCAAGTTGAAAAGCAGTGTGTATACAAATAACTATCGCAAAATTAATGGGAAACGTGATGTCATATTTTGTAATTATCTTAATGCGTATTGTATGCGTTTATTTTACATTCATTTTGCAGGCTGTACATCTTGGAATTGCTCAAGACCTATCTGATCTAGTCAATTATTTTTCCCCCAGAAGGTTTCAGTCTTTTGAGGAATGTAGGGAATCATGTAAGTATGGATTGAATATTTTGTCTTGAAACTAAAATCTAATTCTTTACACTCGTTATGCAGAAAGAAGATATATATGTGTTGAAGACCCAGACCGTCCGACTCGTCCAGAGGACTAAGAGTAACTAGTTGGACGGCCGGGAAGATATATATGTGTGTGTGTGTTGTTGTTGTTGAGACCCAGACCGTCCGACCTACCAGAAAAGTGTAAGGCAACTGTTTGGACGGCCGGGAAGTGCCACCCAATTTAGACCGGAACCCAGTGGGGGAGGCATCTACAGGGACCGTATCCTCCTTCCTCTACCACCAACCTCTCGGAAGGACTTACGGACCCACATGTTTAACGTGATCGTACTCCGCGTGAACACAGCGACAGTTTTGGCAGTGGCTAGAAATCGAACCCGGGTCTACCAAGTGCAACTCCAGCGCGCTAACCAATGGGCTACCGCGCCCATGTGTGTGTGTGTGTGTGTAGAAGACCCAGACCGTCCGACTCGTCCAGAGGACTTAGAGGTGTGTGTGTGTGTGTGTAATATTGGCTACATTAATCTAGGCAGAGACATTTTCACATTACCAAAATCTACTTTATTATATCACACTCGAAACAAATAGAGTTACATAGGCCGGCCGAGCTCCTGATCGTCGATCTGCTCCCAAGAAATCTCAATGTCGTCTGTGTTGGTTCACACACAATGTACAGTTACATCGGAAGGGGAGGAATATGAGGGTTTGGGACACATGCTGCCTTTTCTTTCTTTAGGCTTTAAATATGTGATTGTGAAGCAGTTTCATATGAGAAAGTTTAAGTAGAAGTTAAGATGAGTGACCATATATAGTATGACCGAGGAAAAGAGGAAGTGCTGGCAGACTTTGTTGATATTAGGGGCTTGGGGTACAATTTAATATAGCTGCAATATGTGCTGGACATGAAACATGAAATAGGAATTTGGAATAATAATTATGAAAGAAAAGGGCGCGTTATTGGGAAAGCTTAAAATTTCTGTATCATATATATATACAAGTATATATATATATATATATATATATATATGTATATATATATATGTATATATATATATATATATATATATATATATATATATATATATATATATATATATATATAGATTTAAATTTAAATTTACAAAATTGTAATATGGTTATAAACTTGTATGATAAAAGACAGGATTTTAAATTTAATACATCAAAAATTCAACATTTTGACTCTTGTCTGCATATATCTGTATTTAGAAATATTATAATAAACCAGGCTCTTAGAATCAATAAAATTTGTGATGAATATTATAAATTAGCGCACTTTATGGAATTATTGAGTACAGCGACTAATAATGCATATCCCCCCATTTTTGTTATTAAAATTATCAACTCAGTGTATCAAATTTCACTCGATAACATCCTAGAAAACATTCCCAATTATAGTGACTAACATACAGGAGAGAGAGGGAAAAAAAAATATATATATATATATATATATATATATATGTGTGTGTGTGTATATATATATATATATATATATATGTATGTATATGTGTGTGTATATGTGTATATTATATATAATTATTTATTAATTATATAAATAAATAAAAATGAAAAATAATAAACTAAGTCAAAAACATTAGAAAAATCAAAAAATCGGAAAATAAGATGCATTAATATTAATGTTTTGAATTTTATTTTCGCAAAAAAATGTAACTTTTGTCAGTATTGAAACTACGTTTTGAGCGCCCTTATAATGGTGTATAGTGGCATTCTCGATTATCCAGTTTTCCTATGAATTACTTGTTTAGTAGGAATTTTCATCTTTGATTCATATTCATATTCAGTTCTGCATGTTTGGGAAGTTATATTCTGAATTGCTTGTCCAGTCTCCAGCTTAGACTCACTGGACGGGTTTGGGAGTATTCCCGTGAACGTTCGTACTGCCTCCCTGGTAGAATTTCGACTTGTTCATTCCGGTGCTTCTAGATTAAGCTGTTGAGGTTGATCGTGTATACACGTGGTGAGGAAGAAGGGTTTATGCCGCATGGTAATACAATTTTCTTAATGTATCCTTTTTTCATTTTTTCATTTTTTGATGTCTGTAGTCTGAGTTTAAGCATTTATAGTAATGTACTATTGCTTAATCTGAAACAGGCATTTGTTTGGGTTAATTAGAATTAAATACTCAGACCTGAAGAGGAATTTTATTCTGATTAATCATCGAATTTGGGAAGGTTCTGTTCTTTTCTCTTATCGGCATTATGGCCGTGAATTTGCTTCTATGGTGATGTTAATATTACTTGAATTGTATTTTTATTTTTTTATTTTTACATAATTCTTATTATTACATTTCAAATATATATATATATATTTATAGGGTGTTTAAAACTAATGGAACAAATTTTCAGGCGTGATAGAACAGGCTGAGAAAAAACTTTTCATCATTGTCGCAAGTGAAGCTGTTACGCTGTAGAGGGCTCTTTCGTACAAAAGGGGTGGGTTTCGCATGTAAGGTCATTAGCGACTTAGAATGGATCGGTATACCAATGTAGAGAAGGCGGTCATGCATTTTGTCTACGGCTTCGCCAAAGGTAATGGCAGGGAAGCGCAAAGGCTTTACCGAGGGCGCTTCCCCAGCAGGCTTGTTCCCGATCACGAAATGTTTTCTCGCCTACTGACTGAAAGGGGACCCTTCAGTGCTACCATGCATTTGTTTTGACTTAAATAAAGCTTTGTTTTGATTTTCCGTGCCAGTCTTACTTTTGAATTGCGTAAGACTGCACGTGTGTTAAAGATCCAGGCCACCCGACTCACCCTAGGGTATGAGCAACAGGATGAGTGGCCAGGACTGCGTGTGTGTTGAAGACCCAGGTTGTCCGACTCATCCTAAGGACTCGAGCAACCATTTGGGCGGCCGGCGGGACTGCATGTGTGTGGAGTAATGGAAAGCGCCCTTTAGCGCTTAACCGCTTGACTTGCGGCCATGCATTCTAGGATAAAAAGTGCTTGTTTCGATGTGTTTTATCACCCTTGAAAGTTTATTCCATTAGTTTTTGAAACACCCTATATATACAGGGTGATTCAAAAAAGATAGACCAAACTTTATGAGATGGTAGTACACACCAAACCAAGCATTTTCCGTCATAGTTTACCAGGTCGGAAATAAAACGTAAAGGCGCCAGTGGTGCTTAATGGTGAAACCGATGAGGTGAGGCGAAAACATAAGAATGACTTAGAGGTTATAAAATGACATTTAAAAAATAATAATTACAGTAATGGCTCAAAACAGCGACCGCTAACCTGAGTGCACATCTCACAGCGGCGATGGAGATATTGGCGAATTCTCTCGAACAGACTAGGCATGTCGAGCACTTCGGCAGCAACGGCCGAAATTCTGGAGACGAGTGCCTCTTCAGATTCAAGGGGAGTGTCATAGACGACGTTCTTGAAATATCCCCCACATAAAGTCAAGACGCAACAGGTCGGGCGATTGTAGGGGCCAAGCTATGGGACCATCTCGCTCAATCCATCGGCTGGAAAAGTGACATCCAGATAGTTCCTTATCTCTCGCCCAAAATGGGCTAGTGCTTCATCGTGCTGGAACCACATGCGTCGCCGGATGTCTGTTGGAACAACCTTTTAGGCAATTTCGGAAAGACCTCCTGCAGGAAAATACGGTACATTCTCCCATCAAATCATTCATGTATAAGATACGTCCCTATTAGGCGATCGCCAATGATCCCTGCCCACACATTGACGAAGAATCGTCGCTGATGAGCATGTGGATATGTTGCATGTGGGCATACACTCACCCACACACGTTCGTTGTGGATATTAAATATTCCATCACGTGCAAAGGATAGGCTTCATCCGGGAAAAGCACAGTCGCCAGAAAATCTGGCTGCATCGCACTCTGTCGCAGGAACTAGCGGACGAACTCCACTCGACGAGGATAATCCGCTGCAGCCATTATTTGGATTAGCTGGTAATGGTATGGGTGTAACTGTTCCCCATGCAGAACCCGCTATACCGGGGATTGTGGCACACCTTGCTGCTCTAATGAGCCGGACGGTCTGGGCTTTCGACACCAAGAGTATGCCCCATTGCTCTTGTGCCTGGCCGAACTGCTACTGTGTCCAGAATCGCCTGTTCCACACTTGACAGTCTAGCACTCCTTGCACGACCTGCATCAGGCATGGTAGCGAGAAAGGATCTCGAGGCACAGAGCTGCCTATGCAAGCGTTCGAATGTTTTACGATTGGACAACCGCCTATGGGGGAAACGTTCCCCGTATAATCGTTGTGCCTCTCTGCTATTCCCATTTGCTCGTCCATAGATGAAATGCATATAGGCTTTTTCCCTATTTGTAAATTCCTCCATCGTCTCAAATGTTGGAGCTGCGAATAGCTGCTGCAAACTGATAAAGCCGTACATTCGGTGCTACGAAAATTCTCATAAAGGTTCTTCTTCCCCAGATAAGAATTTGCATACGTGGTTCTCTTCTTTAATCCGAAAATAACAATCAAAATGACGCTTTTAAGTTCGCGGAGCGGCTACTTCCTAACGAATAAGCGCCCTGTAACGCCTTTACGTTTCATTTCCGACCCGGTAAATTAATATATATATATATATATATATATATATATATATATATATATATATATATATATATATATATATATATATATATATATATATATATAAAATTCTGTTGCCTTACACTCAAAATCAGCAAAAGACTGGTTTTACTATAAATGATACCCAATTTTATGAAATTTCGAGTTTCAGTAGCAAACAGAGGTTGGAACAGACCCGGATTAAGCATATCTGTGGCCCCGGGCCAGAACTCAGAGTGGGGGCCCCTGTTCACTGAAAATTTTGCAAATTTCTTTCTTCGCAATAATATACGTACAGTAATAGTACTAACTTGTAAAACGTATACTTATATATGTACAAATGGCTAAAATTGTTTTAATACTCACCAGTTGGATGATTCCAACGAATATTACATTTGTTTTTGACATCAAATGTTTACATTCTTTACAACATATAAAGGGGGATATTAAAATATAAAAATGGGACTGTGACATAACGATTTGTTGAAAAACAAGTTACAAGAAGACTCAAGACACATTCTGGCTTACACAATCTTTTTTCTTGACTTTTTAGTAGCAAAATCATCAATTACATCGTTAAAGTCCATTATTTTAAGTAACTCGTTTTCAATGCTTAAAATGCTTAGGTCGTTTAATTTCTCCTGCTTCATCACACTGCGTTTTTCGTATTTTGTAATTTTTAACTTCGAAAATGAACGTTCACCGCTTGCATTGGAAACCATCATGCAACTATATATTCGCAACCCTATTTTTATGTTAATGAAAGCAGATGAAATTCCACTTCATGCATATAGCTGTAAAGGTTTTGTAGGTTCAGTCTCCTTCTTTTCTCCTGTATGTATCTCATCTGGAACTCCATGGATCTGGAACCTGTTTCTCCATCATCGTCTTCATCACTCTCTTCTTCGTCGTCATCAGCAGAGATGTCCATAAAGAGCACTGCTGTCTTAGGATAATTTGCATTAATGTATACTTTGATATGGATGCATTCTTCTGCAAGTTCTCTTCCATCAACATCATCTTTGTATATTTTTGCAAAACATTCACTATGCTTCCTTACAGATTCTTCCTCTAAGAAAAGCAGATCCTCAAAGAATCCAAAAATCTCAAAGATGTTTCGGTAAGCTTTAGATCGAGCATCCAAGTTATTGATTAAACTGTCTTCCACAGGAAGGAAAGTTTCAATCTTCATCTTTTCTTTACCAGATAAAACAACATCTGTGGTACCTTCGTTATCATAAAATGTCAATCTAGAACTTCGTTTTTTTTGTTCGAATTATGGAATCCTGGTAATTAGGCTCTTTTTTTTATGTGGCCAAAGCTTCATACCAATCATAGCTTTCCCTCTTCTCCTGAATATACAATGTGAGAGATTCCAGAAGTTGTACGGCGACATGCAATGTTACAGTTGATTTTTGCAGAGAAGCATTGGCTTTATTAATTCTTCTTAATAAATCACACCAAAAGTATGTGAGGAAGAGTGTCTCAAATCTCTCCATATATTGTTTTAGGCCATCAGCTTTCAATCTCGTTTCAAATGATTCAAACAAGTCTGATGACATGGAATTTATTGTTGCCTCAATAGCTGGGTAGCTCTCTTTCAAGGCTATGACTGCATCTGCTCTAGCAGACCACCGGGTATCAGATAAATTTTTCAGAATTTTCTTTTTTGAACCTAACATGGATGAGAGAATTTTTTTTTTATATGAATCAGATGGATACAAATGAAAATGAGAGAAAGAAAAAATGGAAGAGAGAGGATGAGCTACAACGCAACATCGATGCGTTATGGAATTAAAAAAGGCGTACAGATTCTGTACGAAGTCAAAAAATGCAGCAACTTCTCTGCAGCTTTCAGCTGCTCTGACACACACAAGATTCAAGGTGTGAGCTGCACATGGTATGAATAATGCCAAAGGGTTTTCTACCTTGATTCTGGCCTGAAGTCCATTGTACCTGCCGCTCATGTTAGACGCGTTATCGTAAGATTGACCTCTGCAGTTAGACAGGGAAATTTAGTTTTCCTTCAGAAGTCCAGTAACTTCATTGAAAAGATTTTCAGCACTATGTCCATAAATTGGTATGAACTTTAAAAACCTTTCTACAGAGACGTCACTTCTTACATATCTAATTATGAAAGTCAGTTGATCTATGCGAGATACATCAGTCCACAGATATCGAATAGTACTTTGCTGGTTTCACTTCATCACAATTGCTGCTAACAACTTCTGACCCATGACGTTAATGACCTCATCACAAGTTGTGTTATTCACTATTTGTGTTATTCACTAAATTTTTTCTACACTTTATTAACTGTAAAGTGTGTTTCGAAAGTTAATTCTGAAAAATGTATAAGATAAATTTTTATTTTGGAAGAACAGCTACACGTTTATACCGTCGAAATTTAATTAATAAAATATTATATTTATATTATATTTTTAATTTATATATAATATAAATTTCATGCCACTTGGGGCCCCGGGCCATGGCCCGGTTGGCCCCGTGGTTAATCCGGCCCTGGGTTGGAACACCTTACTGCTCACCCTTTTATCTGGAAAACTCTAATCCTGATATTCTGCAGTTTCATGAAAACCAACTGTAGTCTGTGTTCGATGGCCAATTCAAAGCTTGGATTATGTCAAATTATCTGCATGAGAAGTTACAAGTCATTTTGCATGGAGAAATGGCTTAATGTGCATCTGTGTAGTATGGCAATACGCTATGGTTAATCAGTATGGCAATACGCTATGGTTAATTGAATAAGAATTCATTTTCTTCAAGTGACTCATTCCAGACACCAAATCAAATGATAGATGCGTATCCCTCTTAATAACATTATGGAGACGGTGGTTTGTTTGGCTTAGTGAAGGTATTCCGTAAATTGCATTTTTACTTTCTCATACGGAGTATTAAGAAAGTATTGTTTTCACGAAATGTTTCGATTTCGAGGCCAATATATGTTTTAAGACTTTCTGAACACGTTTTGACTATTTTTAGAGTGATGCCCGTCTGTCTGTTTGTGATCGAATTCTTGTGTAAACGATGTCGGTCACACTTATTAATGGGTTTCCGTGAAACTTTATATCTGGCTTCATTATATAAAAAAAAATCTAGAACTAGATAGTATATTTTTAAATTCGAGTGTAAACTTCGAAATTTATTTTTTTAACAAGGCAGCATGGGACAAAATTTGACATAATCATGCACAAAAAGGTTTATTTATGGCTTAATGATCACGAGACTATAGTTTCAATCATTGTTGCGAAAAATTGCAGTAATACAACTTTTTTGTTTTGTTCATGACATTATTAGTCTTCCTCGGGGGCAAATTACGCCCCCCCCGGGGGTACACTGTCGAATATGGTATCAATCAAAAGAATTTTTCAAGCTTTTTAAAATGATGGGTAATACGCTATAATTACAATCATTTGGACCCACGATATCGATTTTTCAAAAACTTTCTTGTAAAATTGAGGGGGGGGGGGGGGGGTAAATTTTTATATGAGAAAGTCGAATTGAGCCACACTGCAGTTAATTTTCATCTATAATCACTTAGTATGCATGATGAAAAATTAAAAGTAGATGCCTAAAAATATTCACTTATATTTCCTCAATTTCCCTAGCTTTTTATATTTTCAATTTTTCCAATTTTTTATTTACCAGGTTCACCAACAATACACAGTAAGTGGTACGTTAAGAAAGAAATGCAGTTTTTTCTTAACCGTTTGTTAAGAGCACACTTTTTTTTTTTTTTTGACCCGAGGAAGCCCGAAACAATATAGTCACCTAATAGTCTGCTTTCCTCAAGAAAGTATTATTAATAATATAAACACCTTAATTTATCTGTCTGTTTATCTATCCATCTCTAGGTAACGCTGCTACAAAATGTTGCCAAACGTGTTTCAATCACAGATAAACATTTCAATATATAATGTATGCCCTAATTTATATACGTATGAAGAGCAGAACTCTAGAACTTTACAGAGTGTATGACATTATTATACTAAAAGTGAGGCCATGATGTGGGCAGCCGGCACCCCGTTCCTTACATAATGCAATGACTCTACTTCTTTCACAGCGAAATTGTGATGTGACCATACAGCTTTACGTAGCGTATGGTATCAGGTACTGAAAGTGAGACAACGATGGTGTTTTCCTTATCTTTTTATAAATTTTTATTTAGGATACTACACAACTCGGAGTATCTCCCAACAAAAGTAGGAAACCTTCTTGCGTGTTTTTTTGTTTATTACTTATAGGGTAGAATGCTCGTGGGTCTCACTGGTAAAATTATATTCTCACAAGCAACAGTATTATTTATCGTAATTAAATTAAAAGTGATAATTAAAGGAAAATGATTTTCCACACAGGGCAATTTTATGAAATGTCTTCCTTCCAAGAATCTGTTGCACTGAACCTAGGACGAGACTATCGGTCGGCCTTTGTGGAGTTCAACCGCAAGCACTTTGCTCGGATATACCCCAAAGGCACTCGAACAGATTCCAGCAATTTTGATCCTATGCCTTATTGGAACATGGGATGCCAGCTCGGTAAGGAAAGCTACTATTTTATTCTTTGAGAACTTTCATTTCAGAATGGGGCATTATCGAATGGAACATTTGAGCATGATTAAAATCCAAATTTTCTAATTTTGCATACATATACAATGAAAATTTGAAAGAAATAATTTCTATATACATATATACAAGGTAGAATCAAAAAGTTCGGAGACTGTGCTGATATCTCCAACCCTGATTGGAGGAGAAGGGAACTATTTTACCATGGCGTAGAGGCACATGTGACGCGAGATGTGAAAGGAAGAAGCAGGTCCGCAGTGCAGGGCACTGCGGACCTGCGATGACGATAATACTGTTGCTTGTTACGATAAATAATACTGTGCAGGTTGCAGGGCACTGCGGACCTGCTTCTTCCTTTCACATCTCGCGTCACATGTGCCTCTACGCCATGGTAAAATAGTTCCCTTCTCCTCCAATCAGGGTTGGAGATATCAGCACAGTCTCCGAACTTTTTGATCCTACCTTGTATGTACATCAAGTCCATTTTGTAAATAGAGAGGCTATGTGCACAACTCTTGGCATATCCTACGTATAATTGACAGTTTGACTGCCTATCATAATTAAATATTCTTTTTAAAAAGTGAAGGAGTACGGCATGAATCATTTTAAGTTATACTATATTTGTGATCAGATTCTGAAATATAGATTTACAAAAGCTGTGACTAACTCGTTATGACTCCTTTCCAGTGGCTCTTAACTACCAAACCCGGGACACATCCATGTACATCAATCAAGCCCGATTTGCACAAAATGGAAAGTGTGGATATGTGCTCAAGCCAGAGTATTTAATAAAAGACCAAAGTAAGCAATGGAGAGTAATTTGCTTTTACATTTTGTGGCTGACTTTATTTTGTGGCTTAAACCTCTTACTATTGTATTTTAATTATAATTCATTCAGTATAACCTTTTGCCTTACCAAGGTCAACACATGATAGTCGAACATTATCATATTGAGCAATATTTGAAGCTCAATGCATTCAACATTGCCTTATGATCACTCCCCATATGCTGCCTTTTCACACCTATACTATTAAAATGTGTGCAACTGTGCTTGTATATCTGTGTCCAGCATTTTTCTCAGATTTTACTCATCTAAAACTAGTGTTTAGAATATAATAAAAACAGTTCAATAAAAGACTGTTAGTTGTATTTTAACAATAATAATAAAAAAAAATCTGATGTGAGCAGCACATGACTTTCCCTGCAGACTCAAATTCATATTTTTTTTTCCTTTAATAATTCATTAAATTGAGTTTAATTGCACAAAATAACACTAAATTTGCATTTTTAATTCAATTTCTGTTTTTATCTGGTAATTAGACATTTTTTAAAAAGTGGCATAACTAAATGCGAAGAATCTCAAAAATCTCGAAAATGGTTAGTCCTAGAGTAATGGAGTTGTTTTTATTATTTTCCACATCAAAAATTGCGTATAAAACAAGCATTTAATTGATATATTTGAACATACGAAGCTTTTTTTAGATTTTGCGATTTTTGAGGGCTATTTCGTAAAAAAAGGCAGGTTGTTCTTCTCCGAATAATACCAAAATCTAATCGCCACCAGAAATCTAATCCCCCAAGTAACTTACCTATCAAATTTTGTGAAATTTGGTCAATTAATATTTTAGTTAGAGTGGATACATGACATTTTTACGGGCCATTTCGTAAAACAAGGCAGGTTGTTCTTTTCCGATTAATTCTAAAATCTAACTCAGCACCAGAGTATTATACAAGTAACTTATCTACCAAATTTTGTGAAATTTGGTCAATTAGTATTTTAGCTAGAGTGGATACATGAAATTTTTACGGGCCATTTCGCAAAAAAAGGCGGGTTCTGTTTTTACGAATCGTACCAAAAACTAATCAGCACCAGGGTCATACCCAAGTGACTGACCTACCAAATTTTATGAAATTCGGTCCATTAGTTTTTGAGTTAGAGTGGGTACATACATTGCACAGACAGACAGACACACACACACACACAGACGTCACGTTAAAAATGGTTTTTTTCGTATTCTAGAGGTCTCGAAACGTGTAGAACTGTCGAAAACTCGAGTTGCGATTTTCGGCATGATTCCAATACTTTCCCTATACATTACCATGTATTGCAGGGAAAGTAAAAAATTGTCAAAAATTCATGAAAGCCTTTCACAAATAAGACTATAAAAAATATGGTGGAACGAATTCTCTCATTTGATGATAAGTTTTAATAATGTAAATTTCATTGTAAATTCATTGTTGTAAAATATTAAAATAAAAGTTAATGTGGCTTATTTTGAGTTATCACCAGAGATACTGTGCATGTATCGAAGAACACGGATCAGATAATCCTCGATTTTCAGTTCTATCAATCTGATTTCCATAATCTTGATACCTGTCATTAACGCCCATACAGCGGGTAGCAGTTGGGGTGCGGTGACCTACGCATTAATTAGCAGTGTGCCACTGCAATAACTCCCCTCCATAAAGAATGCTATTGAAGACATTCTACAATTATTGCAAGTTGAGCTTTTTCAAGAAGTGGTCAGTCTAGTTGTTGAAGGCGGCTTATTTGGTCCTTGCTTAGTAGAATTCTTTTAGAACTGTATAGATGCACACATACATATATGGATGCTTTCCAAACTGTAGCTAATTTTGCAGGTTGTTCGCAGACAAAATGCAAAAGTTATCACTTGATGCTTCATATGCAATCATAATATACTTATTTTTACTTTCCCTGCAATACATGGTAATGTATACAGAAAGTATTGGAATCATGTCGAAAATCGCAACTGAAGTTTTCGACGGATCTACACGATTTGGGACCTCTAGAACACGAAAAGACTATTTTTAGCGTCACGTCTATGTGTGTGCCTGTCTGTGCAATGTATGTATCCACTCTAACTCAAAAACTAATGGCCCGAATTTAATAAAATTTGGTAGATAAGTCACTTGGGTGTGACCCTGGTGCTGATTAGTTTTTAGTATGATTCGGGTAAAAAGAACCCGCCTTTTCTTGCAAAATGGCCCGCAAAAATTTCTTGCATCCACTTTAGTTGGAAAACTAATTAACTAAATTTCACAAAATTGGTAGATAAGTCGCCTGTGGGATATCCTGGTGCTGATTAGATTTTGGCACGATTCGGTAAAGACGAACCCGCCTTTTTTACGAAATGGCCCGCAAAAATCTGAAATAAAAGACTTCATATGCTCAAATGTATCCATTAAAATCTTGTATTTTACGTAATTTTAGACGAGGAAAAGAATAAGACCCACCCTATTACTCTAAAATGAACCGTTCTCGAGATATTATTTAAATGTTTCATTTTGAGGAAATGAAGACGATTCTCACTGTAGTTAAAAAGACTATTTAATAAAATTTCTTATAAAACTTTGCAGTTAAGCCCCTTGATGGTTATACAGATGCTGATTATATTTTGATACGATTCAGAAAATTATAAATAACCGACTCTTTTTTTTTTTGAAATGGCCTGCAAAGATGGTGAAAATCTGAAATAAATGACTAAAATGAATACATATGTATATGTTGAAATATAGTGATTAAGTACTTGTCCGTGTAAATTTTGGCAACTAAGCGAATAAGACTAACCCCATGACTATAGGATGAATCGTTCTCGAGATATTGTTCATTTTATTTTATTTTGAGGACGTCAAGAATGTAAAGTGAATTAAGTTGCCAAATTAAACAAAAATGCAATGACAAAGCAAATTGGATATAATATCAGAAACGTATTCATGTTATTTTCAGCAATTAAACTCAATTTAGTGCACAATGGAATAAAAAATGACAAAATTAATTTGAATCTTCAGGGAAAGTCATGTACTGCTCATATCAGATTTTTTACTTTCCCTGCAATACATGGTAATGTATAGGGAAAGTATTGGAATCATGCCGAAAATCGCATGTATTGCAGGAAAAGTAAAAATCTGATGTGGGCAGCACATGACTTTCCCTGCAGACTTATATTCACGTTCTTTTTATTTTAATTAAATTTAATTCACTTTTAATTCCATTTTTCTTCTCATTTGATAACTGGACTTATTTTCAAGGGTGGCGTAGAGAAAATACGAAAAAGCTAAAATATCTCGAAAACGGCTAGTCCTAGTGCAATGGGGTTGGTCTTATTCTTTTCTTCGTTAAAAATTACGTATTAAACTAGCATTTAATGGATATATCTGAGCATACGTAGTTTTCTATTTTGAATTTTGGCGATTTTTGCGGGCCATTTTGCAAAAAAAGAAAGTTTATTTTTTTTCGAATCGTACCAAAATCTAATCAGCACCAGGATGACCCACAAGTGACTAATCTACCGCATTTTGTGAAATTCGGTCCATTAATTTTTTAGCTAGAGTGGATACAAGCTTTTGCGGGCCATTTCGCAAAAAAAGGCGGGTTCTGTTGTCCCGAATCGTACCCAAAACTAATTAGCACGAAATTCGCCCACAAGTGACTTACCTACCAAATTTTATGAAATTCGGTCAATTACTTTTTTAGTTAGAGTGGATACAAAATCTGCACGGACAGACAGACATACAGACACACACACTGACGTCACGCTAAAAATAGTTTTTTCGTATTCTAGAGGTCTCAAAACGTGTAGATCCGTCGAAAACTCGAGTTGCGATTTTCGGCATGATCCAATACTTTCCTTATACATTACCATGTAATTCAGGGAAAGTAAAAATTGAATTAAAAATGCAAATTTAGTGTTATATAAACTCAATCGAATAAATTATTAAAGAAATAAAGAAAAAACGAATTTGAGTCTGCAGGGAAAGTCATGTGCTGCCCTCATCAGATTTTTCATATTTGGAATTTATAATTCTCAAATAGTTATTTGTTTCAGTAATTTTTTATAACTTTATTGATACCAAATGCTCCAAAAGTTACATCAAATTTTATTTAAATGTATATGTGCATGCAGATACTTTTTATTTTTAATGAAGTCTGCCTATCCTCTATATTTTTAAGTGGATACAACACTACAGTGCCATAAACTTTATTAATATCCTACCTCAAAATTGTAACATTTTTAAGTCTATTGGCATGCATTGAATATAACTTACATTATTTTTATTTCAGAATATGATCCTTTTGAGGCCCCTCACGCTGATAGAGAAACACATTTAACAATAAAGGTAAGTAAAAATGCAATGCAATAAATCAGGACTAAAGGGTATATGTAATGTTTGTAGCTGATTTGATAAGGCAAATGATAAGAGAAAAGGATAAAATTGTTTCTTTGAATACTTCTATTCAATTTATTTTTGTTTCGAATATTTCTAAAATGTACTAGAATATAAAAGCAAAATATCAAAAACTGGATATTATGCTTCACATTCAATACAGAAAAGGGTAGTCATATTTTTATGTCTGAAAACGTTAAAAAATAAATACATATTCACGATTATCGGATTATAGTCACTGTAAGTTTCAACCATCGAGCTTTGTTCCAACAGACTTTGGAAAGAGTGGTGAGAGAAACAGCAAAGTACTTGTGGGAGTCTGGGGCATCTAAAAATGTTGTTCAAGTTCTTTAGTATTGATTTAGAAGCGGCAATTTATTTTTGCTTATTTTGAAGGTGAATTATCTGTATCATTTTAAATTGTCGTACATTCTCCTCCTTCACAATGAGTCAGGCACTGTCAAATATTATTTTACTCCAAACCAGACCAAAAAAAAAAAAAAAGATCACATTATCATTCTCAACTGTATCATGCTAAATAGTTTTAAAGGCGTATGGAATTTGGTGAATCAAACATTAATTCTTTATGAATTTGTAAGTTTATAAAAAAATAATTATTTATCTAAATTTAAAGATTTTATATTACAGGCATGCAACTAGTGGTAAAAATTTTGCAATACCATTGTTTTTACCAAACAGTTTTGAAGCATCAATATCTCAGGATCGTTATTACTACTTAGATAATTACTGATAAGAATTCAGCATCAAATTTCGGGGGGGGGGGGGGGGGGGGGTTAAGGATTTTCACTTGTGGTTCAAAAAATTTCCTTAAAATATCTAGATAATTACCGATATGGATTTAACATCAAATTCCAAAGGGAATAGGGGGAATCACTAAGGACTTCCATTTCCAGTTCTGGAGACATAACTTTCGATTAAAAAATTCATATTTTCTATGCAGCATCTTTTTTTCAGGATTGGCAATAATTAGAACTGAGATGATGACTCATATGGATTCAACTTTAAATTCTGGAGGGGGTTAAGCGATTCAGTAAAGATTTCCACTTCTGCTTTAAAAAAATTTCATTGAAACATCTTCTCAGGACTGGCTATTAATGGAACTTGGGGATTTTACTAAGGATTTCTGGATTCTGTTCTTTTCTGAATTCCAGTTCAAAAATTTTATTTTCCTTGAAGCATCTATTTCACAGAATTGGCTATAGATAAAACTTAAATAATAACTGATATGGATTCAGAAAAACATTTCTTTAGTGGGTTAAGGATTCACTAAGCATTTCAACCTCTGGTTAAACTTTGAAATACCCATATTTTTTTATTTTTCAGAATCAACTGTAGATAGAATTTAAATGAGACTAATATGGATTCAGCATCAAATTATGGTGAGGGTAGGGGGCTGTTTATATAATAAAATAATTGGAAAATGGCTATAGATATAGCTTAGATGGTGATTCATGTGAATTCTGCATCAAATTTCTTAGATTAGGGGTTCACTAAAGACTTCCACTTTCAGTTCTGGAGATATTACTTACAGATTTTAAAATTTGTGTGACTGTATGAAGTGTGCAAAACAGTATCAAAATTCTAATTTTCCTCCTAAAAATGAAGTATATACACTACTTGCCACCATATGAAGTCTCCTTTATAAATTTATTATATATATATATATATATATATATATATATATATCACAGGGCTGGAATTATTACTACAGCATTTCTGAGTAACTCAGCTCACTACTGATAAATTTTAGACATAGTTTTCTCTTGTACTCATGACAGAAAATGCATGTGCTGTCTTATTCTACATATATAGATCAGGTGTACAGTTTCACATTGATTTTCTCCAAGTCAAAATTGTTTTTGACTTCTCATTAAATAGACATTAACAGAAATAAGTAAAGTCATCCTAGCACTTTGATAGGAAGCTATTTTTGGTGTCCTCTGGTGTTATTTGATATACCCAATGGGCTATGGTGCAATGCTCATCCAGTTTAGAAACATTGTCTGCTTAGCATTAATAAGAGTTTATATTTACTTCCTCATGCGCAGTATAAATTTTCGATTATTTTTGAAGTGAAATCCGTCTGTCTATTTTATGTTTGCGGTCGATTTCGTGTGTATATGCTAGCAGCCATAAATGTTACTAGATCTTCGCGAAACTTTATCTCCAGTTTTGTTATAAAAAAATCTAGCGCTAGATAGAATTTTTTTTTTTAATTCGATCGAAAACTTTCAAATTACATATTTTTTTTAACATGGCAGCATAGAACAATATTTGATATGCATAAAATAATCATATATAAAAGGGTTTATTTACAGCTCAATGATCACAAGACTTAATAGTTTCAATCATTGTAAAAAATAGCTGCGATATATATATATATATATTTTGTTCGTGACGTCATTAGCCACCCCTTGGGGGGGGGGGGCAAGTCCCCCCGGGGTAGATTGTCAAGTATGGTATCATTCGAAAGATTTTTTAAGTCCTTTAAAGTGAAGGATAACATGCTATAGTTGTAATAATTTGAACCCATAATACCAATTTTTCAAATTTTTTCTTGTAAAATTTGAAAAGAAAAAAAAATTCTAGTATGAGAAAACTCGAGTTGAGCCACACTCTAGTTAATTTTATATTTAATAATTAACTTTATATAAACTTAAATAACTGAATTATTTTAAAATCATCTAGGTAATAAGTGGACAGCTTCTTCCAAAGCCAAATCGTGCAGATGATGGGGAAGTTATAGATCCTTACGTATCAGTTAAAGTAGTTGGACATACTTTGGATGAGCAAAAGAAAAAGACCAAATGGATAAATAATAATGGTAATAAACATTTTTCTGTATTCAATAAACACATTTGAAATATTTAAAAAGTCCTAATTCTCGCTCATTCGTACAACTGTTGCAAGCATGTCTCTTTGACTGGCATTCAATCCCAGTGCATACTAACTTTGCAAAAACTTGACTTAATTAAATGGCACAGATTGAAAAGTTGGTTAGAGTTTTTTGGCACGAAATCGAAAGAGAATATGCTGCACCAAACATGTGGTATCAAACTACAAATGTAAGCAAGTAACAAGTTTATAATCTAAAAGGGCGATAAAGTGAATAAAATATGACAAAGTAATATGTGTAACAATGGAAACAAGATGAACTATGACTAAAAGTCTATAGATGGTGAAGTTAAATATGATGGAAAAAGCTAATGTTCAACAAGAAAGAAAAATTTTGTCCAATCAAGTCAGCCAAAGTTATATTGTAAGTCTTGAAGTGTTTAAAGCGAAAGTGATTATACATAGTATATGTTTTACATTTACCGAGGTTTGATAGCCATTGCAAAAAGGTTCAATTTCTCCTAAAACTAAGTGCTTATGGGTAAAATGAGTATGACCAATGCTCAAATGTGTTAAAATTACATCAAGTTTCCTACATTGAAAACTAGTCCAATTTGTACTAAGGGCTTTATCTCGTGCAATTTATTTTGAGATTGCTGGTTCCAAGAATCCTGCCATTTGTCATGACTAATTTTTAAAACAAATTGTTTCATATCAGTTAAAAGAATGGTCAAATTTGAAGTTTGAATAACTGATTTAACAGCAATATCTGCCTTTGATACCAACATGTCCTCGGACGGTTGGTCCGAGTCGGACCCAACATAATTTAGTTTGGTATCCTTGTACCTTCATCTGTGGCGTGGTCCTGTAATCCAGCCACCTGGAGGCTTGAACTGAGATGTTAGCGAGTCAGTTCTGTCCTCCACCCGATCATGTGATATTGAACCGCAGTTTGAAAAGAGAATGTTTATTAATTACATATAATTAAAAATTTATTATTATTTTTTTTAATTTTTACTCCAGTAAGTTCATTTCAAGATCTAAACCTCCCATGCAAAGCAAATTGTATTTTTGTATAAGGAGGATTAATATTTTAAATCCTCAGAAACCAAAGCATTTAATTAAAAATATTTTTCAATTTTTTTAAAACTTTCACTTAGTGATCTTTCATTGCAAAATCTGTATCTCTTATTTAAGACGAACCTCTATTTTCTAGACCCAGTATTTTTTTCTCTTAGCAGAGCCATAGCCAGGCAGGGGTCAGAGGGGGCTAAGTCCTCCAGAGGTATACTCAGCCCCCCCCCCTGATAAAAATATTGCATTTTTAGTAGTGATATGAAATTTCATATAAAATGTCATTCAAATTTTGCATAAAAAATTTCTTTGAGATTTTTTTTTTATAAATTACTTTGTTTTAAAGATTTTTTAATTTAGCTGAATTTGTGATTATACTAATGATCAATTAATTTACATATTTAATTTAAAAATTATGACTATAGTATTTAGGATATTTTGCATTATTGTGGGGTTCACTGTTATACATTAAAGAGTCAAAATCAACTGATATGTAGGTAAGAATTAATATTTTAAGCATTAACTTGTATTAACTTTCAGAATTTTTCTACAAAGTATTAACAGCTTTATTACTAGTTAATACTTACATTAAAATCAATTGTAATTATTATATATTAATATTGATGCATATTAGCTATATGGATATTAATAATCAGCTCATAAATATAAATATGAAATTATTTGTTAATAATTTATATGAATTAAAATATACAATAGTAACTACAGTAGCCCCTCGTTATATCGCGCTTTTGCTATGTCTCCCAATTTTTTTTTTTTCTGATATACAATCCTGATGAAGCTGCACTATACTGTAAGTTATTGTCAAACAGAACACAGGATTTTAAGAAAACGCACGACTAATTCTGGATACAAAAAGCAAAAGGACAGGGTAACACCTCTTTCTGCAGCAGATAAAGCAGAAAGCCATAAGTTGATGATGTTCCTTGTGGGAAACAGCAAAACCCCTAGAGTTTTGAAGAATGCGAATAGGGAGAATCTGCCATTGGTATACGAAAGTTCAAGAAACGCTTAGATGACACAAACCTTATTCAAAAAATGTTTTTTTTATAATTTCATCCCATCAGTTCATCTTCATTTGAGAAATAAAGGTTTGGAAGAAAAGACCGTGCTCCTAATTGACTAATGCAGTGCTCAGAAGTGAAAAAGAACTTGTGTCATAAAATGGAAATATCAAAGCTATGTTTTTGCCACTAAACACAACAAGTTTTCTTCAACCAATGGACCAAGGAATAATCGCCATGTTCAAAAAAAAAAAATTATTGATGGGAGTTACTGAGCAACCCATTGTCCGTTGAAGAATGACCACTGCCTGAGGCAATGAAAAGTGTGAACTTAAAGATGCCATGTACATTTCCCAAAAGGCATGGTCCGCTGTTAAATCAGAAACCATTTTCAAATGCTAGCTGAAAGTTTTGAATGATGTTGAACTCAAGGATATTGGAGAAGACTCAATAGAGCTTCTAGTTCAAAAATCCAAGTCGATCGGTTTACATGTCTGCTAAGATGAAGTGAAAGATTGAATTAATATAGATGATAATAAACCGACTTCTGAAACTCTTGCAGATGAGCAGGTCATACCTCATGTACGAGAAGAAGTGGACCCAAAAGATGCTGACAGCGATAATGAAGAATCGAGTTCTCCTTCTGTCACCATCAAAGAAGCCGTGGTTATGGTTGAGAAAGCCTACACAGCATTTGAAAGATGCAACTCAAATCATATGAGTGAGATGCAGTTGATTCATTTTCCCTCACTGATATTTTCTGGAAAGCAAGTTCTGAAAGAAAAATCGAAGTAGCTGACATTAGATTGTATGTATGCACCTTCTTCGCAAGAGAATGAAGTGTGTACAATAATCAATTAAATGTGCATGTGCATTTAGACATAAAATTAAAAGGTAAATGGAACTTCTCTGTCTTTATTATGCGATTATTTTTTATTATTGTACTTTCGCTCCTAAATTTTTATTGCACGTGTTCATAAAAGCATAATTTTTATAATATCGCCCGATATATAGCGTATTCGGATATATCGTGCATTTTGCCATGTCTCCCAACAAGCGCGATATAGCGAGGGGCTACTGTATTATGTTTTATGAATGTTAATGATTGTGTTTTGGGTGAGCCCTTCCTTTAAGACTGTTGATCCCTCCCCCTTTGAATTTCCCTCCAGCCTCTCTTCAATTTCATCTCTAGCTATGGCCCTGCTTTATAGATACTAGGACAGACACACATGGTCTAACTTGTTTTAATAAGTAGTGTAGATTAAATTCTGATACAGGCAAAATGTATATTTTTATTGCAGGTTTTAATCCCACTTGGAATGAGACACTAAAATTTGTACTCAAGGCTCCAGAGCTTGATATTATCCACTTTCGTGTCAAAACGGTAAATGTAACCAGCAATTCACTGATTGGCCACTTTGCATTACCCTGTTCATCTATCAGTGAAGGTGAGAACATTTAATAACATTTTATTTAATAACATAAATATTATTTTTATTGCATTCTTTATTTGTATGTATTTTAAAACATTTTACTGCTAATTTGGAGTTTACAACAGACCTAGATTGGCTAAAAGAAAAATGTGAGATATTTTGTTGCAAGCGTAAAATAACTGATGTGGTTGAGTCCCATTATAGCAGCCCCTCACAGAACTAAGGAGGAGGGGGAATGCAATACTTAATGGTTGCTGCAAATTTTACTTACATATATCGATCCATAGCATAGGCATAGCCAGGATTTTGAAAAGAGGGGGGGAGGGGGGGGGGATTGAATAGTTGGAGTTTAGAGTACTACATTTCGTTTTCCAATGTTGATGCTATGGGGAACTAATGTAACTTTTTCATCAATGATAGGTTTATGACCACCCTTCTATATGCCATATAGAGTTGTAAATTCTGAGCAGTTGTCGAAGCAGTGAAGATTAGTGCCCTAGCATATACTACTACAAAAATCTATTTGTGATATTCTAGCTATTTTTATTCATAAAAGCATCAAACTTTATGCAGTGATAAAACAAGTTATTTATAAGTCTGGAGTATAAAAAATTTGAGACTTTTAAACTTATATCATATTTTACATAAAACATATTTCAAGGCTGATGGTTAGAGTTCTCTTTACACTGTTTAACATGATTTGTAAGAAATGTAAACTCTACCAATATCTGCACACTAAAGAATTTTCATCAAAATTTAAAATTATAAAAATAATACTTTGAATCAAATGTTAAATTTGAATACTAATTGTCCCAAATAAGCATTAAAAACATAATATTTCAATATTTTTGAAGTTTTGTGTTATAAATAAATGGTACTTGTAGATAATTTACCAAATGAAATTTTTTAATTCTCTTTTAAAGTTTACATCTTATATATAAAAGGGAAAATTCAAATAGATGCTCTTAGATGAAATATTTTCTGAATCATGCAATGAATTTTTTTCCAGGCAATGGTGCCAAGTTTAGCTAATATTAAGTTTTATTACCTTACACCAAAATATGGAATAACAAGAATTAAAATCTGTCTTTGACTGTCATGACTTATAACTTAAGAACGGCTCGACAGACTTACATACTTTCTTCACTGGTCTGTTGAAATTTAGAGAGCTGGTTTAAAGCTATTAATATTTCTGATTTTGTACAATTTTAATATATACTAATGAAGCCCATTTGCATTCTGACTGTAATTTAAAAAGCCGGTTCATTCATGGGAAATATACTATAATAAAAGACAACACTCAATCACTTTTTGCATAGTCACAACACAAAAGGTGGTATTATAATATTCAATATTGTAAATAAATTAAAAATAAGTCCAATATCCAGATTCGTTTTCAGTATCTGATGTCATATGCAGCATAGAACTTTAGAATACTGCTCTTTATACACTGGTGTCCAAAATTAAGGTTACAAACATAAAAATGTGATATCTCGAAAAGTAATTGGTTTATTGTAATGAAATTTTGTACTCAGATGCCCCATCATACTATGAGACAGCCAATAGTAAGGTAACAAAATAAACAGAAAGTATGTTTTTCGCGATATGCAAATGAGACCAAAAACGACCATACCTTGATACATCATATCTCCAGAATGGTCCGGCTAATAAGGAGTGTGGCCACCCCATACAGCTTTACAATCCACACAACGGGCCCTCATATTGTAAATGAGGTTGTTGATCATAGCTTGTGGCAACAGATCTCATTCTTCTGAATGCAAGATTTTAATGCCTGGAGGAGTTGATGTCGTGAAATGACTCTTTCTAGAGCATCCCAAACACGCAGTATAGGATTTGGGTTCGGCAACTTCGCTGGCCACACCCTACGCCAAATACCCGCTTCCTCCAGAAAATCGCTGACAAGTTGAGCTCTGTGTGACCTTGCGTTATCGTCCATAAAAATAAAGTCCTCTCTAGCAACTCCCCGGAAAATTCTCATATAAAGTTCAAGGACCTCATCCCTATAGTGCTGTGCGGTCACAGTGCCCGCATCGAAGATATGCAGTGGTGTACGGCCGTCCCACATGATGCCTCTCCACACACAAGGATTCCACTTCCACTAAAATGGTCAATTCTCCTTACATTGAAGGGACTCTCTTCAGATGAAGACTCATCAAGAATCGTTTTGGGTACTGAATCTTGATTCATCACCGAAGAGGATATAGCCCCAATCTTGCTGTGTCCAAGTATGGTGTGCCTGGCTCCACAAAAGATGGGCTCTCTTCTACAATCTGTTGAGGGGGGGGGGACACACCACTGGTACCCTCCACCTGCTAATGGGCCTTCTCTGCTAGGCATCTGTATACAGTTCCTGGTGATAGTACCTGTTTGGAATTAGTGCCATAACCTGAATACCACCATTCAAGACACTCGTAACTATCAAGCAACCTTCGCTTGAGACTGGTCGATTTCAACCCTGCCGATGGCTCGCCATCGCAGTCCATCGTCTAAACGATTACGAAAACTCCTTTTAACTGAAATCAGTCCATATCATAATTTTTTTGCAAGAAACACACTTCTGTAGACGAAATTCTGATTAGGAAAACAGCCACTTTCACATTTTCTTACCAAACATACCCTTTTAATCGTTTAATAAATACTGGATGCTTACATTACAATCACTATTCCCCACTTCATATATAACATCAATTTTTTAATATTAGTCAAAGCTATTTTGAATTATTGCAAAAATTATGTTTATAACTTTAATTTTGGACACCAATAAATATAGATAAAATGAAAATTCAAAAATATGCTTCCAAGCTAAATATCTCCTAAAATATGCAATCTATATTGGGGAGACTGTCCTGAAACCAAGGAATGTTTTAATATAATTTTTTCCATGACCCAGACCAGGGTTCACCTGAAGGTTTGGAGCATCAAAGTCTCTGGCCGAAAAATAATATAAGTTATTAATCTTGCTACACATGCTTGCAAAACAACAGCAGTTAAAATACATGTTTTATCTATTTGTAATGACTGCTTTTAATTTAAAAATGGCTCATTCGATTTACATATTTTTTTTACTGCTTTGCTAAACAATATTAGGAGACGATTATTGGCTAAAATATTTCAGATTTTATTTCTGTTAATCTAACAAAGAAATAAATCTAAATCTATTCAAAGGATCTGTAAAAACTCTAATGTAGTAGCAGAAAAACAACGTCATGGGCCTCATAATTCCATTTTATAATACAGTAAAAAAATCATTTTGTCGTGAAAAAATAAATTTTTTATGGCTACTACAACTAATAATCTATCATCTATATGTTTTTTTTTATTTTATAGGTTATCGCTATGTTCACCTGGAAGATTTTGCAGGTCAGAGTCTTCATCCTGCCACCATTTTTGTGCATGTCGAGATCACGAAAATCGGACAGTTCCGTAAGGCAAGCAAAGTAAAGTGAGCACCTTGATCGAGACAACATGTGTTTATTAAAGCCGTTTTGAATATTCCAAAGTGAACAAATGAGATAAGACTTATATAAAGTATTTTCCATAAAGGATGTTGTACATATTTTGATACATAATCAATATGAGGCAAGGTGTAAGAAAATGATATTCTAATTGCACCTTTTAAAAATAAGGAGCTAAACGAGCAAGGCATTGATTGCTGCTCAAGAATTTGCTGTTTGCTTTGATGTAATTTTTGTTTGTTGAAAATAAAATTCATGTTTGGAAAGTTTGGTTAAACTTATACAATTAATAAAAAAAAAGATGACCAGGAGGTCATCTTGTTTTACTGAGCATAAATGAATACTATACATAGTCATTCATTTATGCTCAGAAATGAATATTCTGTAGCTACATCAAGTTAATACAAAATGAGAACCACCTTATACACACCTACTCTTTCGCCATCAATAACTTTATATAAAGAGAAAAATTATATGTAATTCAGTTATTAGTCAGATTATGCAATTCTAATAACCATTAGAATGGGAATGTATTGAAAAATGTAGTTTGTGTGCATGCAAATTATAAAATGAAAATTTTCAACTTGTAAAATACTACAAAAACATTATTTACTGAACATAATAGAAGAGAAACTTTTCTAAATAAATAGCCAAAATAACAATTATATATCCAATAAAAATATATTTGAGTATTTTTTTTTCTACCAAACATCCTTAATGTGCCAATGCATAAATTTTAGTAACTTAAATTTATATAAAATCATAAAATATCACAACTTTTAATATTCAAATAATTAATAATGAAGTGTTTATTATGTTATTCTGTTGCCTATCTCAATAACATGGGTAACTGTTGAAAAGGGATTGGTCAATGATCACCCTTGGTTTGTAGAGGTTATCTGCCAGGATGACTTTGTAACAATATGAAAAATTAAACCCAGTGCCATTGCATACTAGGAAGCATTATAATGATGAGCTAAGGGATTTTCCTAGAAAGACCAGCAGTTATTCTGTGCACTACCTCAGAATGGGTGACATAAAGATATTCCTAAACAAACGCAGAAACCCAGAATTGATGGGAGTAACAACTGTGATTGCACCAGGAGAGGATCAAATTCAGGGCCAATGCATATTAGGTAAACACTACAGCAATGAGTGAAAAAAAAAGGCTCTCTAGCTTAAAATATTTAATATTTCCTCACGATGAGTCAATAACATCATGCTTTCCAAACAACCTTTAAATACTTAAGACTAAAAAACAAGCATTTATATTGAAAGCATTAACAGCAAAATAAAGGTTATTTTTCAAGAGGAAAGACAAAACTTTTTCTATTTTACTCGACATGAAAATCTAAAATAATCATATTGATGCGCTATTATAAACTGAAATCAAACAACAATTTAAAACACGATGAGGCATAGAATGGTTAATCAATGGAATCTTGTTACTAATTTTATTACCTTAAACTTCTTTATGTACTATCACAAATAATCCATGAAACATATGGAGAAAAGAATGAAATAAAGTCTATAATTTATTTGCCTGTGAAATAAATGTTTTAACTCAACATTTTTGTCGTTAATTGTTTTCCCTCATGAAACAAAGCACATTATGTTAATAAAAAAATAAACTTCTTTTCTGTGTTGCTGCAGGGTCACATTATAAGGGTATATATGCAGGATAAGTGACAATGATGAAATGTAGTAATAATTGCAAATTCCAAATACGAATAAACGTTAAAGAATATTAATAATAAAAAAAAAATTAACATATTCATAGCATAGCATTATTTCAGGCGAAAATTATAAAAGAGGAAATTATACACAAAGTAAAATTTGCAACATAATTATCTCTTGAAATAATAATTTATGCAAAAATAATTAAAAAATTAAAATTAATAAATAACCAAAATATGAAAATATGCTAGTTGCCAATCTAATGTGCAATATTTAGAGGATGGAGATGGATGGGAAAATATATTAGTAAACTCATGGCAATGCAGGAGAATAGAAACTGGATTGCAGAACTGCAACAATTATGCAAAAATAATTAAAATATTAATGTTAATAATTAACCAAAATATGAAAATATAATGGGTAATTATTTGGGGATGGGGATGGATGGGAAAGGATACTTGCTTACACTTGACAACACATGAGAATACAAACTGAATTAAGTAATCACACTCTTTAACCTTTTCCTTACGGCGGTACAACAGTTGTACCACTGAAATTCTCTTGAAACTCTCAATCTTCTTCTGAAAACTTGAAGAATGCCTGCAGCCCTTCCTTCAAGTTTCTCCTGACTGAAGGGGGAGCGAGTTACGAACAAAAGACAAGGTCATTGAAGGTGTTTATTTAGAGGGATGGAATTTTCAGTTATTTTGCAGTTATGGAGTTGAAAAAATGGATTCTTGGAGCCATAATGTAAAGGTTAAGCAAAAAATAATTTAGCAGCCACAGATCAATGATCCAATTAACCACACATTCCACATAAAGGAATCTAGTTTAGAATAGAGACAGAAAGAGATATTTTGTAAGAAACAGATCGACATTTTTCAAATTGGTGCAAAATAGCAGAAATTGAAGAGGGTGAGAAAGCAAAAGACTTACGGAAATCACAGATCCACAAAAAAGGCAGAAATCCACAAAATAAGTAAAGAAGTTGAAATCCTCAGAAAAGTGGTCTGATATCTGTTTTTGGCAAGCCATGATAAATCCTAAAATAATGATGGTGGCAGTACATAGTTTTTGGAGGAAATTGATAATTTAAACTATGGCAGTGGTCTTTAACCCACAGCCTGTCAATAAATTAAAAAATAATTGTTTTGTTTTTTGTAAAATTTTTTCTATATTGCAACTATATTAAGTTTTACAAAAAATATTTTTCTTTTCTTTTCCCTAAAAGCAGTTTTATATATAGCTTTTAGAAAATCCATGTAATAGGAATTTCAAAAATAGTTTACAAAATGTGTAATTGGAATTCCCCAAATCTCCTAACTTCTAACCATGGTTGTATGCAATGCAGTAAGTTTATGAAGTGAAATACACAAAGTTACCTTTGTTTTGATTGTTTGGGATGAAAGGAAATTTATTAGACAATAGCCTAATATCTTAATAGTGCTAAAGGTGGGATGCCTTTTATAGAGAAATTTGTGTCATATTTAAATCACATTAGAAAAACGATAACAATTTCACACATGCAAATTGTGAAAAAGATCTGAACAGATTAACTAACCGAGTTCCTTAATAGTGCATAAATTGCAGTGGTAAATGTTGTAATTGCTTGTAAATATGTCCACCATTTTAGTTTCTCGAGTGAAAATGTACATTCAGATTTTCAAGCTGTGATAAGTCATTTGGTACGGTAGGCTTTTCACTTTGTTAGCAAATGTCTGTCTTAATTCTGCCTTTAAATGGACATTATTCAAAGCGACCTATATTAACCTCTATTCCTTTAAGATCAGAAGTATTTTCATCTTTAAATTTCATATATATATATATATTAGTTTCTGACCTCACTAACACTGAAAAAAAATAATTTTAAAAATCCAACCCCCTCCAAAACAAGTGGGACACTCGCACATTCATGCAGGTTAGGTGTTTTCGGTGTAAACCACACAGAACGAGCCAAGTATCATACAAGTTGGACTTTTTTCTCGTTCAAAATAAATTGCAGAAAAAACGTTTGCACGCAAACTAATTACAATATTATTGACATTTATTTACAATGGGAATCTTTGAAGCAAGTCTTGGTTTTTGAGATGCATAAATACACATTGCATAATTCACATGTTTTTGTAACGGCACACATGAGGTCTTAAAATGTCGTCACAATATGAGAAGTGATCATACCCATCATATTTTTTATCTGCACATAGACATTCTACTGGCAGATTATAATTCTTTAACCTTTTAATTACAGGAACTTCATCATTTTTTTCATTGTCACTTAAGACTTTTCTATTAGCAGGTGGAACTGCGAGAAGAGCTTCAGCTGTTACAAAACAGGGGATATGACCTTCCCTGCCCCTCTCCTTATCAATGTTCATCTAAATATACATTATACTGATTGCATATTACATAGATATTCACATTTTCCATAATAATTTAGGCTATGGTCAATATTAATATAACAGTAAATAAAAGTTACATGGAAAAAATTGATAGCAAACATGACAAGCTAAGTAGCATGAATGTATGAGTGACAAGATATTATCCCCTACGAGCAAAAATATTAATGTATGAATTATAATTTTTCTTATTTCCACTTATTCAAATATTAAATTAATTATTTATGTCTAAGCAATTAAAAATATATTGATAATTGCCTTTTTATGACAGATAAATTGCTAAGATGTTTCCTGCGCATTTGTGAACTTAATGACTGCCAATTGTAACTCCAAAATTGACTAGGTTAGCAATCTGTTGAGCAAAATTGATATTATATACTTTCTGTAGACTAGGACAATAGTTTGTTCCCAGCATTTATTATATCCGACTAGCCAAGAAGCTAAAAATTTAGATAATACCTGACCCGTACGATCATATATATTCGGGCTAAAGGGTTATAGGCATATTATTTGACTACCACTTTGTAAGTTTCACCGTTTTGCATTAGGAAGAAACCAGCGGTTTTTTAGTCTGGAGTTGTTAGCCTGAAGCAATCCTTCCAATTAAAATGATTGCATTCAACTTTTCCTGAAAAAGAGGAACAGAAACAAGAATTCTCATATGAAAAAGTAGAAATTTCAATTCCCCCCCCCCCCCCCCCCCCTCATAAATATAGTGTGGAAATACGCATCTCACAGTCATGCAGTGATTTTGGAGCAATAAAAATCCCAATTTGTGGGAGTTTGGAGCAGCAATTTTTTTTAATTTGTATCAAGAAAATTTACAAGTTGGATCTTACTTTACAGATATAAAACCTTTTTGTAGCAGTTAGCAAGGAAATCAGCATTTTGAAAATTTCAGGAAAGAAAATATTAACACTTTTTATCTGATTAAAACAATATATAAAACTTTGAAACAGCTTATAAGACTTGGTCCTATAGTGGACCTATAGTGGGAGGTGGAGTGATAAATATGATATGGGAGCATTAGTCATATTGTCAAAGACACAGAAGTTGGAAGCAGCAATGCTGCATTTTATTAAGTAACACACTGCAATAAAATGAAAATTAAGCAAAAATTAAGCAACATAATTACGCACAAATTATAACACAACATAACAATGGATCCTCTTTGTTAACAAATATTATAAGTTAAAAATACTAAGTGGGCTACATATATGCTGTGTTGTATAATAATTTGGGCATAGTTATATTGCATAATTTTTTTGTGGGTTTTTCTTATTGAAAATTAAAATTACCTAACTAATAGCAAGATATGGTATTTTTACAATTTTATAAGTGCTAAAATTCATGAGTTTTATGATAAAATGCTAAAATTTATGATTTTTATTAAAAAATGCTACAATTCATAAATTTTATGAAATAACACAGTAAGTAATTTGCGATTTTTGAGATAGTGTACTAAAACTTAAAATTTTTAAGATAGAGCACTAAAAGTCTTGATTTTTGGGAAAGAAAGCTGAACAGCACAATTTCTAAGTAGAGCTAAAATTCATAATCTTGGAGAAAGAATACTAAAAAATGTGATAAATTCGCGATTTTTGTTGTCTAAAAATATTACATAACTTCAATCAAAAACATTCCAATGCTGGTATCTTTTTGTGAAATTCAGTTGTAGATGCATATGGTGTGTAGATAGTAAAGGATTTTTCTTTTCATCCTTTTTCCAGTCCCACCGTTTTCTGTAAAGCATTTCGAAACTGTTGATACACTAAAACTGATTCTTAGGTTTTGCTGAAGATTTTTAAAATCTACAGTTGTAGATGCCATTCCGCTTGTCACAATATATCATTTATTGCACATGTTAAAGGCACGCTTTTGCCTACTTCTTTCATTTCTGTGATTTGAAAGATAACTAATTTTTACTTTAGATACTATTTATTTTCCAATGCTAAATCCTATTTAAGGGTTAATATATTCAGTTTTTCTTCTGTCATCAGGTACATGATGTTGAAGTTAGGTTGTAAAAATTCACAAATTATGCCATTTCATTGCAGCTGCCTTTTAAAACAGGTTCCTCATTAATACGTAAGTGAATATTTTCTTTGTTAGAATATTTCGTTGTCAGCGTTGAAATCCTCTCGATCTTTTCATTTTGATTAACATATTTAACATTGGTTTAATTGTAATTCCAGTCAAGTATAATCCAAACAACAGCTTTACAATAAAATGATTTGCATATGATGCCATAACACTTCTACTGCTTTGTTAATGAGATTTACATGGTATTTTTTGAAAAGTGAAAAACATTTGGAAGAATTTGGGAATCACAGTATCTTTTTGTAACGACATAATTAAATATGTCTCAATGAGGAATTCAAAATATTGCTGAAATATTTTAAGGATTACAAACAATGCGAAATTGTTCATACCTTACATGTTTCAAATACTTCCCTTGTCAATAAATAATCAAATAGGACAATGGTTATTGTTGCAGTTTTTTTTTCATCTAAGTTCAAACTTTACGAACAGTATAAATTGTATTCACTAAAATAATTTGAGAATTTAATAAAATGAAATAGATATGTTATATGAATGTGTATGTTTGCATATGCGTGTGTAATTGCATATGTGTGCTTGCATGGATGTATCATGTGTGCATGATTGAGAATATATGCATATGCATTCCTGCCAACATCAGAGAATACTAAAAATCCAGTAGATAGTGCAGTGAGCATTTTTTACACCGCTCTACAAGTCAGAGTAAAACCTGTTCAATATCACTTAATGAAAAATTGGGATTTTTTTTTTTACAACACACAAAAAATGTATGCTTTTCTAAAAAAAAATGACAACTCACTATAACATTGAAAATGTCTACTGCATAAGAAAATGTTTTTACATAGTATATAAAAAAACACATAGTGGCATAAACAAAGATAAATTTTAGAGGGGGACTCACTGAAACAAAAGATGTTCAGTTGTAATTTAGTTCATTAGATGAATGTGGATAGGAAAATGCTTTAGGGACTCTATTGCCTAGAAAATAAGGGGAAAATATCATATTTTAAAGAAAATAATCCTTCATTTTTATGTAAACTGCAAAAATGTGAATGTACTATTTAATTAATTTGAGATTTTATCAAAAATAAGATAGATAGAAAAATATGTTTAAACATTACAAGGAAATTTGATCTATACATGTGAAATCACATTTAAAAAATAAATATTTTAGAAAAATATTAATAATGAAACATACTGCAAAGAAATGAATGTTGTGTATTTTTTAATTCACATAATTTAAAACTAAACATGGATGGAAAAGGATGTTTCAGCATTGCACAGGAATGTAATCTATACCCACGAAATAGCACTTGATATAATCAATATTTTATCAAAATATTGATAATATTGAAACCTAGTACAAAGAAAGGAATGTTATGTAATTTTCATTCACATAATTTGAAATTAAACTTGGATTGAAACAGATATTTCAACATTATATGGTGATGTAATGTATATACGTGAAATCGCACCTATTTGAAGCAGTATCCACCAATAAAGTGAAAATGATGCAACTTAGTACTGGTACTAGGTTCATGCACAGAAGAAACAAAATGACGGCCACAAGTTCTATCAAAATTCCCTTTAGAGAATTTTTATTAAAAAATCCCTAACTTTAGGGAATTCTAACAAAATTGACAAAAACCAGGAAATTTTCGCCTAAAATCAGAAAACCAGGACAAATCGCCAAAAACTGGAAGTTTCCCCGAAAAATCAGTAGAGTTCGCAGCTATGGCATATGTATGCATTTTTATGTATGTGAGGCCCAGGAGCCTCTAAAAGACTATAAGGCCTGCAGTACTGAAAAAGTTGGAGACCACCGAGCTATGGTATCAAATAGATATCAATGGAATCAAAATAGTTCACAGATAAGACTAATGCACCCATGGACATGGACATTAAAGTTTTTGTAGAACTGTTACCAAGTTGAAATAAAGAAGCTTTATGATATATTTTAAAACAATGAATGAAAGGGTACACAACCTGAAGAGATACACCAGCTTTTTCATTCTGATAATGATTGTAATATAAGTAGAACCAAACAGTATAGAATATGAATATGTGAGAAAGTTGTGTGAGAGCTCATTTTACTACAGCTCTTAAAACTTCTTGAATAAAGTTCATTAGCATAAACTTCATTATTAGTTTTTCTGCTACTGCACTGTAACACACACAAATCAGAGTTTGGCAGCATGAGTAAATTAGCTATATAAATAATGCATGCTTCACATAATTGTCCACAAAATTTTGTACTTTAGGATTTATTAATACAATCCTAGTCAGAAATAATAAAAAGGTTTAGCTTAAGGAAATTAATTCACATACAAATAAGTCTTTGCTTGAAAGAGTAATCAAATGAGTAGATCAACTTTCAAATCTTCACGTAATATGTCACTTTGCATAAGTTCAGAACCAGCATTTAAAAGAAACAAAAAATAATCTGAGGGACGGTTCTTATCTATGAACACCTGTGAATTAAAAAACTTCATCAGTAAACAGAATAAAACAAAAACATCTGATGTGTCTACTGATAACTCTAAATAATAGCACTTATTTTTTTTTATACTGACTAATACTCTTATTAAAAGCATACAATATCTTAAGAATGGCATATGCAATTGTTCTGTAAAGGATGTTATTCGCTTTTAAATAAATAAGTACATACAAAATGACTTTTTGTACAGTATACACAATATTTAATATATTTATTTTCTTTCTATTTTTAAAATTTATAAAAATAATTAGAACGTTTTCCTTTTTGATTATCTTGAAAATCAATAATCTTCTAATGTTTATGTGCTAGATATATGACCAAAATTTAAACAGCAAGAGTTTTATTTGGAAAGAGAAATTTTGTTGAAGTTGAGCACTTTTGTAACGGCAAAGTGTAAAGGGAATTTGGAAAGCCAATGAAATGGCACGCTAACAAGCAACTCTCTCTTTAATTATACATTATTTGAAATATTTTATGCACTTATTAAGTTTGGTTGACAACTGAAAAGAAAGTAACTTGGTAACGGATTGTTTGAGTAAACACTGTCTTCCCAGAATCCCTTCACGCTTCGCTATTGGTAGAAAGGTATTCAGTTGGCACTTATGAACTTTACCAGTACTCTTGCCATCCATAAGGTTGCCCGATAAAAATTTTGAAAAAGAAAAAGCCATGCAATGGGAAAAATGCCAAAGCCGTTAAAATATAGTTTTTTTAATCACATCACATGCAAATGTGAATGTATCATAAAACTATATAATGCAACTTGTTTTTGTTACAATATTATGAAAAACAATTATATTAATGCAAAGTAATTACAAAATATATTCACAATATTTGTTTGTAACTAGTATGCCAGATGTAAAGCAAAAATGTGTCATTATTTATTAATAATTAATAAAACAGGTAAACTCATGACATTTCCTTCATGAGTTTGTTATTTGGGTCATTTTCTGTAAATGGGAGTTTTACATATCCCAGGTGTTTTAATAAAAGTTTGCATGACTTGGGACTGAATTTGGACATTTATCGGTTTTACTATATTATAGTTCATGTTTGTCACCCATTAGCTAAAAAAACAATTTATATTTTTAATATTTAAAAATTTAGTGTTTTTATTAAATGACATTTCCCTGTGTGTCCCAACACCCAAATAATAAAATCACAACTTCATTTACAAGCCTTCATTTTCTAGTTTTCTTTCAATTTGATGTTTTATATTAAATTAGAGAATTTAAAATATAAATAGTAATAAAAAATCCACTATGCATTAGAGCAATATTTTAAATTAATTTTTTACAACTGTCGCCCAACCTTTTTGTCCTTCACCTGTCTTTAAATTTTAACACCTCATTCTGTACATAGATGACAACATAATATAATTAAAGAATTATTATTTTTTGCTAAAGTCCTATTTACCATTTCAAGAGTTCGACAATGTTCTAACTATCATTTTGTGCAGGGAAATATTATAAAACTGAACAATTTGGGGTAAGTATTTTTATTCCTTGTCATTCTCACCTGCTTTAATTATTCTCAGAATAAAAAAAGGAAATATTTTTAACTTATATGTGTGCCTCGTTAGTGTAGCAAATTGAATATCAAGTTATGCAGATAAAACTCAAGATACTCAGAAAATAAAATCCCATGATTTGTCATTCCTCTGTCTTCTTGGTAGACAAGGGAATGACATTAGAACAAGTGAATTATATTTAAACTAAATTTTCTTTTTAGAAGAAAAAACAAATATGTAAGTTCTAAATATAAGATTGTAATCAAAGAAAAACAATATTTTTATTTTTCTAATGATATATATATATATATACTAACAAAGCAGTTGCCTATATTAAGTGTCATTCCCCTGTCATGCTGTCATTTACTTGTCTTGAAAATAAAAATTTGCATTTTCTATTTAATTTCCCCAAAATGATCGCTGCTACTGTTTTTTTTTTTTTTTTTAGTTAAACCAACCCTGTTAAAATATAATGTAGAAAACAGGTTGAAAAATAGAAAAAAAATATATTGTAACAAGTTAAAAAAGCCCATTTAGAGAAAATGACCCATTTATGAACTCTATACATTGCTTTATACATCTATTTTGTGATGACCACAAGCCAGTGCCTCAGCCAGAGACAAAATTCAAGAGGGGCTGGATGAAAATTCAAAGGGGGCTCACTAAAAACACAGTTAATCATTAGCATTTATTAACCATAATAATTACTATTATATATTCCAATCCATATAAATTATTAACAAGTAATTGTATATTTACATCTGTAAGCTAAAAAAGTTGATTAGGAAATCCATATAGCTACTATACATCAATACTAATATATAATAATTGCAATTATTTTACTAAGCAAAGCTATTAGCAAAGCTGTTAATTAATCAAAAAAAACTTCTGAAAGTTAATGCTTAATATTAACTTTTAACTACTTATGAGTTGATTTTGATTCTAGTAAACCCCACAATAATACAAAAGTATCTAAATGCTATTGTCTTAATTTTTAAATTACATATGTAAATAAATTATCAGTAGTATAACTGTAAATTCAGCTAAATTAAATAATCTTTATAGCATAGTAATTTATAAAAAAAATATCATAAAGTAATTTTTTATGCAACATTTGGATGACATATATGAAATTTCATATCACTACATATTGAATCATTGAATCAGGGGGGCCGAGTATACCTCTTGGGGGGGGGGGGGGTTAGTCTCCTGTTTAGCTATGGCCCTGGCACAAGCTTCCTGTATAAACTAAGTACATGGCAAAGAGCAATTCCTGGAAAAAATCTGTTGGTATTACAATTTTCTGAGTGACAGATGTGGATACTTTTTAGCATTTTTTGAGCCAACTTAAAAGTATGTCTCCTGGGGGAGTTATAGTTAAACTATAACATGAAGCATGCCATGCTATATCCGTATATCGGGCTGTTACTGCATATACAAATTTTATTAATTTGTTGATCTTTGACATGGATGTGATCATTTCAGAACATATAATTTTACCATATTGATGATTGAAAATGTCATTTGTGCCATTTCAAATATTCAGACTCTGTTACCTCATAAGTCTATTGATAAAATGTTTTTGTCAAGAATGTGTCATACCAATGAAATAAAAAAAAGTATGTGCGACTTTCATTTTACTACCTTAAATATGGAAACTGACCCTCAAATCGCTTTTTTGTGTATCCCTCATATTTATGGTCAGAATCATATGCAAATATATATATAAGAAATCTTATGATATAAAAAATAGGTGAAAACCATTTGAATTTTATAAAACAATTATAACTAAATATGAAGACAACCCACTTGTATAAATTGGATACACATTTATTTATAGTAGACATTATTCCAAGTCTAATGATTCTTTTGGTTTAACTGTACAACTCAAGGAGCCAGAATAATAAGGTGTTTAGATTTTTATTTGTTGACTGTACATCTATGTACGAAAATAATGATCAGGAAAAATTAAATTACACGAAATAGGAAAGTTAAACCACTATACATAGAAGAGCTTAAATAAGTCATGTAATAAACTAAAATGCATAAACAGAACATTGAAAAATATGTTACTTTAGCATTATATACGACAGAGATATAGAACAAACTTAAAACTTAGACATCATTAATAAATAACTTAATGAAATTAAATAACTTGGGTTGATTTTTGTATTTATTTTTCTATTACTTTTAAGGGCTTTGCTGAGCACACTTTTAACTTGGTAATGCTTTAATTATTCCTGAACACTGTATTTGTACATATATGCATAAATGTAATAATGATTAGCTGTCCTTTAAATGATAAAATATGCAGATAAAGATATAAATCATGAGTTATAGTTGATACAACTTTTTAATATAGAACTATAAATGACAATATGAAAACAATACAAGAGGAAATCAAAAGTTATAAAATGACATACCATTCAAATTATGGAAATATCTGAAAATTTGTCAATAATGCACAATGTATAAAATTTAACTTTTTAAAAGTAAAAATGCAAATGAAACACTGGAAAAGTACTACATGCAGAAATGTAGCTAATAAGAAATGAATAGTAGATAACGTTTTGTAAAATATTTAAAAAGTAACATTTATAACTTTTAAGCAATTATTTTATAACATTTATAACTTAACTTTTATAAGTAGAAAATGTTTATATCAGTTTAATAAATGACAATGAATAATTTCAACTAATCATTTTAATTTAAATCTCGTAAAAATAATATTTCTATTATAAATATATGTACAGCTTTAGTATACAGAATCTGCATTTGGTGCGATGTGGTAATTCCTTGGTGTGTCAGTGTTGTAGTTAAATGCACTGCATTGTAAGAGCAAAGAATATGCATGTAAGAGCATATATTTGGTTTTGATTTGAAATGGTTCATTTCAACTGCGTTCTTTGTAGTGAAAATTTAAATTTTCTGATTTTCATGTTACATCCGAGATAAGCCACGGAACACCTGTTGGCTTATCTCATGTGACCTCCAAGAGCCAGATTCTATGATGCTTTTTAAGCGGGCGAGCAGAGCGAGGTAAGTATACGAATCTGGCATAGGTTCATGTTTGAATTGTTACGCAACTGTTACACAAACAGCTATTCGGTTTTCAACAGAGAATGAACATTCCTATGTAAATTTTGTTTCTACATTATTTTATGTATTTTTAGTGTTGTCCATGTGCTATCTTTTATTTCTGTATGATATTTATGTTCTTTTGTGTATTTTAAAATTTTATTTATATATTTTTTAATTATTAACACACTAAGTCTAACATGGCGTTTATAATCACTTTTCAAACTTCATCTTCCTTGGTGGCATTTTTGATTGCCAAAAGAGTAGTAGATATATGCCAATATTCGATATACTAAAGCTGTTCTTAAATATGTAGGTATATTTCATGTATTTATGCTCAATAGAAATCTAGAATTAAGAAAAAATTTTATAAGGATATTAAAACAAAAATCTAGAAAATTATACAGATATTTGTCCTTAAAAGAAAGTTTTGTTACAAGTATAGATTCCATATTCACTGTAGTATAAAAGATGCAATAACATTTTTTCTTCATGTATGGAATAAACTTTTAAACAATATATTTTACTGAAATTATGATAGATTCATAATGAAATAAATAACGTATCGGACAATTCTTTCTTATTCTCCATGCAATCTTTCAATAATAGCTTTATATTTTACTTCAATTTCTTTATACAAATGATCTAACTGTTCAATTCTTTGTTCCCGTGGAATGGGATTAGCACACGCTTTAAGTTCTTCAGGAGTCAGAGTCTTTCTAAGCTTTTCCAAATCTAGTATTTCTCGCTGATGTGGTGCATTTAACCGATTTTTTACATCAAGTCGATAAGCTTTGTATTCATTTTTATTATTTTCATCTGTACACTTCAATCTCAGAATTTCGTAGACACGCCGAGCTTGTTTCTTATTAATTTTAAACTTTTTCCTAGCTTCTTCAAACATATCTTTACTGAATCCCTTCTTCAGATTTTCTTCACTATAACTATGAAGAGTTTGACAATTTGTGCAATCAACAAAATCTCTAATCCTAACAAAATCATCAGATGGATCTTCTACTGTGATATCTAGTACATTTGGATCTTTTATATACCAACTGTTAATAGCATCTAATAACTTGGAACCAAGCCCCCTTTTTTGAAAAGTTGGTAAAATTAACATCTGACTTATCCTTGGACGAACCATTTTTGGATACGCATAATATCGGTAAACTGTTGCATAACCGACAAATGGGTACATTTTTTCTTCTCCTTCAATATGTTGATGCAGAACAAAGTAATCCCATCTTTCATCATCCTCATCAATATAAGACGCAGCATCAATAAACCAGAGAATTAATGTCTGCATCTTTCTATGATACTCCTTAAATTCTGGAACAGTTGAATCAGCATGATAAACCCCATATTTCTCCACACCTTCATCATCTTCAATTTGAAACGAAGATATAAGTTCACCACATGGAACAAATGTAGATTCTTTATCCAAAGACGCAGTAAAGGCATTAATATCAGTAGTCGGTTCAATTTCTAACTTATCACATATTACTTTAAAAACATCATCTGCTTCAACTCCATCAGTTTTAGAAGGTTTAGCTTTTTCTCTGTAGTCCATACCAAAATAGGGTGACAAGCGACAAGCTGAATAATAGAAATTGATGTGCAATCCAATGTATCCAAAAATATTTTCACAATCTCCAAAAAACTGGTGAGTAAATTCTGGTTTAAATACATCGGAGTCATCCTCTAAATCTGATTTGGACTTTACAAATTTAAAAGATATAACTTCGTTGGCATTTGAAACATATTGATCTAAATGACCTTCTGTAAACTTCCGTTTTGTTCCAGCCATAATAAAAATATTAGAAATTAATTTTTATTTGTTACTATGAAAAAATATAGAAGTTGAAATTAAAAATATTAAAATAAGCTCCAGAGCTTAAACATACACATCTTTTAGAAATCGGTAAATTTGGGCGCGAATGACACTTGACAGTGATGCCAAATTCAACTAGACAAATGCCAAATAAAGTAGGCAAATGCCAAATAATTTTTTTAAAAGGAAATATTTTTGTTTAAAATAAAAATCGATGTCAAAACTCAAACATATAATGTAAATTATTTGTATATTTATACTGATTTTAATTTATTAATCAAACACTGGATTTTTATTACAACTTGATTTGAAAAAAGTTGAATGAATCTGGCTGCATATTTAACAACAACAAAAAAACAGGAAATTTCACCCACCAATCAACGTTGTCGGATGTAAAAATGCACTAGTTTAAATTTCTTGTGAGTAAATATTTTCTTTTTCTTTATAGAATTTACATTTCTAGTAATAATTTTTTTTATGGTTTATATCTTATATATTTTAAACACAGTTTATTTTGTGTTTTATTCAATGTATATGTTAGCCATATATTTTTTTTGCACTTACATTTTCGATTTCACTTATTGCGTACGAACTGTCAATTTTTTGGTTGTGGTTAATGCAGGGTTAATTTTATGTGTCAATTTGAGATATATTGTATTGCTGGGTTTTTGAATAATTCAGACATTTTAACTCGTTTACATACGATTATTTTGAAAATAAGATTTTCATATCTTTCAGTTTCATTTCAAATTGTGATAATAAAGTGATTTTGAGGTTATATTTAGTTGTAAACAATTTGTCAATTTTAACAATCGTCATTACACATGACACTATTTAATAGATCAGTTTCCCAAAAGAAATGGTTGTGGACACCCATTCACCATAAATTGCTTTATATTCAAAATAAATCATAGGTGGATTCTTAATTTTACAAATTATCATATCAGTTGTATTTGTAAGACAGGATATCGTTAGTAGATGATCAGGAGCAATAAAATCGTAAATTTGTAATCCTATCGAACCTTGCTTCAAAATTGGACAAGATTTCTTTATAACTCTAAGAAAACACTTGTTGTTATATTAATTAGACCATTCGAACTGATATGTATGTTTTTATGTGTTATTAATTAGGTAGGTAATCAGATTATTTTTACAGTTATGGAATGTAACCTATTTAAAGTGGAGATGAGGGTGACTACTGCTTAAACAAAATAACCTTAGAAATTTTAGTAGTAGACACTCCCATATTTCACCTATAATAACACTATTATTTCAGTAATGTGCAATTTGGTGTAAACAATAGTACTATTTATTATATATTTTGAGATCTTTTTTGATTAATTTATGCAGTAAAATGTAGATAATTGGAATTAATCATAATTTGCACAAGACAACTATTTCTTAGTAAATGTAAGTAGTTTAGATTTTCGGAAATATTTTCATGTTTTCAAAAAAACATTATTTCTCTTATACCAGTACAAATACTCGATCAAAGGTTCCCCAATATTTAAGATCCAAACCTCTAACTAAAATTAAATCAGAGCATACAGCAAATTCTCAAAAACTAGACTGTGCTTTAATGATATGCCCTCTTAAGAGCAAAAACTAAATACCTTTCTGCATGGGTTTAATAATATAAATGCCAAAATATGCTTTCTCTCTATGCACAGGCACACATGCTTGTGCTACATCTGCTATGCATGCGTAATGCACTTTTAGACCATACAGTAACTGTTGGATATAATAAGCCCTACATGCAATCCAGATGCACATCCTGTGTTACTTCAGGCATAAATGTTAAGCATCTAAAGAAGCAAAGTAAACTAAAATGGAGCCAAAAAAGCCTGGCCGAAATTTCTCCACTATTGATGTAGCAGCCTTCATGCATGTGCTATCTTGTGGGTAAAAGAAGTGCTATTTACAGTCGATATTTTGAAAGTCAACTTTTATAGACCCGCTTAAAAATTCAGGGTATAGAATAATAAAAAAGATATCGAATGGGAAGTTTTCACTCCATATTCATGAAAAAAATTATAATCATGCAAGTCTTCATAGATGAACAAATTGAAATATATAAATTTGCAAAAAATGTGTTTTTGGAGTCATTTAAAAAAATTAATTTATTGCCTTACAGATTTCGTTCAAAGAGAAAAATTGAACTTCAACATGAAGTAATAGAAAAATTAATTTGAATTTAAAAAAAAATCTCTTTAAGTATTTCAGGACCTAACCTGAACTATTAGCACTAAATTTTGTAGCTATGGGTCACTTAAATTTTCCATTTTTACATTCTCTTTTATTATAGATTTTACTATATCAGCCTTTTATTAATTTGTATCGTATTACTGTTATATTACATAGATCGAGTTGTATCATGCCCTGTGAATCAACAAGATTTTGAATTTTGCCAGATTTTACTATGTTTCTGTTTGTTTCATGATAACCCCACTATGTCAGATCAGGAACAAAGATGGGCAAATCTAGGGATCATAAATGAGTGAAATATGTATCTGGGGTGATATACAAGTACACTACCTAATATTTTACTGGATCTATACTGTCAGGAATTTATAATGTTTAATTAAACTTGATGAGAGCTTCTTATGTATGAGTTAGAATTTGCATATGGGAACTAGCAAGTAAGGGTTGGCTTGAATTAGCCTTAATATTATAGAGAATTTATGTGCAGTATCAGGAGCAGTTTAAAGATATTCTGCAGTTTGAACTTAACGCATTTCAAATTTCACTATATAGTTAATAAATATTAACTATCATAATAAATATTAACTATAATTATGTATCACTATATAATTAATAAATATTATTTTCTGTAGAAACATGGATTGGGCTTCATCTCAATGGAAGGAAGGTTTACCTTCCATAGCTGTGCAGAAAGTCAATGCTTTAGAAGAAAAAATTGAGAAATTTACTAAAGAAAGGCAGCAAAAGCAACTTCAGTTTGAATGTTTAGAGTTAACATTGAGCAAAGAGAAACGCAAAGTGTGTATATTTTTGTATCCTTTTATTTTCACTTTTATGTCATGTTACAATATTTTTGTTCTTTTATTTGATTTTTAAATGTATAAAAACTCTATTAAGAATGTCTTCTTTTTTTTATATAGATAACTTACTGCTATTAAAAAGAAATTTCCATTTCACTTTTAATTTCTTGAAAAATTTGTCCTTGAATATTTCTTAAATATTTTCTGTTTCCATTTTGGTATTTATTATTACGTACTAGTGCAACATGAAGGAATCTGTTGTTTACATAAAACAAACATATCTGCTTCTAGTTACTTGAGAAACAAATGTTCTATAAGGTTTTTATTGCACAGTAAGATTATTCGGTACCGAATTATGCATTTATATACTGTATACTTCATCTTTCATAACTCACCAATGTTGTTGGGCTAATATGTAAGTGCCCAAATGGATATGAACCTTTTTTATAGAGTCATTCTAGATTTTTTTTTGTGTGTGTGGGTGTCTTATTTTTGGGAAAAATTCAAAAGTATAACAGATGTTCTTAATAGCTTACTAGTTTTAGTACTTTGTTAACAATCATAAATGTAAATTTTCATATTTTGTGTTTATACTATACATGGTTTATGTTTATTGAATGTCTGTTAAGAATTTATATTTTAAGAATAAAATGTTGGTTTTTTTTTTTTTTTTTTCTGAGGCAGAATCTAATTTGAAAGTATGGAATTTTGTAATTTTCATAATGGTTATATTGTTTGAATTTAAATGAATTCACTTACTTTAAATCTTAAATACAGAGTAACAGTATTAAATATTTCTTCTTAGACTTTTCTATTAAAATTTATAATTTCTCTACATTTTATATTTATGCATACTCAAGTTCTATTCTTGCATTTGGAATAGTGATAGCTCTTAGTATGCATGGGTGTTAATAGTGATTAGGAATTCCCTCTTAATGGCCCTTTGGCATAATTTCTGACATTTATTAAAATTAAACAGTCTTAATAGTAGGGTTGCACCGAATATTCGGTTGGTATTCGGTATACTGCCTATTCGGCAGTCAAACCGAATATTCGGTTCGGCCGAATACTTTAATATTCGGCCGAACCGAATAGTAAGAAAAATTTTAAATATTCGATAATTGGTAAAGCACATTTTTTTATGCAATGAAAGTTATAGTATCATAGTGCAAAATTAATTCAAATTGTTACTTACCAATATTATCGTATTTAAAATAATTTGAATGTAAAAGTAAACAATCTGATATTAAATTTTGTTGTTTTTTCAATTTTTCTTAAATCTTATCACACCTTAACCTTACTAACTCGTTTAAATATGAAGCAGTAACCAGAAAATAAAACTCATAATATTACTTGTTTAAAAATATAACTGTTAATTTTTTATAAAATATGCAGCTAAAAAAATCAATTATCATTTCACCAATATTAAAAAAAGGTGAAGGTCATTAATATATAAAAAAAAGCACTTTGGTGAATATTCAATTTTGCAGTATTTTAATTTCGATAGAGATAGAGAAGATACTGAGGGTGCCATAGGTGTTCCTTTGTATCCATTAAAATGTGTCAAGTAAGATAACCAAAGAATTTCTCTCTGTGTGTGTAGTCAACCCTTCTTATTTCTTTCATGATTTCTGAAGAGAAGATTACTTTGTTGAGTCTTTTGTCACAGGGTGTAACTGTTTAGTTATCTATCAGTATCTACTCTGTTGTAGTTTGTTGTGACAACAACTTAAAAAAGAATGGCTAGGCATTCTGGCGAAGTATCCTTTGCACTTTAAAAAGAAAAATGATTTGACAATGTTTGAATTTGACTGCTCAGTTTCAATTTTGATAAAATTATTTATTAGTTACATTATAGAAGAGACTAAGATAGCAAACATTTACTTGAATAAATTGTAATTCTAATTTGTAATGATATTTTAAGCAACTTGGGTTTGTATTTGTATGTAAGGTAAATGCAAGATTCTCTATAACATAACATGAAGCCATGATTATCACTATCAGAAATTAACTATCAATTATCAATTTATGCAGATAAACATAAAACAAATTAAGTACTATATTTATTTGCTTTTGAAATGATTTATTTCATTTTTTATTTATTTTAAATTAATAATTATACTTAATGTAAATGCAAATAAATTTAGGATGTTAAATGTAAATGCATTTAAAAAAGGCACAAAATAGAAACATTTTCCATTTTAAATTGGCATAAAATAGAAATATTACCTTTAAAAACATTTAACCGAATATTCGGTATTCGGCCGAATATTCGGTAAGAATTTTAACCGAATATTCGGTATTCGGTATTCGGCAAAAGATGGTATTCGGTGCAACCCTACTTAATAGATATATGATAAAATGTGAACAAGTTATTATAATTTATAGATTTATAATGGTACATTCTTTTTTCTTTCCCACTAAAGTAGACTTTTTCTATTTTACAAAAATTCTTTTCATAGCCTTTTACTAACTGAACACTAATTCTTGAGAAAATTAATTTTCATAAAAAATGTTCATATTTATTTGTTTTACTGAAAAGTAGTATGGGTAAATATTTGCATTAGAAAATATGTTTATTTGCACACTTACTAATGCTGTCATATTTTACGCTTACCCCTGCATCTTTTATAATTTTTTACGTTATGTGATGATATATTATATATATATTTTTTTGTATTGGTATGTTATAAAATATAAAATGTAAGTTTAATTAGAATCTGAAAAGCAGTCTTTTATTTGAAATTTGAAAAAGTACAAACTTTAAAATTGATATATATTTTTTATTATTTTAATTCTTAGTATGATCTTTTAGTAGTGAAAACTAAATGTTTGTAAATTATATTTTTAAGGTCGAAGAAGAAAAGCAGCAGACTGTCCGCCTAGAGCGAGAATTACAAAATATTGCAGACAGTTATAAAAATCTTGAAAATAAACAGCAGAAGTTGCAGGCAGAAATACAAAATCGGGATTCAAGACTTAATAATCTAGAAGGACAACTTGCTCAAGCCAAGAAGCAGAATAGTAGGGTGGGTATAGAATTAAACTTTTATTATTTCTAACTAACATTTTATTTACTTTTCCTAATGTTCTAACATCATTTGTCATAGTAGAAAACCATAATTTTCTTATATGTATAATTCTTATATTTAATTTTTTATCTAAATACAGTAAAACCCTTGCAATCCAAACTAATTGGGACCAGGGTATATTCAGATTATCGAGTTGTTTGAATTAAGTGAGTATTGGGATTTCTTTTTAAATAAAAACTATATCTTAACATTTACTCCTAATAGCGATGTCAACACACGTTTCTCTTTCTATTTCTCAGCCATTTTTGCTAAAAAAAATAAACTTTGTAAATCATCTATTTCATCATCACGTTACCAAAAAGTCACATCGTTGTAGAATACATCGATACTTTTTTAGTTGTTCAGAGGATAATGGGCTACTCATAGAGAATTTTTACTCACAAGCTAATGGCAGTGGCAAATCCTGGTCTATAAAGCAAGTCATGTAGAAATGCATCCTACCCCCCCTCCCCCCATCTCGTTATCAATGATACCACAATACTCAAGGGATTTATGGTGATAATAGTAGTGATAATTAATTTTACTATATAACTATATTATATACTGTTACTGCTATATGTTATATTGATACTTAAGGATTAGGTTAAAACGTCAGAATCCTGTACTTTCATACGTCCAAGAGAGAAAGAAAATAAATGTTCAATGTAGTATACATAATGTACATTTTATTATTACTTTATTTATTGTGCGTAATCTACCAATTAACCATTACCATATTTATTTATGTTGTACAAGTATATATATCGTTCGGTATTATCCAATCTCGAGGGCTGATAAAACTCATGTATACTGATTTAACCAGAATAAATCCAACTCTGAAATCTATTTTCGCATTACCCCCTAAATCTGAAGAAATAGCCTCTCAAAGTTTGCCCATTTTTTGTTATTTTTGTGCTTATATCTCAAGCTGAAAGCTTTTCCATAACAGGATGCAGTTGCATGGTCATGAGATTTTAATGTCTTTTGTTTTAAAATTGTCTTAATTTTGGCTTATTTACCTTTCAGTTATGATTTTATATATGTGTTACAAAATATCTCTAATATATCTTTAGTTTTACATATACTATTTTTTATTATGTATATATGTATTTATATGTATGTGTGCATATATATGTATATATATACATATATCTAAAATATCTTTGGACTTTTTAAAACTATTTCTATTCTTTATTATTCTTGCATAGCAAATAATTTGGTAAATATGGAATGTTTTAACTTTCCCTAGTTATAAATTGTTTGGTAAGTGTTTAAATATGGTTTTATACATAGCTATCTTATATTTTAAATTATGGTTATATGAGTTACAACTTATATCTAATAGCCTTTCTGGTAGGTCGGACAGTCTGGGTCTCAACAACAACAACTTATATCTAATCTATCATTGGAATTTCATATAAAATTTTTATTATATATATATATATATATATATATATAGCCTCATATTGTAGAAAATTAGAGACAAAAGATTGTCTGAAATATATTTATTTTTAATTTTATTTCTAGTTACAGCAACTTGAAAATGACATTGAAGACTTGAGATGTCTTCGTGACAATTCGAAACTTGAAAATAAAGAGCTGGAAGAGCAGCTGAAAAAGGAACAAAGCACTGTTGTGAAACAAAGCGATTCTATTTCTGATTTAGAAAAGACAATCAGAAGTTTGCAAGAAAAGTGCTCTAATGAAAAGTCTCTCATAATAAATACGGCTGACAAAGAAAATATAGATATTTTCAATGGTTAGTTTTTCAGTGCTTAAGATATTTTAATTTGAAATGTCATGACATCGTGTAAATTTTTGCATTTTTGAAAAACTTATTTTCTTAATTAAATATTTAGTTGGAATATTGTATTAAAATGCATATTCTTTGTTGGATGTTATGTGTTTAGTTATTTTCCTTGTAATACATAGTGCATATGAAGAGACATTAAAACCAGGTGTGTAAAAAATCAAGAATCAACTATATCATTAATTTAAATTGTGTGTGTGTGTGGGGGGGGGGGAGCAAAGATAAGTTATCTCAAAAACTTTTCAGAGTTTTCGAATTACATCATTCACTAGTTTAATGGTCTAATGATATTTTTCACTTTGAAATTATTTTATAAAACTTGTACAATTCTTATCAGAATTCAAGAAACACTTTTTTTATTTATTTGTAAGGTTTTGTAAAAATTATACAATTACAGATTTAGAATAATTCATTTGATTTATTATTAGAATAGTTCTTTAATTACTAATATATGAGATCCACTGTAATTTAAATGAGCATACATTGGAATGAAACTAGTTCATTTTTACTTTACTGCAATACATATTTAAGGACAAAGTACTAGAATATTGTCAAAAATTTACCTCTATTGATAAATCTACATTTTTTAAGCATAACTGACATCTCCTATACATATCATATATATATTTCTCCTATACATATTATTTTATTTGTAAGAAAAAAATTCTGTTATGAAACTGTGTATCAATCTTAGAATAAATATTTATATTTATTTTAAAATCGATATATAAATTTTACAATAAATGAATTACCAGGTACGATAGAAAGAGATTTAGGATTGCTATTAACCTTCTTATTGGACATTCTTGCATCAATAGGCATCTCCATTTGATGGGAATCAGAGATGACCCCAACTGTAGTGTATGCCATTACTCGAAAGACTCCGGCATATGTTCTGTGTGAATGTGAATCCTTCGCCGCTCTCAGGCTTGAGCATCTGGGCTCACACATCATGGACTGGAGTCAGCTAACCTACACTTGATACCTCTCAGAGATATTCTTTCTTTTGTCTCTACTTCCTTCCCCCTTCAGGACTAAGGTTGGGGTTGTACAATAGACCTCTGGTATTGGTGCTTTATTCTTGGTACTAGCCCCTCATTTTTACTATTCTATTCTGCAATAAATAACATGCTTGGAATGATTTGAGCCAGTATCACTTTAAAATACCACACAGCACTAGGTATGTCTGTAAAAAAGAATGCATCTGATATTATTAAATATAAAAAATTCTAAGCAGCTTTTTTATGTTCACATCTGAATAATAATAGGTATATTTTATATTTGAATTTTCAAATTATGAAGATATTTTTTTATCGGGATAGCAAAATATAGTATCTATGAAAGGTTTCATTTCTAATAAAAATGGTGTAAAAATATAAAATAATTTTTCAAACTTAAATATATAAATATGATTGGTGTATAAGTGTATTTTGTGGCCATATATTTATATTTTAATATTTTATTGCAGAAAGTAGGGATAATTCCTCAATCACCAACTCCTTGAGAGCAAAAATATTAGATCAAGAGAATACAATTAAAAGTCTCAGAGTTCAAGTAAGAAAACACTTAGTTTCACATGTGAATGTTTTAAAGTTTTGAAAACTTTCTTATTATTCTGTGTGTAATATTAGATATTATTAAAGCTTTGGCAATTATTTTATTCAAATCATAATTGTTATCTTTATTTAGCTTATGAATATTTCTGAGAATAAAGAAATGTTTTCCATACCTGCAAATGACAGCTTTCAAACTCCATCTAAAACGAAAAATGTGTTAACAGGTATGTTTGTGAAATTTTATATGAATTAAAAATAATTTTAAGCTTACTGTATTTATTAGTTTCTCAGGTACAGGGGTCATCCTTGGTTCTTAAACTGAAACAAAGTCCTTAAATTCCGCCTTAGATCACTAAGGTCCCTAGAAATGGATATATGAAATTTATTTTGAATGATTTAACTTTTTTTCAGTATATTCATTACAGCATTTTTTTTTTTTTGGGGGGGGGGGGGGGGTAATCTATTCCATATTTTAAAGCAAGAACTATATAAGTAAATACTTTTATGAAATATAGCTGAAAATCTCTTGGGACAATTTAATATAAAAAGTCCAAATTTCTGTTGCTAACTGTTAGAAAAGTTTCCATTGCTCACTTATGAAACTTTTTTCTGACTGTTATTTAATGCAACGAATCAATCAATTGGTTTATAAAAAAAAATCATTTTTACTCAGCTTGTCTTGCTTTTTATCCAATTTACTCCATGATGCATTAAGTATTTGGATGAAATTTATGTCATTCATAAGCTTTTAACAATGACAGACAAATACAAGTCTTGTATCCATCCAAATTCCAAGATTGCATAATTCCCGCAAGATGACAGAAAGATCAATACTCCAGCATGCACATTACAGTGGAAAATCACACTTTTTGGATCATGATTAATACTGTAAATGTAAAGAAATGTCATATTTTAACTATAAATAAAAATGAACCATACCCCATCCAGGGTAAATTAAAAAATCTTATTTTTCATTATTTTATATGGCTGGAATTAATGATAAACTTTTAGTTGAAAAAGTTAAGTTGTGATGGGAGTTGTGAATTAAATGACTAAAGTTGAGTTAAAGTTAAAAGACAAGCTAAAAATTAAAATTTTAAAAATAAAGAATTTTTTAGTTTGACCATAACCAGTTTAGTAATAGAGGTTTAAAAAAGAAACAGTTTGGGTAACATTTTTGTTGCTCCCATAGTTTTTTGGAGTCCTAATTTTAGTACCCTTTTTTAACCTAAAGTACCATAAAGTCCCTAAAGTTGACCTGAATATGGAGTATGAGTCCTACAGTTAGCACCAGAACATTCACATCATGTTCTCAAATGGTGCTGTTGGTATAATGTAGCACATTCTCAGATAGTATAATAGAAAATGTGCCACGACCCATATGAAAAATAGACTCCAGCATGCACATTACAGTGGAAAATCACACTTTTTAGATCATGATTAATACTGTAAATGTAAAGAAATGTCATATTTTAACTATAAATAAAAATGAACCATACCCCATCCAGGGTAAATTAAAAAACCTTATTTTTCATTATTTTATATGGCTGGAATTAATGATAAACTTTTAGTTGAAAAAGTTAAGTTGTGATGGGAGTTGTGAATTAAATGACTAAAGTTGAGTTAAAGTTAAAAGGCAAGCTAAAAATTAAAATTTTAAAAATAAAGAATTTTTTAGTTTGACCATAACCAGTTTAGTAATAGAGGTTTAAAAAAGAAACTGTTTGGATAACATTTTTGTTGCTCCCATAGTTTTTTGGAGTCCTTATTTTAGTACCCTTTTTTAACCTAAAGTACCATAAAGTCCCTAAAGTTGACCTGAATATGGAGTATGAGTCCTACAGATAGCACTAGAACATTCACATCATGTTCTCAAATGGTGCTATTGGTATAATGTAGCACATTCTCAGATAGTATAATAGAAAATGTGCCACGACCCATATGAAAAATAGAAGACTATTAGCGTCTTATTCAAATTTCAAAATTATTAGCCCAATACTGGGTTTCCAGAAACTAATATTCCACACAAATTTTGCCAGTATTTGAATACTGGTATTACAAAAACTCCCGTATTTTGGTGTTATCAGATTTTTCTATGTATCAGTTTTTAGCTTGAAAACTTACCAATTATTATCTACCATTCTTTATTTTCATTATTTAAAAATTCTTATCAGCAATATAAGAATTAATATATCACTCATTGCATCATTTTGATCAGAGTCGATCTACCTTTTTCATCATTTGATAGACTTACTAACTGCCTTTAGTGACATCCCTGGTAGCTTTTTAAGAAGGCTTTTAACTTGCAATAGCTCTGAAATGACTAAGTAGTCCTTATGGAGGGTACTTAGTTTGCATTAAAATACTTAGTTTGCATTAAATTTGTTTCAACATTTATATATATAAATACTTCTTATTTTTGTTTAACTCTGCTTTATAAGTTTGTAGATACTTTTGTCATGGTGATTGTGTATGCAAATACTTTTTCATTTTATATCGCTCTGCTTGTATGTCATAATGGAAATTATTGATTTTAATCATGCTATGAGTGAATGAAACAGCAGAATAAAGGATTCAAGTCAGTTTTTGAAACAAATAACAATATGCACCATGAATAATTTCAAATTCACCATTAAACAAATTAAAAAATGGTGAGCAAAATTCATAGTTGAAAACAGCCTAAATTAGAAATATTTGTATATTCTTATGTGTATGTAAAAATATTTTAATTCTCCCAATACAACGTACTATAGTCCTACTGATTTGTAGCATATTCCCTGATTGAGTCAGTCATAACACCTTTGATAAGAGCACACTGCATAAAAGAAATCCAAACTGCAGAAAACTTTTTGCCACGAATTTGATCTTATACCCAGATTCTTTAAATGTCGTATGTTGGTTGTGATACTAAGAACGCAAATGTTTAGCATGTTTTGTAAAAGGGTTCTGGCAAAGTGCTGTAGCACTAGTATTGCATAATATTACCAGCAGTGCTGTGACAAATAGATGTTAACAGCATGCTAATGAAAAGCGTTAAAATTGACAAAATTCAACACTAGAATTAAGATTTTCATCAGTAGTCAAATTTGTAAATGCTCATTTTTGCGTACTATAAATAATAATAAATCAAAGAAATAATATGTTAGTTTGTTTTGCAATTTAATTCCAGATTATTTGTATATTATAAAAATAATGTGTTCTCTCTAGAAAAACCTGTATCTTCTGTTAAAAAGTCCTACAGTTTTTGGGATAACTTTGGGTCAACACCAGCAAAGGAAACTAAGACAAAACATGATTCTTCAACTTTTGATTATGAATCCGATGAAAAAGTAAGTTTCAAAGTATTTACTTTTTTTAAGAAATCTAAAACCTTTCTAAAGCAACAATTCTGCTTTCTAAAAAGAAATTAAATTTAAGAGGGATATTCATTAAGTAGAGATGGCATCTGGGGAATTAATAACAGAGCTTATATATTAAATTTCGTACTTGAGACATAAACAGTAAACATTTTCTAAACACTATATTATATATGTAAAATTACTACTATTTGTAATTTGTCAGCAAAATCATTGTTGGGTGTCACTTGATCCCAATTTCGATAAACAAAAATTATTTTAAAGCCAGCTTAGTTTTACAAATAAATACAGATCTTCTAACTTAAAATCTCTTATTACTTAGCACATATTTATTCTTTCTTTGAGGTAAGCTCTTGGCTCGTAAATCTTATGGTACATAAAAAATTCCTGGGAAAATATAAATTCTCTAAAGTTTAAAGAAAACTCATTCAAAACTGTATTTTTCCATCAAAAACTTGGAAATTTTTAATGAGAACTTTGAAATTATTTTTGTCTTGTTAATGCAGATTTTAACTGTGTTTATAAGGTTTCCTTCATATTGTACTTGGTAACAAAATTGTGATTTCTAAAATTTAGTTTTGTATCTGCTTTAAGATAAAATTTGAAAAGTTTTGGCAATTATTCTTTTTAAGGGTTACTGAATTTGAATTTATTTACTTAATAAAATTATATACTGAAAATGCTATGATTTAGACTGGAAGTATGTGATAAACTCAGGATTCACATTGTCTTTAAAAACTCCTTAAGAGCTCCTTGAATTCACATTCTATTTTTAAGTGCCCTTAAAACTCCTTATTTATTCCTTAAAAACGCTTTAAAATATTTGCTATTCCAATTTTGAAATGCCGAACAAATGAATGAGACCATCGGAAATTGGCCTTGTGAAGAATGTTATCAAAATATTAGAGATTACTATTGTTTTTGTTTGTTTTTTTATTTTGTTTTTTTGTTTTTGCTCCCAAATCCAAACTTCATTAGTAGTGTAGGTACTTCCCTTCTGAAAAATTACTATAAGTTTATTTTTCTTTACAAAGGTAAAACTTTTGCTCAATTATTCTTTGTTTGGTGTCAATTTGAAATAAAAAGTTATGAAAATTTGAACCCTTTTAGGAATTTTTGCTCTAAAACTAATATTTTTAAATAGAATTATTCGGACTAGGATTCCCTTACATACCTCATTAGCGAAAAGATGAGAGTGCTTACTTATGAGTCAGTCAAGTCAAAATACAGAAGGGGGATTGAACCAGTGGGAGTTATGTCTTTGGTAAATGATCTTGACTAAGAATTAATGCGAATAAAGGGGTCAAGCATCTTAATGAGATTGAAATATATTCATATGTTTTGAATTTAATGTTTATTTTTAAACATTTTCCTGATATCATTTACATTTTAATATATAACTTTCAATCCATATCTCTTTACAGCCAGTTAAATTTTTCTCCAAGCATGTCAGACCCAATAAAAAATGGATTCATAAGCAAGTCTAACTTTAAAGATATGTATTTGCTTTACAAAAAATCTGATGTGGGCAGCTCATGACTTTCTCTCCAAATACATTTTTTATTTTGTCTTTGTTGCTCCTGCTTATGGGCACAATATGCATAAATTACCCCAATATTTTTAAAGTGACTCATTTCGAATATTATCATCAGGTTTCTTTATAGTGAACTAGTATAAATGAATAAATATTTTACTAAACAAAATAATTTATCATCCCATAAATGGTGAGATTGCACAATTTATTTTCATGGTGCATTACAAAGAGAATCCATAGGCATCTTCTTCCATACACCTTCATCCTTTAATTATTACACAGTGGGCAGACTAATCTTGCATATTTTAGTTAATTTTAAAGAAATATTGTGTATAATTAACCCAAATATTATGAGAGTTAATAAGGATGGAAGTAAGATGATCTTTATTGTTAACATTCTCAAGCAATGCTTTGAATCTCAAGGCTTATATATATATTACATACATACATACATACATACATATAGTATATACAGGGTGTCCCAAAAAGATTGAAACATGCTTTAATTCTTTACCTGTTAGAGATAAATAGACAATGTAAATTGCAAAAATGTTGAAAGTAAGGTAGGAAATAAGACTACGTTAATAAAATAGTCCTCCCATTAATTTTCAAAAAGTTACACTTTTTAAATTTTTATACGACCCCGTTAGACAAATTTGGTCAATCAGAAAATTTTTATTTTTAATGCAACAAGGTCATTAAAAAAATGCATATCTGTATCTTTAAATTAACTGAATTATGATAAAGAAAAAAATCTGATTTATGCCTTTTTTCCGTACCTCGTGAAAGGCTGTTTCATCAGTGAAAATAGGGATCATAAACAAATTGATGATGAAAATTATTTAGATCAAAAATATGTTAATATGTGTCAGAATTTTTTATCACAAATGCATCTAAATAAAGCATTACACAGACAGAGATCATATAAAGCAGTGGTATTCACTATGCAGTTGGGTATCCTATGTATTATCATCCAGTTTTATCTTTTTTGTGATATGTCACAAATTTACATTTCTAATTCGATATTTGATATATGGTCACCATTCACAATGTTCAATTTTCAATTAAATATAACTCGCTCAATTTTAAAGATACAGATATGCGGGAGTGCCCTTACAAGGCCCCGGCCCGCAGTTTTTAACAGCAACTCAGACCACCTTCACCCTCTATAGCCAGGAATCAAAATGCCTCCCAACAACACGTTCACCTCCCAAGAGCCGCCAAACCTGGCGAGTGAAAACTTGCGCCTCACACAGAGCTCCTACGTATATACCATGGAATAAAATATGATGCTTCGCCAAGAACTACGAGGCGTGAATTTGCTGTGAGACTGTATCTACCATGTACGGCAAAGTCAATGGAATGTCTGGCATCCCGTTTGCAGGTGCAGGAGATAAGCTGCAAAAGGGTCCACTTCGCACTTAAAAATTGTCTTTTTTTCGCAAACTCATGAATGAAGTGAAGTTAAATGAACTTAAGGGAAAACGAGGCCACGGATTAGTAAAAGATTTGAAAGATATTTAACATTTGTAGGCACATCGAGCATAATTTTGAATAATGGAAAGCATGAAAAGGATAACAAATTAACGTTAAAAGGGGATAAATCGCTGAAATATTCAATAACAACAAATTAATTTAGAATTTTGAAGGGAAAGGGAAAAATCATGAATTTTGAACTATTAATTAATTTGGAAAAGTAGCATCATTAAAAACTGGCATAACACAGGTAAAGAATTATAGTGTGTTTCAATCTTTTTGGGACACCCTGTATATATATATATATATATATATATATATATATATATTTCAGGGTTTCAAATGATTATTATGCTGAGTTCATTTTAAAGCTAGCCATTTCCCCTTAATTTCGCTCATTCTTAATGGCTAGTGGCCACCAAATGTGACATCTACACACTTAATAAAAGTTCTGAGTATCAAAATCTGTTTCAGTTTTAAATAAAATATGGATTAGCACACATTTTGAGAGGTAAAATCATGCAATGTTTTTTTAAATTCTTTTGTATCACCACACCTAATTGGAATTTTTGATTTTTTTAATATTGATTTGGAAGCTGAGACAGATAGAATGAGCCCAAAGCCAAGATTCTGGCTCAAGTGAAAATACACGACTATTTTGAAAAGTTGTTGTAAATTGCTTAATTATTACTTTGCATCGACGCCCCTAATTTAAAATTTTCGAAATATTAGATTTTTCCTTTGACCTAGAAGATGAGACCAAAACCAAGTTTCTAACTAGAGTGGCAGTGCTCAATAATTAAGCAAAGGGGTTTTGAGTTTTTTTATTATTTCTTTGCACTGTCACCCCTAATTTAAAATTTTGGAATTTTAGTTCCTTTAGTCTTGAATTTCCCTTAGTCTTGAAGCTGAGACATTGGATCATATCAAAACTAGCTATAGTGGAAGTGCTTGATAATTTTGATACATCATCCACTCACTCAGTGTTATTATATAGATCATTCAGTGCACATTATATAGATATATTTTTTTAATTGATAACATGTTAGACAATAACAAGAAAGATCAATCATGCTTAAAGCATTGATTATGAAGCACTTTCCAACTCTGTGTAAAATGCAATTTTATTTAAACATCTCTAAAATGCAATACATTCCTAAGTAATATTTTAAAACTTATCACAATACTACATTAATTTATTATATTTGAAAACTTAAACCTTCATCGAAAAAAATGAACTTCATTCAAATGACGGCATTGAAATATAAATTGCCTGGTTTAAACATCTCTAAAATACATTACTCGGTAATATTTTTAAAATCATCATAATACTGCAAAAGTTTATTATATTTGAAGACTTCATCGAAAACAACTGACATTCATTCAAATGACGTCATAGAAAAAATAACATGCCTGGCTCTCTCTATAAAAGCAGCATTTCATTCATAACATTTTCCCAATCATTTCATTCATCACAGTACTGAAATAATTTATTTTATTTAAAAACTTAAGACCATGGAGCTACAAGTAATTAAACTCTATGCTTAAAACTTCATCGAAAAAAATAGTCCTTCTCTGTGTAAAATCAATGAATATTTCATTTATATCAGCTATGCAGATTCCATGATCTAAATACTTTTGCGTTAAAAAAAATACAGCAATTCTTATACAACTCATTCTACATATTTTGCTGTTTACGTTTTGCATAAGTGAAAAATAGACTTCGTTGTAGAAATAATCAAATTTGGATGATCATTTAAACTGAAATATATTGTCATTGCGTTGTTTCAGTATGTAGATACACAGAATTTAAGCAAAAATAAAGAAGTTTTAGGACGAATACAACACTCAATATGAATTAAAAAGAACTTTAAAAATCACGATTTTGAGACAAGATGGATTGCATATTATATTTTGAAGTGGGTCATGTGATCTTTTCATATCATGGTCATGTGATCGCTTCATATAAGAGGTGTAATTATTATTTTAATTTTTATTTAAAAAACTACTGAATATATTTTGCTGGAATTTTTTTTATATATTTTATGGAATAATTTTAATATTACCTAAAATTTTCGAAGCAATTTGTGAATTTTAAATCTGTTTAAAAATTGTTTGAAAAATTAGGTCCCATAGGGTTCAATGAATTTCATTTTTTCAACCCAGGTTCAATCCTAAACTAATTGGATGATATTATTCATTTATATTCCCATAGGTCCTACAGACCGTCTGAACAACATACTAAAATTTCATTTTGATTAAGTCATTTTTATGGCAGTTATCGTGCTAACAGACAGACAGAATGAACAAAGTCGTAAACACTTTTCAACTTTGTTGTAAAGTGTTAAAAAAGTAAAAATTAATTAATAAAAATTTTGTGAGCATTTGTTTTTTCTTGTTTAGAATTTTTATATATCTAAATTTGTGATAAAGAAGACTTTGAATGAATTTCCACTGCTACAAATCATTCAAATTGTGTATTTGTGTGCTATAAAATTGATACTAAGATTTATCTGTTTTAAAACTGATACTAAGATTTACTTGCTATAAAACTGATACAAATCTTAGTTTTATCTGATATTTATTTATGTATCGAACTTGTATATTGGAATTATTTAAAGAAATTCGTAATGTAAGCAACTCCACGGGCATTAATTAATTTTTCTAGAACATATTTTTCTTTGGAAAATAGGGCTGATATAAAGTCGAAAGTTTGAGCATGTAATCTATAAACTCCTTAAAATTTTTTGATATGCCATTAAAAACACCTTAATTTTTGTTTTCAAAATTGACTACGAACCCTGAAACTTTTCTGGGGGAATTTCATTTCTAGTTTTGGGTAGAAACCCTGAAGTTCGAAAATTCGTCAGCACTTATAGTTTGTTTCTATTAATTATGGATACTGCTGCACAATTTACTAATTAAAACAGTATTTTAGTAGCATAGAATTCTCCAGTTAATAGCATAGCCCTTTCGCTACTAGTGTTCATGATCATAGACAAATGCTTAAATATTTCTTATATGTTCCTTGTTTAGACATATTTTAATTATAAAAGCATACTTTAACTTTGTTTAAATATATTATCAGGTTCGAACCCTACAACAAAAGCTTAAACAAGTGTGCCAGGAACTTGAATGTCAAAGGCATAATTCTGAAGCTGCAAAAAATGCAATGGAACAACGGCTGAAAGAGAAAGAAAATTCCTTGAAAACTGAAGTGAAGCAGCATGCCCAAAGTATATTTATATTTAAAGAATATATATACTTATTTTTACTGTTGCTTTTCCTCCTATTAGTCATTTCTATTGCATATATTAGAAATGGGTAACTTCTTTGAACTTGCAGCACCCATTCAGTTTTTCAATTTTCAACAAGTGTCACAATTAAAAACCTAAAGGAAGTGCTATATGTAAATGAGGTGAAAGGGGTGGGGGGTATTCAGTGAATACAATTACATGCAAAGATTATCTTCATTGAATACAATTTGGAAAAATATTTCACTGAATTCCAAAAAACTAGATGTTGGAATTTTTCATCTATAAAAGTTTAGACAAAACAGTGATTTAAAAATTGAGTTTAAAGTGTGAAATAGTATTTGATCAATTTGACTAAAAATTAACAAATTAAAATTTAATAAAACCAGTTGCCAAAAAATCATTATTATAAGTATACAGGATTTATGTTGAAACTATTCAAAAAGCAGCAATTCTGTACTTATAAAATTATAAAAAAGTGTTGATTTTTATGACATCTTTGCACTTTTAATAAATTGCAATATAAACAGAAATTATTTTAGCATTCAGCAGGAAATGCTGAAACTATTTTTATATATTGTCTCAGAAAGCTTTTACATTATATTTTGGTGGTCATCATTAAGTAACATAATTTATTCACAATAATCCAATTGAAATAGATTTTTAGATTTTCAGAATCATGAATTATATTTGAAAAAATATTTGAGGGTTATGTAAAATTTAAATATTTCAGAGGTGTGGGCAGCATATAACTACTGGCCCATGAGCTGCCAGTTACCAACCCTTAACATTTATCAAGTTTCATTATTTTCTTAATTTTTCTTTTGTTTGTCAACTGGTATATTATGTTCGTAATCATACTATCCACATATTCAGAAGCAGACATTTCATTTAGATTTATAGATTGAACTTTAAGAGTTTGATTCTATATTAATCTCCTACCCAAACATTTCTGTTTGTCCATTTCATTCAGCATTTGGTTGCTTTTAATATTTATTTATTTTTATTTTTCCTTCGTTAATTTCCAAAGTAGCACAACATAATTACTCCAGTTTTTTCAACAAAATTTTCAGAAAAAAATGTTCAGCAATATGGAAGTCCAAACTTTTCTTTAAGTAAGAATAATACAAAATGTCCCTGTAGTAAGTATATAATTTTATTAATGTGATATCTACATGCACAATTTTGAACATTTTAATTTGTACGACATCAAATGCTAGTTCAGATATGTGGATGATACTTTCATACTAGTTGATAAGAATTCTAATCTTTCTAATTTACTTAGTTCAATTAATTTCATCAACTCTTGTATTCAGTTTACTCATGAAGAAAAATGTAATAAGAATATACTTTCCTGATGTTCTTGTTACAAAAAATTGGTTTCACATTCTCAATTTTTTTTTTCTATAAACCTTTCTGTGTTTTCATGTCTCCTCATGCTCATTCTAATCATCCTGTTCAGCAAAAATCTTCAGCTTTTTTTTTTATGTGAATAAATAACATCTATGGTTGCAGTATCTCTGACTGAAATAGAAGTGTTATGAAACATATAAAAACTTTGAACACCTATATCTCTGAACCTAATAAATGAAAATGAAAACAAATTTTGCTTGTTTTGTCGGAAATATTGTACAAATTATGAATATATAAAAATTATTCAATATTTTATTATTTTAATTTTTTTTTTCTCTGAAAAACTTAAAAGTATTTGTCGGAGAAAATTTTTCTTCACTTTGCTTACTTTTACTCGAAATATCTGCTGAACTATAAAAGATAGATATAAATAGTAAGTGATAAAAATGTTGTTGTTGTTGTTACATATGGCTTTATTGGAAACCAATCCATTACATAACTGGCATTTCATAATGATACAAAAGGAGATACCATAGCCGTTAGCCATTACTCATTTAGCACCACCTAGGAGGCACATGTGACTTAAGGTTTGTCACAGACGCGAGTAACATTGCCAGATGATAAAAAAATTCAATTGGAAATCCAGTTTCAAGATTTATAATTTATTTTTACAAAACTCTTACAGTTTTCGAGGAGTCTTCTTATCAAGATGAAAAAAATTTGAGAATTTTCCGTTTTTCAAGTTTGTAATTCTTATATCTCGAAAACTGAAACTGCTAGCTGTGAACTATAATAAGTACTTTGTAATCCTTTGAATGTCCTACAAGGATGTATAATTTGATTTCGGATCAAGTTCTTAGTTTTTAAAATATAGTGGTTATAACTTTGATATTTTAATTTGTTAAAATGTTCCAATGAAAGGGAAAACTGATCATTTAAAATGCCTTGAGTGTTGTATCTCAATGTGTTTTCTTCTTGGGAAAATATAGGTGCATATTTGTTTTGTTTTAAAGAATTAGAAAGTGATATGGACTTGGGGATTTCATTGGCGAGGTTTGAAGATAAAAAAAATGGAAATATGAAATTCAAGAAGGTATTTATGTTCCGCCAGATAAGTTAATAGATTCTCCTGGATTTTAAATCTTTTCAAAGATTTTGTATACATTTAGTTTATATGCCTGTAAAAAAGTTGTAAAATAATTTGATATTTTGCCAAGTCTATGGTCGGGGTGGGGCAAAGCTGAAATCTAATCGAGAACTAAAAGTATTAGTGTATGAACAGTTTGCATGTAATTTATATCTCTTTGAAAGCCATACAAAGATACATAATTGGATTTCAGATCAGGTTCTTATTTTTCAAAATGTAGTGGTTATAATTTCGATATTAATATTTTGAACTGGTTTTTATTGGTGATTCCAACTTTGGTACTTTAATATTTTGATCTCTTTTAAATATTTTATTTTGAAAGAAGACTAAACATCCACAAGGAAAGATGTTATTCACACAGAACCATTTCAGCTACATGGGACTGGAGCCACTGCCAATTTTTTTCTTATAAATTTTTGTTCTGTTTTTGTAACTGTATTGTTACATAGTCAAACTCAGTTATAATGACATTCAAGGGACCACCGAAATTTTAATGCAATAACCAATAAATAATTTTAAACTGTTGGTATATAATATGAATTTTGCAAATGGCACTATTAGTCACATGCAGCACTTTTATTTTAACATCTTCTATACTTTGGGGTAAAATACAAGAAATAAAATATTTAAATATGACAAAAAAATTTATATGTACAAAATTTTGAGAAGAAATCTATGATTCCCTTTTGAGTTTATATAATATTTATTAATATTATCTTGTCTTCTACTGCCTCAACACTTGCAAGCACTTTTGGTTCTCTACCTTTTGCCCCATAAAACTTTATTATATAAGTGGCTTTAAAAGCATCTTTTGTGCTTGGTATTGTCCCACTCATTGTAAGATTCACATTGATATTGACGAATTTGTCCACATTCTGAAACATTTTATTGTTTTCATCATAAAATCCTTAAAAAAATCTTCAAAAGATTGGAGTTTGTTGTAAGGATTCTTGGGTTTCTCACAACATTTGGCAGATAATCGTCCAATGTTAATGACAAATATGGGGTGATGTGATAAATACATTTGCAAGAAAGAAGGTTTGAAAAACATATATTTTCATTTAAGAAGAAAATTTCCGAAAAACATACAGGATGTATAACATGTCCCCAATGATTTATTTTGATGTAATATCTGAGTTATCTAGAAATTTTATGACATTATAACCACTGCAAAATAACGACATTATTATTAGAGTTCGTGAAGGGACTTTAGAATTTTTATGTAATAACCGAGTTATCGCTACAATTTTATTTTTAGCTTGCTAACTAACTTGTCTTTAGGAAGAAAGTCTTTATTATTTGCCTTCAGTTAAGTGTTCAATTTGCAAAAATTTTATAACCATAAAGTAAACACTTTCTGTAAATAAGTTAAAAATTGGAAATATCTATGTACAATCAAAAGTCAAGCTGTTGAATGCTAATATAATTATCACTCTGAAAGCTTAAAAATCTATATCTCAGAAAATAGTGCTTCCTTAAATAGCAATGTTCACCTCAGCATTGTATGTATTGCCAATTTCAACCATATTTATTTACAATAAGAAATATTTTAAAGTTTTAATAGTATTAAACTTGGTCACTATTGAACCTTAACAGTGATGAATCTTAATCTTGGTAATTACATATCCAAGAAGCTTCCTTACATACAGTCCCTGTGGATGCCTCCCCCACTGGGTTCCGGTCTAAATTGGGTGGCACTTCCCGACCGTCCAAACTGTTACCTTACACCTTTCTGGTAGGTCTGGGTTTCAACATCAACAACATCAATAAGATCATCAATATTTGCATGAACAATCTATTAAAATGTATAAGTAAAAGCTCATATCTATTTTAAATAAAAACTGAAAACAGATCAAATGCCATATGCAGTAGAACCTCTATTAATCTGCTTGATTGGAACCATAAGTAAGCCTGTTAAGAAAAAATTCGATTATATGACTTAATTAAGTTTTGTTTTAATACATAGCATTTCTTACCTTTGTTAGGCACTCTATAGCAAAAATTGTGTATTATAAACATATTTAAACCAATTAAAAATTAGCAGGTAAATAATTATCATGTAAAAATTATATTTAGCAGACTAATAAGAAAGTTAAAAATAAAAATACACATTGCAGTTTATAAGGAAATGTTATGATTATATTACTTTTCCTTAAAGAATTTTGTTATTTTTTTTTCCCAAACTTGAATAATAATTTTTTGGCAAATCCCATCACTTCTGTATTCACATTAAATCTGTTGAAGTAGAGGTTGATTACTTTTTAGCATAATGAAGAACCATTTCTAATACGTTCATTCCATCAATATGTGAAACTCACCAGTCTCTCAGAATTTGCATCATCTTGAGGTGCATCAGTGCATTTATAGTCTTGATGACAGCAGTCTTTATCAGACAGTATTTCGAGGTTCAAGTAATTGTCAAATTTAAATCATTCTTCAACATTTACTTCTATAATATCACTAGTCTATCAACAAATATCTGCAAATCACGCTACAAAAACTTCCATTGGAAGGGGTGATTTTTAACAGTTGCATATCATATTGAAGCCAATTTAAATGGAGGCCAGTTAATAGAGATTTTGCTGTATACGATAAAATGTAAAATGTATTTCATAAAAATTTTTCTTCCATGCATTTCAAATATTGCATTAATCATCTTTTATCTAGCTATTTACGACTTGGATAGAGAGCTCAAGGAACTCAAGAATAAATATCAGCAGGATGTTGTTCAGTGTACTAAGAAGTTAGATGTTGTGAATACACAGTTGCAAAAAAGTGAATTTTCTAAACAGTTAAGTACTCATATTTTATTATTATTATTTTCTGTGGGGCATTGAACCATTTTTATAATTTAATCATTGTACATCTTGGACTCATAAAATATCGGGCTGAAATCGAAGTATTACAAATATGTACACACTTTGGAATCCCTGTGGATGCCTCCCCCACTGGGTTCCGGTCCAAATTGGGTGGCACTTCCCGGCCGTCCAAACAGTTACCTTACACCTTTCTGGTAGGTCGGACGGTCTGGGTCTCAACAACAACAACACTTTGGAATCTTATATCGTGTCACTATAATTGGCTAGATAACTTATTTTACAATTATTTTTTGTATTGTTTAGTCAATTTATTTCACTTATTACCCCATAGCATTCATTTATAAAATTTTTGGATTTATTTTTAGACACCTTTATAGGATTAAAGTATCAAATTTGATGGCCATTTACAACAGTTGCCATATATTGTTGCAAAAAGCTGTCTTAATTCAGAGAATTCATAAAGGTATTGGCTGTGCCATATTGCATGCACACAATGTCAAATATATGACAATAAAGGAATCAAAATTATGAGAAATGCATATTAATAGGTAAATACTGTGGAAAATCCTGATGCATTGCAAAAAGTCTAACTAAAAATTTTAATTTGACATTCTAAAATTAATAAAAATCAGCTTAGGAACCAATGTTTTGATGGGACTATTGTAATTTGGTTATGTATAGTATAATTGAGTAAATATGACTATTGTAACTGCACCAACAATGTTTAAAACTAATAAAATAATTTTTAAAATTACTTTCTGGGACCAACGTATTTTGACTATTTTGAAACGTTTCCAGTTATTAAAGTTAAAGTGTACAAAAATTCTTTTAATCTAGTTGAGCATTATATTTTTATGACCATTTTAACATTATTAAAAATATATAAAAATGTATCTAGTTTTATATGAATTTTAGGATGAGTGCATATAAAAAAAAATATTTGAATCAATGTTTTGGTCGTTAACTTCCTTTAATTAAAAGGCTGAAAGATTCTCATATTTGATTACAATATTTATGCATTTAACTCAAATTTAAGAGACATGAGTAGAATTATTAATCAGAATTTTACATGTGTGCATATATTTTGTTAAAACAAATCTTATTTTTTGCAGGCAAATGGAAAAAGATTTGAAAGTTTTGGAATTGCAGATCAACTCAAACAATCTTTTGTTACAACAGAAAGAAGATGAGCTTAAGGATCTTCATAAGCAGAAGAATAGTGTTGAAGCAGCAACAAAAATTCTTCAATCCAAAAACAGGGAACTGGAGAGAAATTGCTCAGTTTTGCAACAGGACAAAAAGTCTTTAAATGAAGATAACAGAGATTTGAAGTTGCAGTTGGATGGCAGTAATAATCTTGTTAAGGAGAAGGAGACTGTTATAAATAACATGAAGAAACAACAAGATTCTGCTTCAAAGACCAATTCAGAACTTCAAGTAATTTTATAAAATATTTTTGTTTTATTTTAAAATTGATTAATCAGGAGAAAACTGTTTTCTAAAATATAGCTTACAATCATCAAAGCCAATGTCCAAACTTAATGTTGTTGAGCTTCAGGACTTCTTTTTGCAATGCATCAGGATTTATCTTATGTATGACGTTTAAGAAGTAGTCTTGATAAAACTTACATAAATCTTGGCTAATAAAACTTACTATGCGCTCTCCACATTACTGGGTTTCATTGTATTGTAGTTCCACCCTGACCTAGTAGGTAAAAGACTGTTGGATGAATCAGCAGGGTTCTCATTTGTGTGCTATAGTTGGTTTTATTTTTATGCAAATTTATTAAGGATGAATGCAAATATGCCGTCACTACTGGGTTCCAAGGACCCGGAAAAATTCATTTTTAAAATAGTTAAAATACTAAAAAGACTTTGAAAATTCGTAGGTGGTAGTAGAAGAACAGACATTTTTGTAATTTTGAAACGAGCTAGCAATTCACATCATCTGCAATAAATCTTACAATGTTTAAATTACTAAAAATTAATATTATACTAGCTGTAATGCTTGCTGCTAGCAGTCACTATTTCATTGTGGTCACTTCTTTAGCACAATCATGTTTTTTAAAACAAATGAATTATAAACATTTAGTCATACTTGTAGCCTGCTGAGCCCCATAATGATTTAACCAGGAAGCTCCATAATGTTGCTGTGTGGACACATGTAACCCAGCTTTAAGAAACAAATTGTTTTTTTTTTTATTGTTGTTTGTTTGTTTTGTCCAGCTTTAAGAAAAAAATATTAAAATAAAACATGGGTCACTGCAATTCGCATAGTGGGTTGGTTCACAGAATAATTTTTTTTTTTCTATATCATATTTGAGTATTTTTATTTAAATAAGAATACTTATCAGTATTTGAAGTATTAAAATGAAATTAAAAAAAAAATCAGAAAAAAATTTGAGATATTGCTCTATATGTGTATGTGTGTATTTAATTGGACAGATTAATTATTGTAAAGAAATATATTCAAGTTTTAAATAATAAGGCTATGTTATTTTACACCATGATGACAGGTTATGAAAGGTAGTTTTATGATCAAAAACTTAATCAGTGTGGAGCAGATTTTTAATTTGCTTAAACAATATTATTTTATGCAAATTTTAACTCATATTTCCTACCTAAAGACCCACATTTCTCATATTTGTTGTTGTTGTTGTTCGCGTGTCCATGGATAAGCAATATTGTAGTGGAGTAGTGGTCTAGATTCCCTCAAAAGCATTGATCACAGTCTCTGCCAATGTTGGTGCATCCCAGCTGTAGAGGATCTCCCGCAATGAATCCCTGAGTGGAACTATGCCAATCTTCAAAAGATACACCGCAACAGTTGGGCATTCCCAGATGTGGTTGGGCGTGAGCTGGACTTCGGGGCAGTTTTTACAAGGGACATAGGTTCTTGTTTTGTCCGGATGGAGCTTCATGCCTCTATAATGCTCAGTTCTTAGCCTGGCAATAGTGGATGTTATATTTCTGGGACAATCGAGTTCTGTTAAAAGGGGTTTCTTATATGTGTGAGTCATAATTCTATATCTGGCCACTGCGTTAGCATCAGCAAGTGTGATGGTGGTGCACTTCTGATCTAGTTCTCTAGCCTCTTTCGCCAAAGAATCCGCACATTCATTTCCCTCAATGTTGACATGTGCAGGTATCCATTGTAGGACACAGGATTTTCCCTTGCTGTGCAACCTTTCGAAAAGGACTATAATTTCTGGTGTGATGTTGGTCTCTCCGTTTCTGATAGCTTCTAAAGCGGATTTAGAATCTGAAAAAATTGCTATTCCTTCTGTAGAATCTATAGCTTGAGAGTCATTCAGGGATAAGGCGAGGGCTTCTTTAATCGCCAAGAGTTCACTAGTGAAGTTAGAGGCTATTATTCCTGTATTGATTTTGTGTTTGCAATTTCTGCCATCAGGAAAGAGGATGAAAATTCCAGCACCTCCATTGTTGAGGGATGTCAGAGGAGCCATCAGTGTAGGCAATTGCATAGCTTCCCTGGGAGAGCTTTTCTATTGTTTCAAGTCCTTTTTGTCTGAGAGCTACAGGGTCTTCTTTTTAGAACATGGTTGCAGCAATCTAAAGCCAAACTTGGTATTCTCGGGTGGTTTTCTAGGAATGGGGGGCTCTTGAAGGAAATCCAAAGAAGAATGTTCCAAATTGACCTGTTTTCTGATGTCTCTATCAAGCTGGAGAGTCGAGGGTCGTTTAAGCCTGGTAGTTTCTTTCCATTTATTGAGAATTCTAGTAGAGATATGGTCTGTGCCGTTACAGCGAAGTTTGTTAGTGAACTTGATGATGGCAAGGTTGCGCCTACTTTCTAGGGGAGACAGGCCACATTCCTGTTCGGCCTTTTTGTTGTTGGTTGATGAGACTGCACCTAAAATAATTTTAGAGGCTCTATGTTGGACGGAGTCGAGTTTCTGTTTAACAGTAGAAGAGGCCGGAGTCCAAATCCCTCGGGGGGCCTGTAACCCCTAGAGGGCGCGTCCTCAGGTAGCGGATAGAGGAAAGCCTCTCCATTGGATTTTCCTTTGGGTGGTAGAAGGGAAATAAAATGCCTTCCGCGGACCAACAGGTAGAAGTCCAACCTCTTCAGAGGCAATGGCACCCTTTTCTATGGATAGTGCAATATTATGTGATGTTCTCATATTTGTGAAAGTTCAAAATAAACATCGGAATCAGGCAAGTGTGCGACATATTAAGGCACTTTATAATGTCTAAGTCATTCTTCTAAAAAGTGAGATTTTAACCAAATTTGATATATTGCCATATTTCTTTTAACATCATGGAATATACTCACCATTAAGAATTTTCCATAATTATTAACATTTCTTGCTTGTGAAATTAATGTTAGCAATCTATTATGGAAATTTATTTGCATTTGATTCATACATCCTTACATTCCCTATGTATTTGCTACTCGGAGCATGCATACAGACAGCAGAGCTTTTGAAATACTAAGAACAAGGCAAGTGCACCATCCAAGTTTTGTATATATTAAAAGGCTATTGTTGTTGCAAAAGAAAAATGTTTTATTTTCAGTAGTTTCTGAACATGTAATCTAAAGAAATGAAAATTTATTATACTTTTTTATTTGCTTATTTTCCTTGAAAATTTTTGACTCTCACATTTTTTGACTCTACACCTTTTTATGCCTTAAGATAAAGAAAAAATACTTAACATGTATGTAATATTTTTAAATGTATTGCTCCATTTACGACCTTGATCTTGTTATTGCTATTAAGCATATATTGCTAAACATGTTATATTTTATTCTAGAAAATGTACCTGGCATTACCTGGGATTTATGATGCAAACCTCTGATTAAAATTACACCAGAACATCAGTAAATTCTCAAAAACCAAGCAATGCTTTTACTATATGCCAGCATAGAATGAAAACTAAACAACTTACCATATAGATCTAATATGCCCTAAATAAGCATGCACGGTGCATGTAATCCAGATATGCAGCCTTCTTTAGCTCAAGCTATATAGTTTTTAAACTAAGCTTTAGCATAATTAGAAGTTGAGATATGATCAAATTATTAAAATACCTAAAATTGGTGATGAGAAGGACAATTCACAAATTATAATATTATATTGCTTTTAGAATACTTCACATCATAAAATCAAAATAGCATAATGATTAATTCAAAATACAAAAAACACTTTCCCAACACTATTTTTAAAATGTAAACTGTTTATATAATCAAAATTATCAAACTAATATATTTTGCGTTGATTTCAGAACGCCTCACATTAAGAAAACATAACAGCGCTGTGATTTATTCAGAATACAGAGAACACTTAAGCACATTTTCATAACGTAAACTGATTTTGTATATCAATGTAATATATTAGACAGAATTTTAATTTCACAAAACAAAAAAATCTGATGTGGGCAGCACATGACGTTCCTTATATAAAACAATGAATTTACTACTTTTACAGTAAACACAAAATAGGTTATTCTTATAATATATACTTATATTCTTTCCAAGATATTGAATATTCTTTGATTAGTCATCATTTTCATTGATTTAACATCATTTTTATCCATTTAACGACATTTTCTTTAATTTGGCAACATTTAAAATAGTCGCCAAGTTGGCGACATTCCACCAAATTCGTCGCCAAAATCTTGCCAAACGTTATGGATAGAGAAATAAGTTATTCTTATAGCAGATAAATGACTATTGGCGTTCAAATACAATAGTATTACTCAAAGTATATTTTCGCATGAATGGAACGAGCTAGATCCACGAGAATGATGTCACCAAATTTATCGCATTATGCTATATATGAAAAGTGAACATATTTCTCAACAGTTAATTTTTTTTTTTTAATTTATGGGGATTTTTTGATAAATTTATTTGAAAAATGTGCAATTTCTCGAGAACCGTTAATGCTACCATTCTAAAGTTTATGTCAATTATTTTCTAAGGAAAAATTACATAAGAAATGTCTATTTGCATAACTTTATTAAAGTTTTTGATTTTTTGATGAATTTTCAAAATTTCACTCGAAAGTTTAGGGGGGGGGGGGGTTGAACATTCAATTGTGTTTAAAAATAATAAGCTTCCAGTATTCACTGATTGTAATTTTTTTTTACCAAATTTCATTCGAATCGCTCCATTTGTTCGTAAGATATCGCCTCCACAGACTCACTGACACACATACTTACGCGCACACACACACACATACTTACGTGCACACACATACTTACGTGCACACACACACACATATACTTTTACACACATTTACATACACACACAGAGGCATCAGCTCAAAAATGTTCGATTCGTGATCAGAGATGTCTGAAACGTGCTCTCCCGTCGAAAACTCAAATTCAAATTTTTGACCCCATCACAATACTTTCCTTATACATTATATGTATATAAGGAAAGTAATTAAATATTAAACCCAAACATATAAGATATCCGCACTTAAAATGTAGAAACAAGATATAAAGATAATAATTGTCTTGTCCCAAAAGACTGCTTCTAACCTCAAGCAAATGCATGCTAAGTCTTATTTGGCAAAAAAGAAAAGTTTCTTTATCCAAGACGTAAAATTCCTAAAATTAAATGCAATTTCAGCGAGTTTTCATCCAATTTTTGCTTTTTTTTTTTCACACGATACTCATAATGATCATATAATACTATATTAACAATATTTGGTTACATTAGTAGCTTGTAGTATACAATTTGGTAAAAAAATTGTGTATATCTTCGCATTCTAAAGAAAAAAAATTATATTAGTTCATACGTTATTTTATTTTTGAAGATTTCTTAAGCAAACATGTAAAATTCAGATTATCGATTCAGCAAACAAAGTAGGATTTTTAGACCCAACAACCACACATTCCCAACTCACGGTGAGTTTTAAACCAGGCCTGTAGAAGGGGGAACCTTTTTTAGAAATAAGTTTTTTTTTCTCTCACCCCCCCCCCACACACACACACACCATACCTGCCAACTTTTACGCATTATGCGTAAAATTTAACCATTTTAACTGCTCTTTACGCTTTTACGCATATATTGCTATATTTTACGCATTTCCGCATTTATTTGAATTTTTTAACATTACTAGGAAATCAATTTCCGGCGAAATTCTCCGGCATTTTTTGTTTGAAATTTATCAATTAACCAGACATGGTATAATTCTTGGAAAACGCCGATTTTCCGCTTTTTTAGCACTGATATCTACCATTCTCGGGATCGTAGCAAATCCACAATAAAATGCAGGGTAATGCCAATCAAATTAATGGAGATTTACGGCCGTGTGTAATGTAAATTAAGATCTCGATAGCGTATTTTACAAAAGTAATAAATATACTTCTTCACAGGTTGTCTAATTCAGCATAAATCACTAAAATGTTACGTTGTTCATTAATTTCGCATAAACACTGCGATTGCGCAACTCAGTTTGTTCTCATGAATCGCCGAGAGTACAATAGTATCTTTTTCCATCCATCTCAATCTTCTAAATATTGCATTTTTGATTGACTAAACTAGCGTATTTTTATATTCTAATTAATTATTACGGTTAATTTCTTAATTATTTTTGCATAAACAGTGCGATTACGCAATTCAGTTACTTCGTGTAAATTGCCGAGAGTACGTTAGTATCTTTTTCCATCCATCTCCATCATTTAAATGTTGCATATCAGATCGACTAAACTTGCTTATTTTTATATTCTGGTTAATTATTATGGTTAATTTAATAATTATTTTTGCATAAACAGTGCGATTGCGCAATTCAGTTACTTCGCGTGAATTGCTAAGAGTACATTAGTATCTTTTCCCATCCATCTTCATCATTTAAATGTTGCATATTAGATCGACTAAACTAGCTTATTTTCATATTATGGCTACTTATTAAGGTTAATTTTTTAATTATATTTGCATAATATAAATTTTTCTATTTAAAAAATGGGTATGAACTCTGTGAAGGGATATTTTCCAAAAAGTGGTATTAAACCCAGGTTGGCAGGTATGTAATTGATTTAGGCAAATAAAAAGGAAACCATCTTGGCAGGAATATAATTTAGTGCTATATATATATATATATATTTGTTTTTTTTTTAATTAAAAATCAATATTTGTTATTCTCTTTAGTGAAAACCTGTGTTTTGCCAAACATAAATATTTGTTTTCATTATAAAGTAATTCTCACCGGATAAAACCTTTATATATTTTTGTTTTATAATTTATTGTTCTGAAATTTTCATATTCTACCAGTACTATGCCTGATATTTAATGCAGTATTTTTTTAATGCAGGTACTTGTGCATAGTTAAATTCATTAGAAATGTCGTTTGAACGTGTAGTTTAAAAAAAATCATTATAAATGTCATTTGCGCAAAATTTTACACATTCCAATTTTCCCAGGTTGGCAGGTATGACACACACACACATACACACACAAGTTTGCTTCATGGTTTTGGAGTTGTGAGCTTAAACTAGAGATTTGTTTAGTTTGTTTTAATTAAAAAATATTAGTTGATGCTACTGTTTGACGAATTTCATATCCCTTGCATTATTTCTCTATCTCACATCACAAAAACTATAGCATACAAAATTGTGAAATTTGGTACATTTGTGGAGATATGTTAGGAAAACACTCTGAAATGAACTGTTTTTAATTTAGACCTTAGTTTTAGATATATTTAATGTTAAAATCAAAGAAAGAATGTTTGAGCTGTGATTTCACATCCTCTACTGATTAACAATAGCAAGACCATAAATTTTTGCAGGCATATACCTACATAGTAAAATGTTTACATGGCAAGGCCATTTTTTGTTATTATTATTTCGATGTATTTTATGTATTATTTTATTTCTTATGCGATATTCAAGTGACATTTCTATTTTATGCACCATTTTTCCTTTTATTTTCAAAATCTAACCTGTCATTGTTGAAAATGCTTTTATAGTTGCCATTATAAAAGAAGTAATATTTAAATAATTTAAACAATTGAAATAAATTTATTATTCTACTACTGGTAAACTAGAAAGACTTTTGTTATTGTCAGCTAATAAGATTAATATATATATATATATATATATATATATATATATATATATATATCAACACCAATATGTTGCAATACATGCATTTTGAAAAACTAATGAGTACCCAGAATTGGTGTTTGGTGAGCATAAGAAAAGTTACAAAAAAACCCTTTTTATGACATGAAGCATTTTTATTTTTATGAATATTTTGAGTTAAATATGAGATGATATAGTTATGTTTTAAAATGTGTAAATTATAGTTGCCTTCTCCTTTCTAGATGAAAATCCAAGCAATTAACAAAGATTTGTCTGTAGTGCAGTCGGAAAAGCAAGCTCTTGTGAAACAGTTAAAGGATTTGGATACTAACTTGTTAATGCTGAGAGAAAATGTAAAGACTTTAAATGCTGAGAAGAAAAATATTTGTGATTTGCTAGATATTGAAAAGTGCAAGACTGGTAAACTAGAAAATGAATCATCAAAACATAAGATAGAAATCCTCTCTCTTCAGTCGGAAATAAAATCGCATGAACAGAATGCCGATTCCCTCACAAGTGAATTGGAACAATTGAAAAATAATTCTGTAGTAAGTTTTGTATAAAATATGCTGTTAATACAAAATGATTCGATATATTTATAACATATTTGATTTTTTAAACATTAACTAAACTATTTTAACGAAAACTTGAGCAGCATATTCAAGCACAAATAAAATAAAAATGCAGCATACAACTGTTTCGAAAATATACTGGAACCCCTTCATCAGAGAGAACCACCAAACCCAAAGTTGGAAAGATGAAATGGACACAAATAGAAGAAACAGGGTGTATATATATATACCAAGATATGAATATCTCTTCTATTTGTGCCAATTTCAACTTTTTGACTTCAAGTTTGTTAGTTCTTTAGCACTGACAAGGGAGATCCTGCATATTCTGAAAACACCTATATGCTGCAATTTTGTTTTATTTGTGCTTGAATACATTGCTCAAGTTTTTCTTATCCTTTGCACAAAGTGTTTTTACTTATTGATAGACTATTGTTTTTAATACAGTGAATTGTATTAGAATGAATTATATGCTTAATATGTTCCAAGATTGTTGGTAGTTTGTATTTGAACTCTGTTTAGTAATTAATAGTGTTTCCAGCAAACATTTAATTTGTATCACAACATTAATTTTTAAAAGATCCCCCCCCCCCCCCTAAAAAAAATGTTTTTAAATACTAGCTGAACCCATGGTGAAATTTTCACAACTTGAAGTAATTCATTTGCCAAATGGCTTATATATATATAAAACTTTCAATGTTCAATATTGCTTTTCCTTGGGTACTTTTTAAATTTTCAAATGACCTAGTACATGACATAGTATAACACAAGCTGTGGTAAATATATACCTGTTTTATAAAAGGTTTCTTTCTTTTACAAATAAAATTGTGACAAATACCTCTGTAGATTCCAAGAATATGCTGGTGGCAGATTGATTCAATTAATGGTTATTTCAAATTGGACTGTGTTCTCGGGTTAGGTAAAATTCTTGAGGTAGTCTAAAAGTCGATACTTTCCATTTAAAAATAAAATCATCATAAATGGCCAGATAGATTCTAAGACCATGTTGTGAGAATATAACTGGGTGTAAAGAAGTCATTGACCACACCAATAACTTGCAATATATTACAACTATCATATATATTCTTTTTTATGCCGGTGTATAGGAAACCCTTATAGCACTACACAATGAGACAACTTTAGGGGTACAAGGGGACTGTCTTGATCACTGTTAGAAATAGGTGGGAAAATCAATCACTGAGTCAATTTAGTAGACCATTATAAAATTAGCACTAAGCATTTTCGCCCCACAATGAAAACTGTAAAATAACTTTCTAAATAATGATTTTAAGAGCCAATTTTATTAATCTGCATGTAACAGTGTAAAAATACAAACATTAGAAAACACTCAGAGACATCTTAATACATGTGTGCAAGCATGCATTGTTGCTAAAAGTTTTTTTTTTTTTTTTTTTTTTTTAGCATGGAGACAAAAATGCTTAGTACTGATTTTGCAACTCTATAATTTTATAATCAACTTTTTTCTCCTATGTCAGAATAAAAAGCAAAATAGCTGTATTTCCCTTTAAAAATTAGTCAACCCACCTAAAGTTGTCTCATCATGTAGCACCATTGGAGTTTTCTATGTACCTGCATAAAAAGAAAATATACGATAACCTAAATAGTTCTCTAGTTTTTGGTCAGGTCTATGACTTTCTTTGACACCCTGCAAAATATGCTCTCTAAATGACCATTTAAATGCACTCTCGATTAAAAACCTTTTAGGAGGGGGCTAATATGCTAGTCAAGATCTTTCGTTTATGAGAAAGATTATTAAAATTAGCCAAGTAGATTTTGAGAAAACACAGGGGACAGATGGATTTAATAAATGGTCTTATTGCAGATTTCTATGTGTTCTCTGTTTAAAAAATTATAGAGCAAATAAGTTGATTGTAGCCTTTTATTTAAAGAAAAAATCATTGAAATGTCTAAGTAGAATCTGAGAACACACTGTAGACAGGCGTAAGTTCTATAAATGGTTATAATTCAAATTTTAATGCATTCTTGAGTTAGTTAAACATATTGAGAAAATCTGTGGGCCAAGACTTGTTATTTAAAAAAATTATAATAATTAATTGAGTAGATTCTATTACTTGTTCCGAACAGAAATGTTGTCAAAACTTAACTATATTGATGTAAATAAATGTAATGTATGCCAGCTGTCCTATATCTGTACGACCTTATGTTGAATTACTAAGCAGATAGTAATATTCAAAGCGTCATTCATTTTTTCTGTCAGAGAACAACACAATTTTTTCAAAAATGTAGATTGTGTTTTGACTTGTGAACCAAAAATTTTAATTATGAAATGCAGTATTCATAATCATACAGTTGTGTCAAAAAGCTATTTCACAAGCATTATTAATTTATAAATTGCTAAGCTAAATGGAAAATTCATTAACAGTTTATCATAATTTGAGTTATTGGGTGCTGTGTATCATTCGAGCATAACCATCATTGCCATTTGTATTTTGTATTATAGTATGTTAGACTATTTTTGTTGAAATTCCTTGTTACTAGAAAAACTTTTGGGAAAAGACCGTTTCTGTGACTATATTCATTTTTACTAATTTTCCTAAAAGCATTAATAGAAATGTTTATTAAAATGAAACTATCGTAGTATCTTGAAATTAACTTTTGTGTTTCTTATAATGATACTATCTTTCAGGCTAAGGTGAAAAATATTGAACAGGAATTATTCAGATGTAAGGAAGAAAATTCTCATTTAACAAATCAAATCCAAACTAATTTGGAGAAAGAAAAATCTCTACTTGAAAATTTGGATCAACTAAAGAAGGAGAATGAGAGAAATTCTGACTTGTTATCTAATAAAACAAATGAGACTGAAACTCTTGGATGTAAAATTAAAACACTGGAATCCCAGTTGTCGTCGCTACACAGTGATAATGAATCGAAAATTAAAAATATTTCTACTCTAAAGCAAGAACTTGCATCTGCAAAGGAATCTCATCAAGTAAGTAATTTTATTATCAATAACTTAAAACATTATTAAAGTATGTCTGTCAGGTGTGGACCTGAAGAAAAAATGCAGAGATCACTATGAAATTTTATAAGCATATGCACTGTACAAAAATCTGAAACTAAATTGAATGTTTTGTAACTTGCATAGTTTAAACATTAATTATTTAAAATCTATGAGTTTTATTATTGTATTTCCAATAACCAATGATAATTTATAGAACAGTAGTAGTGGTAATGTAGTGTTTTTTCAAACTTATGGTTGCGGAACCATAAACCCAAACTTAGGGTTGCGGAACCTCAAAATGAGAAGACGTCCATTGTGATCCAAATTATGCATTTTTTTAAATTTTTACACGAAACTATCGCTTTGCAGATCCCTTGGGGTTCCGCGGAACACACTTAGAAAAATGCTGGTCTAATGTATATTGCTACACCATTTTAAGCATCAGTATAAAAGAGAAAGAAAACTTACTTAATTTGGTCATGCAAAAATACAATTTTAGAGTTGAGATTTAATTAGCTCTTGGTGAAACTGGAACAAAAAAGGTTTATTTCTGTGACAAACAACATTTTTTTTAATATATAAATGTGAAGCATTTTTCCCTTTTTTCTGCATGTAGTGTGTGCCAGTACAGTTGAGGTGTATAAGGAACACAGTCATATGCATGCTTAAGTAAAAAAAGTTTTTACTCTTAAATGGTTTTGTCATTTTGGTGTGTTCCTGGCCTGAGACTTATTTTAGATAGTTGTAGACCAAATAGATTGCTGATATATTTTCTTAAATGATATTGATTATACGGTATAATCAATATCATACAAGAAAAATAGCCTGCTATTAAACAATGCATTTGCTCATGAAATTTTAAATCCAGGAGGTTTTGTCAGAGATTCTGGATGGCAATACTGCTTTTATTTTGTTCTAGAATTTTGATTAGTTCCCACTTGATGTTTTATTTTATTCTAGAAATTTGGATGTAGCATATCTTATCTATAAGATGAAATATATTTTGTATTTAGTGACCAAAAACTAACTCCATTTATTTCATTTGATAATAATTGTCAATGGTACTTTTGTTGTAGTTTTTGAGCATATAAATATTTTTTATTTATTTATTTACTGTTAATAAAGTTGCCAAAAGTTTCAAATTTCAACAGATGTTTTGTTAATTCAATGCCAATAACTGAAGCCCAGAAGATCAGGCAAATCATATACCATATTTGCCATATTTTGCCCTTTTTTTTTTATCAATTATTCCAAAAAATGCCTTTTTGTGGTTTTCTTGCCATAAATGCCTCTTTTTAAATTTCTTGTATTTTTCTGTGTTTATTTAGTTTTCTTTGCATTTTATTTTTAATCAGGAACACTTTTTTTCATTTAGTTACAAAGTTTCTTGTTTCTTTGGACTCAATGAAATGGAAGTTCTATTTCCAACTATATTTCATGTAACTTTCATTGCTTATGCATTGCAAGGAATTACAAAAGAAGTGAGAGGACTTTTCCCTCAAATCGGATCTTTTTGTATTAATTGTTAAAAAGATATTTCTTAAAGCCCCTTAATGAATTCAAGGCTTTAAAGACATACCACCTGATTTTCCATTGCCCCCAAAACCAATTGTTTCTATATGGGGATTATAGATATTAGTAGTTTTTACTATTGCTCAAATTTTGATAAACTTTTCTAAAAAATTTTAATAGATTTTCGGACGAGAAAGCTGTATCTGTTAAAAGTGGTGAACTAGTGCTTTGCAGTTCCAAAGCAAAGAATGAATTAACCTTTATTTCAAAATATTTTTAAAAAGTTCCTATGTCAATTAAATTGCTTAAAAAAAGAAATATTCCAGTGTTTGAATCATTACAAATTGTAACTGATATCGTGAAATACTTTAATTATATTTCTGGTACAAGTGATGTTATCAAGAAGAAATGTTAAAAAAAAAAATTTGGCAAATCCAAGATTTTGAGCATATTAAGAATATAGAAAAAATTCTTGGTGGTGATGGTACTATCGAACTCTCAATATTTTCTGTCATAACAGGCTGCTTTAAGTATGCCCAACTTCAGTTAAAAGATTAGTTTTACTATTTAAAACAATATTAACCTATAGATGTCAGAGTTAGCATTTGAAAAAAACATTTGTTGTGATATGTAATAGGAATTGGTTATGCGAGTAATTACATTCTCACTATTCTTGTAATATGACTTTGCATTTCAAACATTAAATCATCATAAGCAATTCCTACTCATTAAATTCATAAGCATAATTCCTACTGATTAAATTTAACATTTTATACAGAAATAGAGCTATTGTTGGAACTATACTTTCATAGATTTAGTATATATATGTCAGATTTTTAATGCCTATTTTAACCATTTTTAGTGCCTTTTTGCCTGCCTATTTTGTTAATTTTTAGTGCCTAAACTTCCACTCTCTGCCAATAATATTGTGGTATGACAATCTATACTCACATTTGATGGCATTATGTCATATATAATTGGGATTAACTTTATCATATCAATTTCAGAAAAACTTTTTATTAAAAAACATAAGTAAAATTCTGAATTTTAAGAATAAATTGATTGGAACCATCAATTTTATTTTGCAAATTTTTAGTTTTTGGACTGTAGTATATGGACTATTTTGCTTAGCGAAAGTTTACAGTTTTTACTTCTGTATCAATTTAAATTTGCACGAAGCATAGCTAAACTCAACAAAACTACTATAACTTTTGATACTGCAAAATAATTTTGCATGATTTCACAAAATAGAGTGCCATATTTCAATCAAGTCCGTAAACATTGCGTAGTGGGTATTGTACATAATTATTTTGTTGTGAAAGAAGTAAAATTATTGCATTGTGTAGAAAAAACATATGTTGCCCACATCAGATTTTTAACTTTACTTATGTTTAATTTTACAGATTAAAGTCCAGGAACTTGAGCACTCTATTTCTAAAATTTCTGAAGAAAACACATCACTTAAGAATCAGTTGAATGATATTACTGCAAAAGAGCTTTCGATGCAAGAAAATTTAGTAAAACTAGAGAATGAAAATAAAAAGATCCTTGATGTGTTGACCTCTACCACAAATGAAAAACAGACTGCTGAAACTAATGTAGAAGAGCTGAAATCCAAATTAATTGCTCTTCAGTCTGATAGTGATGCTAAAACACAAAAAATAACTCTCCTGAATAAAGACATAGCTGTTGTAAAAGAAACTTCTAATGTAAGCAAAATATGTTAGTTAATTTAAAGTATGTTTGCAAATTTTTAGTTTTTAAGTTTTTACAGCTATCAATATATGGATTATATTGTTTAGCGGAGTCTTACAGTTTTTGCTATATTTCTGTGCCAAGCTAGCTTTGCATGAAGCATAAGCAAATTTATATACAGTTAATTCTCGTTAAGATGGATTTCTCATTATCACGTACAAATACAGATTCCCCACTTAAGGTCTATGGACATTATATGTTATAAAACATCACTTAATACGTATTATTCATTCGCTAAGATGGACAAAATTTATTATCTGAAAGCATATGCTTTGGAAAAGTTTATTTCCAAAAATATTTTCTGCTCGACTGAGATTTTCTGTCGCAGAAGGAAGAAAATTGTCAATCCAGCATAGGGTGCGTCTTTTTTTCTTCTGTTTGTGTTTATCTTCTGATTGTAAATTTTTCGGGAGTGGAAATTCCAGTCATCGCCATGACACCTTGGGGTAGTATTGATTGATAGCCTATTTAGCACTATCATTCAATGCATTGCTGAAATGGAGTTGAGCAAGAGTTGTAGCCAATTAAATAAACTCTCTGTAAAATTGGGCAGAACCCTAGAGTAGGAGATGATGAGAATAGACAAGAAAGCAACCACAGGATCTCTATTGGTGAAAGAAACCATGGGATCTTATCTGTTATAGATAGTCATTGATAACCTTACACACACAGGAAAACATGCTTTTCTGTTATGACTACAGTTTTAAACAAGAAAATTCCATTAACTTTAAAGGAGAAAGTGAAAATTATCAAAAGAATTGAAAGTGGATCCAAATAAACTGATCTGGTCAAAGAGCTTGGACTTAAACGTTCTACTGTGAGTTCAATATGGCTGAAAAAAAAAATTATGGAAATCTTGGAATCTGGAGTTCCCTTGGGTTCACAAAAGAAAATGAGAGAATTGAGCTACCCTGAACTGGAAACTGCATTGCTTTAGTGGTTGAAACAATTGCACTCTGAAAATGTTGCCATTAATCGCACTCTTTTAAAAGTAAAGGTATCAGAAATGGTCAAGATAATGAAAATTGAATCCTTTGCTGCAAGCTAGAGATGATTGATGCGGTTCAAAAATCAGCATGGCCTAGTTTTTAGAACAGTGAGCGGTGAAGCCAGTGATATTCCAGCTAAAGACGTAAAAGAATGGAAAGAAATTTTGCCATATCTTATCAAGGACTACTGTTCCAGAAACATTTTCAACATTGATGAAACTGGACTTTTTTATAAGGCTCATCCATCTCGAAGTTTACACTTTCGAGGAGAAAAGTGCACTGGTGGCAAACATTTCAATTACACATTACTGTTCTTGTAGGATTGTTCAGAAAAACTGCCACTTCTCGTCATCAGAAAATCAATAAAGCCACGATGCTTTAAAGGAGTTAAAAGTCTTCCCACAAAATATGAAGCCAACTCTAAAGCATAGATGGCGATACAATTCTTTGAAAAGTATATAAGGGAGTTGGATAGGCGTTTCTTCAAAAAAAAAAGGTAAGTGCTGATATTTGTAGATAACTGCCGGGTACATCCATCCCCCAAAAATAGCTGGACTGAAATCAGTCAAATTATTATTTTTTCCTGCCAACTGTACCAGCGTCCTGCAACCAATTGACGAAAAGATCATAAAGTCATTAAAAGTGCATTATCGTCGAAAGCTTCTGTGGCATTTGATCAATTCAATTGAAACATCAAAACACTCCAACATCAATGTGCTTCAATCCATGGAGTGGGTATAGCAATCCTGGGCTGTAGTTTCAGCTGTTAGGTTATGCTTTTGGATATTTAATAATTTTAGGAATTTTGTTTTTAATTTAAATGTGTTCAGGGGTCTTATTTACATAGTCATTCTCTTTTAGTTATCCATTTTCCAATTGTTTAGTTTTTGATATTCTTCTGTTCCAAATAGGTTCTTTTCAATAGGCTTTGCATTAAAAACGGCGAAAGTTCGTTCTTTTTAGGTTTTAGCAATTTAAATTTATTTAAATTGGCTAATTTGCAATTCCATTTATTATCCTTTTTATTCCCTTTAATTTGGTTCCAGATTTATTGCTCTCGGTTAAACATTTGTTAATTCATTGCAATTTTTCAGTTTTATTCTATTTTCAGCTTTTCAAATATTTCAGAATCGTTCATATTTAAATTGTTGCCGAATTCGTATATTCCAAATCGTTTCACTTCATTTCTTTTAATTTTCGTCTGCTTTAAAATTTCAATTCTCTTCTTTAAAATTTCTAGTTTTTAATTGGTTGACCGTAATATTAAAATCGTCTGTCATTAATTATTTTATTGTTCATTGATAATTTTGTTTACAATCTGTGGCAGCGATGTTTCACAGTATATAAGTAAAGTCGCACACTTTTTCGCTCTCTTCTGTTTTTTTTTTCTTATCTTCTACTCTTCCCTCTGAATTAGAACCCAAGATGTGATCTATTAATCTGTTGTTTTTAGCGTTTCGGCGCGAGCCGAACTGAAGTTCGAATTCGAAATGAAACGTTCTTTTATTCTCAGCTAAGCCTGCGTTGATTTTTCTCCGAGATGAATTCTTCTGTGTTTACTGTTTAACCAACATTCTTCTGCTGTTTTTTTTTTTTTTTTGTTTAATTGATTCTTCCTTCCCTGCTCTCTGAAAATATTTCGTCTGGATGATGTGGGAGCCGAACGTTTGTTATGTCTAGACGGACGGAACAATTGGAGGTGTTATTGGTTTCTCATTCTCTAAATAATGTTTCTGCGATGTCAGCGGAGATGATTTAACACGTCAACTAAGGGTTTGTTTCTCCCGGGTTATGCTGCTCTTATTATGAAGAACTGGAGCATCATTTTTGGTGAAAAGCACCGGACATATGCTATGCATTCAGTTCTGATGTCAAAGATTCGGTGCAGCTGTGTGGAGAAATCATTACGTTGTTACTAAACGTTCTATTTGGAATCCTTTTGGAACTCGGATCCGGCCGGGGATTTTCCTCACATTTGATGGACATAACCCTCCTTTGCCGTGTTTGCCTTTCAAGAAGTGTTTGTTCTCTAGGAACTTTGGTGACATTTTTGCTGTTGGGTCCTTTCCTGCAGATCTCAGAAGCTTATCTTGGAGCCTTGGTGATATAATTCTTTTTCTTCAAATTTCAGACTATTTTACTTTTGCATTATTTAAAATTTAATTGAGCTGGCATAGAATAAGACCCCTTTAGACCTGTATATTTTAGGTCACCTGAACCTGAGGTTATCTTTAAATTTTGTTGAAATTCCCTTTTGGCTAACTGATGTTCTTTTATTCTAAATTCAAGTTTGACAAATAATTGAATAATTGTAACATTGTTAACTTTAAAATTTAATATTCTAACGTTTTTTTCTACCACTTACGACCGGCCATTCCATTTATTTAAATTATTTAAGATGTTTAATTTGATTTATTTAGTTAATGAGATGTTTAAAAGTTGTAAAATGTTTTGAAAATTCTATAAAAATGAAGTTTAAATTTTAATAAACGTTAGATTTTTGAAAAACTAAATTCTGTGTTCTTTCTTTTTACTTTAATGTTTTTATTTTTAGGAAAGTGCCATTTTTAATATTTTACAGGATTAGTACATATTTGTACACTTAAGGTAACTGGTCAATAGGTCCACTTTCAGTTTATTTAAGAATTCAGTTTATTTCTAGAATCCTTACAGTTTATTTAAGACTTCAGTGTATTTCAGATATATTTCAGATGACTTTTAGGTTTTAAGAACTTTACAGTAACAATTTGAGAACTTGAAAAATTGAATATGTTTTTAGAATATTATAAAGTTCATTTTTCCATCCGACACAGCGACCACAATTTCAAATTGCGTTAGGCATGCAGAATTCGACAGAGGAAGTGAAGCATTGTCGGACGAATTTAGTTACGATCTAGATCACATCAGGCATTGCTACAAGAAGTAATATCTGTGGGATGTGAGGTTCTGGGAGAAACAGATGCCAATAGTTTTGCAAATTTTGATGATGTCATAATTGTTGACAAATTGTCCAACCAGGAAATAATCAACAACGTAACACTGGAAACGCCTGGGACATTAAGTGATAGTGAAAAAGAGGAGACAATCCCTCCACCGAATGTGCAAGAACTTTGTGATATGTTAAAGTTAGGAAATTTTATCAATCAATAGAAAATGTACCAGATAATACTTTTGAACAATTGGCTAAGATTGAATATGACATAGAAAGAAGATCGGTTTCTCAAAAGAAACAAATGAAGATTACTTCATTTTTCAAATAGTATGTATAAATAATATTTTTTAATTAAAATTGTCTTTATTTTTCTTTTCTAATTAATTTTTCCTATTTTTGGTTATTTTTTCCTAATTTATATTTTTTTATTGTAGCATAAGTTACATAATGTTTAAGAAAACATACTTCCATTGATATTTTATAAAATTAATACTTCAGATGTATGAACTCCTGTTATAATAGACTCTCGCTAATACGGACAATAAATGTTAGCCCTTGACTGTCCATCTTAACGAGAGTTCACTGTATTTTGAATTACTTTTGCATGATTTCACAACATAACGTGCTATATTTCAACGCTGTAAACATTGTGTAGTAGATATTTTACATAATTATTTTTTGCTGTGAAAGAAGTAAAATTATTACATTGCATAAGAAAAATCATGCCCTGTCCACATCAGATTTTTAACTTTACTTATGTTTGATTTTACAGATTAAAGTCCAGGAACTTGAGCACTCTATTTCTAAAATTTCTGAAGAAAACACATCACTTAAGAATCAGTTGAATGATGTTACTGCAAAAGAACTTTCGATGCAAGAAAATTTAGTAAAACTGGAGAGTGAAAGTAAAAAGATCCTTGATGTGTTGACCTCTACCACAAAGGAAAAACAGACTGCTGAATCTAACATAAAAGAGCAGAAATCCAAATTAGCTGCTCTTCAGTCTGATAGTGATGCTAAAACACAAGAAATAACTCTCCTGAAAAAAGACATAGCTGTTGTGAAAGAAACTTCTAATGTAAGTAAAATATGTTAGCTAACTTCAAGTATGTTTACAAATTTTTAGTTTTTATAGCCATCATTATATGGACTATATTCCTTAATGAGGGCTTAAAGTTTTGCTATACTTCAATGTCAAGTTAGCATTGTATGAAGCATAGGTTAATTTATACACTTTGAAATAATGTTACATGATTTCACAAAATAAAGTGCCATATTTTAGCACCATAAACATTGGGTATTTTACATAATTATTTTACTGTGAAAGAAGCAAAATGATTGCATTGTGTAAGTAAAATCATGTGCTGTCCACATCAGATTTTTAACTTATGTTTAATTTTACAGACCAAAGTCCAGGAACTTGAGCACTCTATTTCTAAAATTTCTGAAGAAAAGACATCAATTAATAAACAGTTGAATGATATTACTGCAAAAGAACTTTTGATGCAAGAAAATTTGGTAAAACTGGTCAATGAAAATAAAAAAGTACTTGATGTGTTGACCTCTACCACAAAGGAAAAACAGACTGCTGAATCTAAAGTAGAAGAGATGAAATCCAAATTAGTTGCTCTTCAGTCTGAAAGTGATGCTAAAGCAGAAGAAATAACTCTCCTGAAAAAAGACATAGCTGTTGTGAAAGAAACTTCTAATGTAAGTAAAATATGTTAGCTAACTTAAAATATATTGTCTAAGTATGTTTGCACATTTTTAGTTTTTATAGCCATTAATATATATAGACTATGTTGCTTAGCAGAGGCTTACAGTTTCTGCTATACTTCTCTGTTAAGTTAGCTTTGCATGAAACATAGGTTAATGTATATATTTTGAAATAGTTTTGCATGATTTCACAAAGTAAAGCACCATATTTCAACACCGTAAACATTGTGCAGTGAATATTTTACATGATTATTTTTTACTGTGAAAGAAGTAACGTTATTGCATTGTGTAAGGAAAATTATGTGCTGTCCACATCAAATTTTTAACCTTACTTATGTTTAATTTTACAGGTTAAAGTTCAGGAACTTGAGAAACTTCAGAAATCTATTTCTAAAATTTCTGAAGAAAATACAGCACTTAAGAATCAGTTCAATGATATCACTACAAAAGAGCTTTCGATGCAAGAAAATTTAATAAAACTAGACAATGAAAATAAAAAGATCCTTGATGTATTGACCTCTACCACAAATGAAAAACAGACTGCTGAATCTAAAGTAGAAGAGCTAAAATCCAAATTAGTTGCTCTTCAGTCTGAAAGTGATGCTAAAACACAAGAAATAACTCTCCTGAATAAAGACATAGCTGGTGTTAAAGAAACTTCTAACGTAAGTAAAATATATGTTCTAACTTTACCATAATAAAACACAGTGTATCGAAGAAAGTAGACACCTTTACTTATATTTTTAAAATGTCTTGTTTGCTGAAAGATTAAAAATGGCTTTCCCATAATTAAGTGTCTCTCCTGATTCCTTTAGTTCTTCATTTTTCAGGTTAAAGTTAGTGAGTTACAGAAGAGTTTAGATTCAAGCAGTGTTGAAAATAACCGGCTTAAAAACCAGTTGAATGAACAGGCTGAAAAGGAAAAAACTGTTAATAAGAATTTAGAACAACTATTGGAAGAAAGTAATAATATATCAGCCCAGTTGACTGTTAAAATAGAAGAAACACAATCTCTGAAGTCTGATTTGGAACATTCCAAGGCTCAATTACTTGAAATTCAGTTGGACTGCAAATCTAAACAGGAAACCATTGCTAACATGAAGAAAGATTCAGAAGCTCTTAAAAAAGAATACAATGTAAGTATACATCAGTTTCAATTCAAAATAATTTTAAGAAAATTCATATTTTCTGAGGTCAATTTATAAGGTTACTAGATTAAAAGATGCTACTTACTGATATAATATAAATATAATATTTGGCCTAAAATTTCAAAGAAGTACATGCCTTTGTTAACAGAAAAATAGACTGCTAGAAGGAAGGAAATTATTTTACAAAAACAATAAAAATATATTTCATACATTACATTAATGGTTAGGTTAATCTCATGACATATTGAAACAGTTAATTTTAATTATGCCAATAAAATCTCAATTTTATATTTTATTTAGCCATTTACTTTTTCTTAAGTGCTCTTCCTATATTTTTTAGTGTAAAATTCAGGACCTTCAGAACAACCTGTCCTCTCTTCAGGCTGAAAAGGATGCTTTTGATAGTCAAGTTCGAAAATTGTCATCCGAAGACATTTTACTACAGGAAAAGATCAAGCAAATGGATTTGGAGAATGTGAAGCTAAACAATTCATTAGATACTGAGATAAAAAGCGCACAACTCCTTGAAACAACTGTTAATGAGTTGAAAACTAATTTGCAGAATCTACAATCTGATCTTAATGTTCAGAAAGAAAGCTCCATAAGTTTGGAACAAGACTTAGTCAGACAAAAAGAATTGTATGAAGTAAGTTCAAATTTACTAGCTACGATGCCCAAAGCTAGCAGTCACTTTTTTTTTACAACCTTTTATTTAACTTGGTCTGATGTTTGTTTGTCAGTATGATTTAAATTTTTGAGACCCTAACTAATCAGGTTTCATTAAACACTGCCTGAAATTTCATATGTTCTCTTTTGTGATACACTTCCATGACCCAGACCACACTGATGATTTAGGGCTCACCTTATGATTTAGAGCAACTTGTGATTTGAATTCTTTTGATTTTGAACCTTATCAGGCTAGCCCATCTTAGACCTGCCATAGGAATGTACTTGTTTTTTAAAAATAACTTCAGAGTCGGAGCAGTAAGAAAGTACAAATTTAGTATGTTGTTGTCTTTTGCAGTATATTTTAATTCTCGGGATGTTTAGCTTTATGGCAAGTTCCTTCTTGAGCTTGAATATACTTGTTTTGGGGGAATAAATGGAATAGCTAGAAATACTAAATTTAGCATGTTGTCTTTCACGATATATTTTAACTCTTTGAATTTTGAACTTTATTGGGCTAGCCTGTCCTAGGACTGCTATAGGAATGTGCTCATTTTTGGGTAATAACTCAAAAACCATAGTGACTAGAAAATCCAAATGTAGCATGCCTTTGTCTTTTGTGGTATATTTTAATTCTTTGAATGTTAAACCGTATAGGACTGACCTCAGAAAACTTTTTTTTTTCTTTTAAATAACCCGAAAACCAAAAAGTTCAAATTTAATATGTTATTACTTTTGTGGTATAATTTAATTCTTTGAATTTTGAACCTGATTGAGCTAGTCTGTCTCGGGCCCACAGTAAGAATATACTTATTTTGGGGAATAATTTGAGAACTGTGACAAATATAAAGTTCAAATTTGGTGTGTTGTTGCCTGTTATAGATTAAAATACATCCATTTTAATAAATACATTTTTCATACATTTTAATAAATACATCTTTCATAGATATAAACTACATACAAGTAATAAAAAGGTGTACTTTAAAAACTGTTTTTTGCTTTTACTTATTAGCAGCCACAGCTAATGATAGATATGCCTTCTGCATAGGCACATGCAATCCATTTATGGTACCATACTTAATTAGTATTAATTAAAATAATGGCTGGATCTATTTTAAGAATAAACCATGCTTGTTTGCCCATAATTGAAGCCTTTAAAATAATATATATATATATCACACAGCAACACATGCAGAAATGGTTGTTGATTGAAAATTGCTGAATTGACTGCAATTCGGGTTCAAAATGTTGTTAAAATGTAAAAATAAAAAAAAACTTTCTTTAAAAAAAATATTGTCATTTAATTAAATAAAAGTGCTTAACACACTACAAGCTCTGGTAGGTCGGACAGTCTGGGTTTCAGCATCAACAACAACATACTACAAGCTCCTGCCGCACACTAAGCTACCATTAGCCTTAGGGTTGGTCATGTGGTCTGGGCCTTTAACACACTACAAGCTGCACTGTTTAATTTAATGTGTTTTAAATTTTTGTATAGTGGATTATCTCACATTCACAGTGAAAAGCAATTAAAAATTATATGTGGATTCTATAAAGATTCTATTATATTTGAAAACTTCATCGAAGAAAATGAACTTCATTCAAATGACGGCATTAAAATATAAATTGCCTGGTTTAAGCATCTTTAAACTGTGATACATTCCTCGGTAATATTTTTAAGATTATCATAATATTACAATAATTTATTATATTTGAAAACTTCATTGAAAACAAATGAACTTTATTCAATTGACGTCATCGAAATATAAATCGCCTCTATATAAAAGCAGCATTTCACTCACAAACATTTTTCCAATCGTTTCATTCATCACAATACTATAATAATTTATTTTATTTAAAAATTTAAAAAATTGTTATCTACCATATTTATTTTAAAATGTGAAACCTCTCTTATATATAATATAATTAAACTCATGGAAAGATATTTATTATATAATATATCTCTTTTTTCTTTCTGGAGGATATTGCAAGAGTCAGAATATAATTGAATTTGTTTTCCTCCCTATATTAAATAATTTTTATTTAAAAAACTACCTAACATATTTTACCGAAATTTTTTTTATATATTTTATGGGATAATTTGAATGTTTCCTAAAATTTTCGAAGCAATTTGTGAATTTTAAAGTTGCTTAAAAAATGTTTGAAAAATTAGGTCCCATAGGGATCAATGTATTTCATTTTTTCAATGCGGGTTCAATCTCAAACTAATTGGGTGATATTATTAATTTATATTCCCATAGGTCCCACAGACCGTCTTAAAAACATACTAAAATTTCATTTTGATAAAGTCATTTTTACGGCAGTTATCGTGCTAACGGACAGACAGACAGACAGAATGAACAAAGTCAAAAACACTTTTCAACTATATTGTAAAGTGTTAAAAACAGGATTAGGAAGGTATATTCAGAAATAAAGAATATGGTGTATTGCACTTTTTGAGAATATAAAAATTTTACCTTGAGTTATAAATTGTACAGTGCGCAAAAAAAAAAAAAAAAAAAAAATGCAGGCTGGCTGTATGGTTTCCAAAAAAAATTAATAATTGGAACTTCTGAATGATTATTCTTGTTGGCAAGACAGAAGTAGTATTGTCATTGTTCAAGTCTTAATGATGATCACTTATGGCAAGACGGAAATAGTATTCTCATTGTTCAAATCTTAATGATGATCACTTATTTACAGGTAGTTACTATATCACACCAAAATATAATCCCCCTACTTTTTTTTTCTTTTTCTTTTTAGATGTTTTATTTGATTTGTAAAGTATAAATTATATTAGTGTGCTTGCAACTATAGAAAATTATGGGTGATTCTTCATTTTTATTTGTGCTTTCAGCTAATATATATATGTAAAATTGAATGTCTGTCTGTTCTATTTACAAATACGATTTGTAATAGTTTCTTTTTCTTCCCAAATTTGATTAAGATTATTCTTTATTTTACTGCAGGTAATCCTTGAAATTCTAGGACCAGGAGTTGTCTAGATAATAAAAAAAACTACTTTTATAGAAATAACATTGTGCAGACAATTTTTCTTCTGGAACTTTATTTAAAGAAAATTATATGTTGCTTAGCAACGGAATTAAATCAAATGTGTTTATACAACAAAGAATTTCATTCACAATAAATAAATGAAGGCATAGAAAAATAAATTTTATAAATGAACAGTATTATTTTTGTAATTGGGTTATACCAATTACAACATAGGATATTTTCAATTTCTTAAGTCATCTGTTTTATTTTAGCAAATTTTTCAAATTCATATATTTTCTATTGGGTTTAGCAGATAGTTAAAAAACAGTATAAAAATAGTACAATATATCTTTAGCTACCATTTTAGCATATGTTGATCAAATTTCATGTTTTTGTAAATGGGTTTACAAAATAAGATCATAATGTTCTATTACTTTCCTTATAATATATGTATAGGGAAAGTATTGGAACTCAAGTTTTCTATGTATCTACATTTTTTTAGCACTGTAGAACAAAAAACCGTATTTTTAACGTGACATCTGTGTGTCTGTCAGTACAGTATATATATCCACTCTAGCTCAAAAACTGACTGACAACATTTCACAGAATTTGGTATACAAGTCGTTTGTGGGTTTCCCTGGTACTAATTAGATTGTGGTACAATTTGAAAAAAATAGAACCTTCCTTCTTTTACGAAATGGCACATAAAAATAGCCAAAAGCTGAAACAAAAGACTAAATACATTCAAATGTATTTTTAAAATGTTTACTTTACATATAATTATTCACTGCAAAATGAATAAAACCAACCCCGTTAGTCTAAAATGGACCATGCTCAAGATATTTAGGTTATTTGGAATTTTTAGGAGCTAGCGATGTATTGAAATTATATGTTTTAAAACAACTACAAAATGGATATAATTTCAAATAAGTTTCTGTGTCAGTTTCAATTTAATTAATTTGAGTCTGTAGGGAAAGTCATGTACTGCCCACATTAGATTTTTCTTCATATTTACCTGTTCAGGTAATTTTTATAGTAAGAACAAAGATTCTTATAATTATTTTTTAAAGGAAATTAGATTGTATATTTTAATAGAATTTTTTGAAGAATAATATAATTTAGAATACTAGAATTTTCTGTCAAAGCACTTTTTCTTTAAAGATATATATATATTGTTAAAAAATATAATTTTTACTATAGTCAGTTTTGAAGCTATTTGGCTATAAAAAAACAACCTATCATTTAAAGAAACTGTTCCGTCAACTAATTTTTGTATTTGAGGAGACTATTTTGGCTACTATTTATTTCTTGTATATGATGTGGCTAAAGCAACTATTTTCAAGAATAAGATCCAGTGGTAGTCTTGTTAGCTCATAATGAATGATATTTAATTTGTTTTGAGAGTAAATCTACCATGTACATCAAAAAGAGTTAAGTGTAATTATTTATTTTAGTGTTTGTTTGTTTGTTTTTGCTGTTATTTTGTTATTATTCTACGCTAAATGTTTTTTGTAAATTCTGGTTTAAGTTTATGCATAGAGCTGTATTTTTATTTTCATCAAACTCTGCCCTTTTATAAATAACATCCAAATGCTCTGAATAAATTTAAAATTAACCAAAATTTCATTTTCCAGGCAAAAATTGGTGAAGTTAATAAAAATCTGTCTATATGTAAGTCAGAAAAAGAATCTTTTAAAAGCCAGTTGGATGATTGTGTGGCTAGAGAGGAATCTTTACAAAAGAGTATTCTGCAAGCTGAAGCCAAGAAACAAAGTGCAGAGGATCAATTCATAACTGAGAAAACGAAATCTGAAGCACTTGCATTGGACCTAGCAGAAACAAAGAAAAAAATGGACGATGTACTTGAGCAGCTTGAAACAAAAGATACAACCATAAACAACTTGAGTAAAAATAATGAAAATCTAAAAATATCTCATGAGGTTAGTTTTTTAAAATCATTTATTACCTTTATATGCATTATACATGCATGTATGAAACTTGAAAATTAAATAAATTCTGTATTCAGATTTTAGTTTCATTAATAATTCTATACCAACAGTTACTCAATTATTTTTGTGTTTGATTAAAATATGCTATTTTTGAATTTTGTTAACAAACTTTTAACAGACTGAATGTACTTCCCACGAGGCAGGAATAATGAATGAACTCATATACTGCTCCTAATAACACTTCCTAAATTTCTTTTAGAATTGTTGCCTTGACTTGCTACAAAGAAAGTTCCCTAGCCTGATTGAGATAGGCAGTGAATTTAATAGTTAATAATTAATGGGCATCTACTACTAAAAGTGATTGGTAGGATGAATATTCAGAGTGCGTTTTTGAATTACCATTTCCATCTACCACCCAGTGACTGTTTGTGTTGGAAAAAAAAATTCTCTAGTTACTATGTATGCATAGCTGTCAAAATTGAATTGCAAAATTGCATAATAAAAATTTTTAAATTATTGCGAATTATGTAAAATGCATCACCTCAGTGTGATACTGCCCGAATATGCCATGCCATAAATGGATTTGTATGTTAATGATCAATTCCAAAAATTCGGCATGTATTTATTAATCAAAATAAATTATTTTGTGTATTAAAATGAAAATGTCTGCTATATGTTCACCTTTATTCTATTCTTTAAAAATTTTAAATTTCTTTATTTACCAACTGTCTTTTTTATCAAGAAACAAATTTTTATTAACAAAATGTCCAAATTACTAGCCAGCTTTGCAGTGGTAACCAGGCAATTTAAGCAATATCCTAAACATATAATAAAATATAATATGTCATTTAAGGTCTTAGTTAAAAAATTTTTTACTTGTTGTCAATGATCTTTCTACTAATGTTCAGTGTGGCATCATTCTGGTTCAAGGAATAGCTGTCATTAACTGCTAACACTATTGTTTAGATTTAATAAATTTTGTTTGAACTTTTCATTCTTATGACTGCTTTCACAGACATTTTAATTTTACAGAATAAATTATCTGAACTACAAGAAAGCATTGCTGCTGTTAAAGCTGAAAAATCTAGTGTTGAACAACAGCTGAATGAGCTTGCTGCATCAGAAGAATCATTACGAAAAGATCTTCTACAGATTGAAACTGAAAAGCAAAATATTTCAGCTATGTTAGTTGCAGAACAGCATAATGTTAAAACACTTGAATCTGATTTGATAGCCATTAAGAAAAATTCAGAAATTATGCAAACTGATCTAGATTCTAATTTTGATAATGTTCAGAAGCTGAAAAAAGATATTGAAGATTTAAAATTATTTTATGAGGTAAGCTGCATTATTCCTGTGCATATTTGTTTTTGAATAGCTGATTTATATAAGTGCATCAATAAACTGGTATTCAAAAATGCTCAACAGAGTGTACTGTTAGTATAATGTATTAAATCTAAAAAAAAAAAACTTTTAAAAATTAGAATCAACTTGCACAATTTTTGACATATTTGCCATTACAAATATCAACTAATTCCCCTGTTAGATATATAGTATGTCTTTACTTTTCAGCATTTCATTTCTCAGTGTTTTGCTAATACAGTAGTTTTCAATTATATCCATGGTCTTATGTTCAGCACTTTTTCAGTATTTTTCAACATAACACACAGTTTGCTGCTGATTCTGCGATGTTAGGTTACCAATATTTCTGTCGGTTTACATCATTTGTGCGCTCTGCATTTTTCTGTATTCTTGCTATTTTCCATACAGCCACACTTTTTTAAATTATTATTTTATATGTTAATTACAAGAGAATCTAAATGTAGTTCTTGTGATAAAAAAGGAATAGTAAGTCTCTTTAAATTCCCAAGTTAGAAATAATTAAACTACATTATTAGTGTATGTGCTAAGCTAAACTAGTTAGCTATGCTTTAGCTTAACATATGGCTGGGTTAAACTAATTAGCTATGGTTTAGCTTAGCACATGGCTAGGCTAAACCATAAACTAGGTTTGGCTCACTATACAGTTAGTGCAACTGTGAAAAGCTGAGGAGATAATTTTGTAGAAAATCAATAGTTTTACAGCAGTGAATACACTAAAGTTGAAAGTAAACCTAATTGTACAATTGGTAAAAAGATGCTATTTCCTTCATTTTTCCTAGAAAAAATATATTCATTTTTCCAAATACAATAAATTTATTTACATCCGCCAATGGCTGTAGGCTAAAAGATTTTAAGGTACAAGTATGTGTACCAATAGCGTCTCATGCATCTATCCTTGAAAAAGCCCAAAGTTGTAAATCCGAATCAAACTCTAATTTTATCTATTTATAATTTTTGTCTTTAATGCATATCTTAAAAAGTCAGAGTGGATAGCCAAAATTTAAGTTTGATTCTGAACATCTGAAGTTAATGTGATCCTCTTAAAAAAGATGCACATGCCACTGCAGGTGTGTACTGTATATTAATTTTATTTTCGTATAGTTTTTTAGACCTATCTCTATTGCACACATAATATAATAGTGTGAGCATGTTATGAGACATAAAAAAATTACTCAAACTGTTCTCTAAAATATTCCTTAATAACAACATAAACAATAGATAAAAAGTATTAACCTGTTTTGTAGGTAAAAAACCAGCTTTCTTCAGGATAAAAAGACAGGCCTGCCACACTAGCAAAGTAATAAGCATCTGCATTTGCAGGTGTATTAATTTATGTTGTTATCCTGAAGAAGGAGGCTTTTGAAACTGGTTAATCAACTGTTGATGTTGTTACTAAAGTATTTTATAAAACGTTATTAGGTGCATTCAATAGTGAAAAATAGGCTATGTTTTACTTTTCAACAGATGGAGCCCAACAAGTTTTAATTTTTAATTGCCAGAATAAAAACATACTCCTACTATTGATTTCTTTAATTTTTATCTAAAGTTCATCAGCTTATAGACAAGTATATGAAATATACTCTTTAAATTTATTTATTCTGCACTAAAAATATTAGCTATGATTTTGATTAACTCTTCCAAAATAGAAATATGGAAATTGAACAGTATTCATATGCTTCATGAAAATTATTAGAAACTCCTGCATTTAAATAGATTTTTTATAAGGGCCCATTAAAACTACTTATTTTATTCGTTTTAGCCTTAAACTCCTGTGAGATCACTAGTAATTATATTGCAAGCTTCTATTTCTGGATATGATATAAGATCCTAAAGTTTGAACATTGTTTCGTAGAAACTTCAATTTTTGTGTCCTTTTGTAAAAAATCTCTAATTTTAGTGTTCTTTCATAAAAATTGTGAATTTAAGTGCTTTTTCACAAGAATTGTAAATGTTAACACTCTTCTGTAAAACTCGTAAACTTCGAAAAAAATTCAAATTCAAATAACACTTTTCTGTTGAATTGTGAGTTCTAAAGGTTTTTCAGAAAAATCAAAATGTTAATGCTTTTTTGTAAAAATCAGCAAATTTAGACCTCCCCCCCCCTTTTTTTTTATAAATAAATGCACATTTTAACATATTTTCGAATAAATTGTACATTTTGGCATGTTTTATAAAAATTATAAAATTTTAGTGATCTTTTGTAAAAAGTGTGAATTTAAGTGATATTAAGATATCATGAATTTTAGTGCTTTTTTATGTAAAAATCACAAATTTTAACATTTTGTTATGAAAATCAAGGATTTTAGTGTTCCTTTGCAAAAAATTACTAGTCTAAGCATTGTTTCATATAATTCTCGAATTTTAACCAGGTGTTTGAAATAAAAGAATTATTTAATTTTTCAATGTACAAAATAATTGTTTTTTAATGCTTGAAATACAGCAAATGTTTATACATCACTGATATTTAATTAATTATTGTGTTGGAGTTAGTAAATTTTTCTTTTTTGTCTGTGTTTGTTCATTGTTATATAATTTAAGGGTATTCTTTGTGTGACTGGAGTGTGTGACTTTGTATAACTGATATAAAAGTAAGATATCTGGCTCTAAGAAAAACTTTTGGAAAACTCCTTAAAATCCCATGGAAATAGGAGTGTAAACCCTGTTTTAAGGTTGTAGAATTCCTTTAAATTGAATTCTTATTTGAATCATTCATAATGTTTTTAAATTTATTATTTCTCTTTTGGATAGGTGCATTGTTGATAATAAAGTCAGTTTTTATTGATATTAGATACTGTTAGAAAATGAATGTCAACAAAATGGAAATGGAAATAAGTTGAAATCAATATGTATTTCACTTTTATAGGCTCAAATAAAAGACCTTCATGATGAACATGATAACAGTTCACAAAAAGAAGTGGCTTTGAATGAAAAAATTAATCAACTGCAGACAGAGAACTTTCAAATGAATGATTCATTATCTAGTGAGAAAAGGAATATTGAAATTTTTGAGACCACTATAAAAGATTTAAATGCCGAAGTTGAAAATCTGAAATGTGAACTTAGAGTTTCAAATGAAACCTTCAATTCCTTCAGCAACAATATTGAAAGCTGTAAGGAAAGCTATGAGGTATTTATCTTTTATTTTTTTAAGTCTTTTCTTGCTTTGATTTTAAACAAATCAGCAGCATTTCCCCCCCCCCCCCCCCAGAAATATGGTGCCATTTATGAATATATAAAAATATTTTAATATTTTAAACTTAAGTTTTTCTATAAAAGTTTTTGGTTGAGCTAGTTTTTGTTTCACTTTACTTATTTTTACTCAAAATATCTTATAAACTATAAAAGATATAAACAATAAGAGACAAAACTGTTCACTAGAAAATTTAGTTTCTAGATTAATACTTTGTTTTTAAAAAACTCTTATAGTTTTTGAGGAATCATTTTGTAATGTTTGAAAATGATTGAACATTTTTCATTTTTCAAATTTAATGCTTATATCTTGAAAAATAAAAGCTCTAGTTTCTAAACTATAATAAGTAAATTTGTAGCCCTTTATATGCCTTACAAGGAAATATAATTAGATTTTAGATCAAGTTCTTAGCTTTTGAATTATATTGGTTATAATTTTGATATATTAATTTTTTAGCCTTTGAAGTTTTCAATGGGAGGTAAAGCTGTAACATTTAAAATGTCACATGTGTTGCAGCTCAATGTGTATCCCCCGTTCATCACTACTCATATTATAGCCTTTTTTTCCCTAGATCTATTAAGTTTAAATTATTAAATTTCAAATTTCAGTATATAAAGTTTATTAAAATGAACCAAGGATTTGTTGGAAACCCTGGTACTGCCTCTTGCATAACACTAAATGCATCGATGATTGGTCAAGCTAGTGACATATCATCTGTAATCCCATTTATTATTATTATTATGTCTAATCGCATGACAGTTTTACTGATGTACATATTTGGGGTATAAACTTATGTAAAGCACTTTTTTTTAATTTAATAAATTTTAAATTAATTTATGGATTTTTTTATGGTTGGAATTCTGGGGAGAGGAGACATCGCATAGAAGTGTTTCTGGTGTACATATTTCCAGGTTGGCAAGTCTGTTATTCCTTTGCATGTGACCTCAAATTTGAAATTTTAGATTTTTCCTTTTGTCTTGAAGCTAAAACGGATCAAATGACACAAATCAAGGTTCTAGCTACAATAGAAGTGCTCTATAATTTTGATACATCACCCACTCAGCTAGTTCAGTGCATGTTTTTATATATTTATAATGCTATCGTTAAAATTTATATATTACTCTCTTAGATAAAATTGAAAGAACTTGAAGATACTATTTCTGCTATCAAATTAGACAATGAAAATTTGTCAAACCAAATGAAGGATTATGTGTCAAATGAGAATGTTTTGAAACAGACTTTAGAAATCGAGAAGAAAACTATGTCAGATCTTATTTTGTTAGAATCCGAAAAGGCCAAGGCTCTTGAGTCTAGCATTGAAGAACTAAATAGTAATATTCTTAGCCTCCAAACTGAAGCACAATCTAAAGATGAAAACATTTATGTGCTAAAATCTGAAATTAGAACTATGAAAGAAAATTTTGAGGTATGTATTTTATTTATTTAAAAAACTTTTATAGTAGTAATGATATTTCTTTTGATTACTTTGTATTTAAGGGATTTAAATTCCTTGTTTGAATTTTTTAACATTTTGTATTGTACTTTTGCTTCTGGACTGTGTTATGATTATTTGTTGCGTACCATGAAAATTGTCACTGCTGATTTAATCAAGGGTAATTTTTAAATTATTAACTCACTTGGAAATTTACTTGAGAAAACAACTCTACCAGCTTTCAGTAATTTTTGGGAAAAAAGAATCCATATAAAGCTTTAGATTTGTATCAATTTTTTAATAACAAATGGCAATCCAGTCATCAAATGTTTATCTGATGCATTATTTCCCGACACTGAAATTTTTCAACAATAGTAAACCCCATTAATATGTTCTTTTAATGTAATCAGATTATTTTCTTTCATTGACACTGCATCTAATTTAACATGTTTTATTCCCTCAAATGGATAAAATTCTACTATTATATTAAAATAATAGAAAATCAAATTTATAGCAATTACAATATTTGTTACATTGAAAAACATTGGAATGGCATACAGTGGTATGTGCTAGTAAAAAGATAGGAAGAGTTCTAAACCTTTTCTGTTTCATATCACTTTAAAACTTGTGTATCTTTATGTACATGTTAATATATACCTAAACTCTTAAAATCAAATTAGATTTACTCTTATTAATGTACTGTTTAAATAAATTTAAGCTTAAAGTTTACCTGCTTTTAACTTATGCTTTTGTTTTCAAAGTTGGAATTTTTTACATTTGATTACAGATATTATTTACATTTTTGTTTGAATTGTGATAGGGGTTAATGAAAATAAATATTTTACAATATATTTAGAAAAATTAATTTTTGTGTTCTCGGTAAATCAGATCATGTACTTTATGTCTTATTAATGTTTCAATCTTACATTATTTTAAATGGCTATTTATTGTATTTATAACACTTCGAGCACAATGTATTTATGCCCATTCTACCAGTTTTAGCTGATTAATACAAAACAAAATCTTAACAAGTCAAAAGTAATTAAATAAATTATATCATTAATTCTATTTCCAATGACATAGCACAAATCTGCTGTGCAATTAACCTCACAAAGTCCCAAGTATTCAAATTTAGTCTTGGCCTGGCTGCATGTCCTTCAAGAACATTCCTCAGATTGAAGAAATGTGTGCATTTAGTTCAATTTGCAATTTCACCATTTATTGTTCTTGATTCTAACATTTGAAAAAAAAATCGAAATTAAGATGATTTCTATAAAATGCTTGTATAATATACAACCTTAAAGTTATATAACGAAAAACCAACATAGCACACATGCCTCTAAATTATGGATATTTTCCTAACGCAAATTAATAACTATATCTGATAACAATTTTGATAAAGACAACGAGGGAAACTTGGGTAATTCCATTTTGAAAAAAGACATTAACCCTGAAATGAAAACACTCATTTTCAGTATCCTGTAAAAATCAGAAAATTTTTAAAACAATAATTGCTTTAATCACATTCTTGTTTAGTGTATAATTTTTGGTAATTAAACCATATTTTGCAATAGAATAAATCATTTGCCAAAATATATACAGTGTGATTCATAACACATTTCATTAACAATTTATGTGAACAAGAATAAAGCTCACAGCAAGTTATACCATCTAAAATGTAGAATATGTATGGGAGTTTACAACACATAACATTTACTTTTACATCAAATGTTAAAAATGTCACCCCCACCCCCCTCTTAAAGGCACAGTTGGACATGTTCCTGGACATCAGTTAGAGTTTGTCTTGTGTACAAGCGCCAGGAGTTCCTTTGGGGAGGTTTGCTAACACCAAATTCCCTTACATATGGCCTTTACGTAGCTGTGATCAAGTTTGTAATCCAGTACGTTTTCACAAAAAATGTCCATTGTTGTAGCGAGTGTGTTCTGCATCTTCACAGTGACTAAGGCAATCTGGCGGTATCAGCTGCCACATCCTGCACAGTAGCACCCTATCATGTGAATAAAGAAATCTCACAGATGTCATGTGACACTAACACATACCATTATGATTTATTCCTGAAGTAGAACAAACAAGAAAAATGTTATATATATATATATATATATATATATATATATATATATATATATATATATATATATATATATATATATATGAGGGGAAAACTTGCACATCAAAGAAAACAGGACGCACCGGTTACTAATATCAAATTAAGACATTTTGATTTTCATGGATTTGATGATATAATGATTCATATTATTGACATTGTACCAAAATTGGATGAAAGAATTTGGTGGGAGAACTTGCACATCAAACAATACGGAACGGCATACCCTTACGGACTCAATTCCATAAATTTCTGTAATACCCATAATTTTGAATACTGTAATAACGTTCATCAACCATCTGTAATGCAAGATATACCTACAAAACGGATTGCAAGATGGTCAAGAGGTGGACGCAAAAATAAAGTGTCTTTTAACGATGCGTTAAAATGTGTCGAAAATTTCATTGAGAAACTTAAAACCTTTACGGACAGTAAAAACCGATGGATTAAAAATATCATTTTTGGAATCCCAAAACGTTATATAAAACGTATATGGAAAATAATATATGCATACCCTTTTATTTCCGATCCCATTGTCAACAATGATGTAGCAACTACTAATTATGCGGTACTTCTGGACACGTTCAAATTAAAAGCAAAATTGCTCAATATTGACTTGACTACGCAAGAAAAAAAGCAGGCAAATAAGGAATATTTCGTTACGACATTCAGAAACAAAACTTATGATCAAATACCTCTTAACGCATTCTTGAAAGACATGTCTCACCTTATGCCCATACCTAACATCGAAATTAAATTGGCTTACAGATTTGTTAAGACGAATGGTCGAAAAATTTTCAACTACAATCAAATTGGGCAAAATATAGAAAAGTACAAATCCGGTGAATGTGATTGCGAAAACAGTGTGTTTACCGATCGTCATCATGGACACATCATAACAGGGGACTTGAATTTCATCCAAGATACCAACCTGAAGTCTATTTTGCAACTTGGAACAAAATTCTGTATTCAAGAATTTGCAAATGTAGTGAATAATTTCAAGAAGGATCTTAATGACTTTATATATAGGATGGCCGTGAAATATAGTGTACCATTGGATGCATTTGAAGAATGGAAATTTAATATTACGGGGTTATTCAATTTTCATTATCATGGCTTACGTATTGATAAAAATCAACGTACTGACAAAAATCAAAGCAAGATCAAAGAAGACATTTTGAATAAATATTGCAACGATTATGTAATAACTTATACCGACAAAGTCGTTTCTAATTATACACTTACATGCATCAAATATTACGTGGAAGTTCTTTGTAATCATTATCAAGATGAACTTATGTATACAAAATTGCACCTTACAGGCCGTACTATAGAAAATAAAATCAAGGCCTTATATAAACGGATTGATTATGATTTAAAACAAGTTAAATTTCCTTACCTCATCCTGATTCCGAAGCTTCATAAAACCCCTGTAAAATTCCGTCCCGTAACTGTCGGTTTCAAGACTTATCTGACTATAGCTAATTCTAAACTATTAGCTCTGCTGAAACATGTCATGACAAAAATCAAGCATAAATGTTCCATTATCGTAAATAATAGTTATGAAGTACTCAACAAACTCAAATTCTTCCCTGATCGTATGAATTTCCGAAGTTACGATTTTAAAGATCTTTTTAATAATATTGACCTTGATGATCTTCTTATTATTTTATTGGAGATTTATGAGATTTATGAATTGCATGAATATATTATATTAAGTAAATATAAAGCCATGATCAGGATTGTTCTGTTCGAAAATATACTATTTAACGGGACCAACTATTATCAGCAAGTCAAAGGCATTCCAATGGGAGAAGGATGTTCTTCACTCCTTGCTAACATCTACCTGAATAAATATGAGGAAGGCACTCACATATTAAATGAAATACCATACTTTCATTTCGTGGATGACATCCTTGTGGGCCAATACGAACAAATGCCTGAATTTGACTTCAGTTTCTACCCTGATAACTTGGATCTCATAGAAACACACATGGAAAATAAAAATCAAGTTGATTTCCTGGATATTAGTATCCTTTACGATAAAAACAATTGTTTATATACCATTTTATACGACAAGAGAAATACTTTCAAGACCAGCATCAATCACGTTATCGATTGGAACTCAAATTTGAGTAAAAATATATTACGAAATATTATAGTCAATCATCTGATACGCAATCAAAGAATCCATACCTTCAAAAAAGATCGAATTGAAAATGACAGAAGAATAATGCAAGAGGCGATCAAGAAACATTATCCCGCAAATTTCCTTAGACATTATTATAATACTGTATACAACGATGTAACAAACGCTTATTTTAAGGATATAACTTGTACACACCTATGATGGTAACTGTGCGATTCACCTACACGGAACTTGCTGATAGCGCACCCTAGTGGTAGTATAATGCTATATATGGATTGCACTCTCCTTTGTTAACGATTCTTGGCCTTTTTCATTATGTGTTTTACTTCGGTTTTGTACTTCGGACTTTTCTTCGATTCTTGAGTTTTGTACTCACTTCCACGTTCAGTGTCTTGTGCTTGACACCATTTCGGAGGTCAAGTTTCGGCAAAGTATTTGGTTCCGGGAGTGTTACCTAGGTGTAATAGCATGCTATAACCGGGAATGAGGGGTCACAATCCCCCTCGGCCATTTATGCTTTCCCGTTGGCTTGATTCTCATTTTTTCCTTCATACTTTTAATTGCTATATAATTGCTTTACGTACTTGTGCAGCATTGCGCCATCTACGTTAAGCCTTTTTTCATACTTATGTATGCTGACGTTTTCTTCATCTGATTACTTTTGTATTGTATTATATATATATATATATATATATATATATATATATATATAAATAAAAGCTTTGGTCAACTGACATTTATAAATGCACCCCTATTCATAAAATGAAGAATAAAATTATTCAAAAACAGTACATTAGATGAAGTTTTGTCAACATAGGCAGTTTTTTCATAATTTTACCTCTGATAAAATGAATGTTTCATTCCAGTAAATATAAGTAAAAAGAAAAAAAAATCTAAACCCAATTTAAGTCTAGGCAAAGTCACTCTACACACATCAACTTTTTTGAATATGAAATATAAATGTTAAAAAAATATATAGGTTGAGTAAAAATCACTTTGTCAAAATTTTATTTTTTCCAGTGGGTGTGTGTAATAAATTTTAAATGAATGTTACAGGAAAAAGAAGCCTTTTTTGCTACTTATATTTCGAGCATACAGTCCAATGTGATCTCAATTCAGGAATGCATCAAAGGAGTTAATACACATAGTGAACATATTGGAAATGAAGTACTAGCTTTGAAGGATGAATGCAAAATGTTTCAGGTGAAAGATATTGATGATCAAAAAATGAGATTGGAATTCCTTTATGGTTTGTTGAACCAAATGAATTCTGTTGAGAAGCTTGCTAATACTATGTCACAGATTTATGAAGTAAGAAATATTTAATTATTTTAGAGCTACAATGTAAATTTGTCTTCCAATTTTTCCAGTTATACTTTTATTCCTAGATTGATATGTTATGCCGTAACTTTTTTCCCCCCTTTGCACATGTATATGACCGGTTTTAGTTGCTAAATAATGCATATGTAATTTTATAGTTGCAATTTATCAATAAAATATATTTATACTGTTTTTTAGACAGTATAAATATATTTTATTGATAAATAGTAATTGTAAAATGTATATTTGTGGATAAAAATCTTCATTTAAATCAGCAATGAACAAAAATGTGAAGCAACACTTCAGAGACAAAACTAGCTTTTTAGGATGAGAGAGACAAAGTAGTTACTGCAGCAAAGCTTAACAAGAAATATCAATCATGCTTAAAGCATTGATTATGAAACACTTTCCAACTTCAATGCAATTTTATTTAAATAAAAAAGTCGAAAATACAATACATTCCTCGGTAATATTTTATATAAAACTTACCACAATACTACATTAATTTATTATATTTGAAAACTTAAACCTTCATTGAAAAAAATGAACTTCATTCAAATGACGGCATTGAAATATAAATTGCCTAGTTTAAATATCTCTAAAATGCGATACATTCCACAATAATATTTTTAAAACTATCATAATACTACGATAATTTATTATATTTGAAAACTTCATCGAAAACAACTGAAATTAATTCAAATGACGTCATAGAAAAAATAACATGCCTGGATCTCTCTATAAAAACAGGATTTCATTCATAACTTTCTCCCATTTATTTCATTCATCACAATACTATAATAATTTATTTTATTTAAAAATTAAGACCATGGAGCTACAAGTAAGTACTATGCTTAAAACTTCATCGAAAAAAATCGTCCTTCTTTTTATAAAATCAATTAATATTTCATGCATATCAGCCATGCAGACTCCATGGACTAAATTATTTTGTGTTAAAGAAATACAGCAATTCTACTACAACTCATTCTACATATTTTGCTGTTTACATTTTACATAGTGAAAAATAGGCTTCGTTGTAGAAATAATCAAGTTTGGATAATCATTTAAACTCAAATATATTGTATTTGCATTGTTTCAGTATGTTTCAGTGATGCACAGAATTTAAGCAAAAATAAAGTAGTTTTAGGACGGATGCAACACTCAATATGAATTAAAAAGAACTTAAAAAATCACAATTTTGAAACAAGATGGATGCCATATATCATTTTGAAGTGGGTCATGTGATCGTTTCATATCATGGTCACGTGATCGTTTCATATAAGAGGTGTAATTATTATTTTAATTTTTATTTAAAAAACTACTGAATATATTTTGCTGAATTTTTTTTTATATATTTTATGGAACAATTTGAATATTACCTAAAATTTTCGAAGCAATTTGTGAATTTTAAATCTGCTTAAAAAATGTTTGAAAAATTAGGTCCCATAGGGCTCAATGTATTTAATTTTTTAAACCCGGGTTCAATCCAAAACTAATTGGGTGATATTATTCATTTATATTCCCATAGGTCCTACAGACCGTCTGAACAACATACTAAAATTTCATTTTGATTAAGTCATTTTTACGGCAGTTATCGTGCTAACGGACAGACAGACAGACAGACAGAATGAACAAAGTCATAAACACTTTTCAACTTTGTTGTAAAGTGTTAAAAACGGCTGCAGAAAGACATATTTGTTATTAATATATATAAAAAAAATATTGTTATAAAATTATCAAAAAATAATGTATAACATTATCTCTTATTTTTTTTTTTAATACTTTCATCTTTGCGATATTTCTTTGCTGTCACCTCTTCTCTGAACCAAGCTAGTAGGGAAGACCCTGAAGCTGAATTATTATATATGATCTACTAGAAAGTGTACCTAGCTTGGGATTTAAAGCAGGGATTAATTGCATTCATTCATTCAATTTTTCTAAAAGTGTAGTTGCCTGCTGCTTTAATGGCTAATCTGCAGGTCAGTATATTGTGTTTCAAAATAAATCCATGAAAATTGTCCAAGTAGATTCTGATACTATGTTGGGGATTGATGTAGAAAATTCAATAAATGATCATAATTCATATTTGAATTATTTCTCTATTTAGGCAAATATATTGGACAGTCTTCTAGTCCAGCTCTTCCATTTAAAAAAAAAGATAATGAAAATCAGCAGTGTAAGTTCAAAATCAATGAGATGGTTAGATTCAATAAATGGATATCAAGCACTGGGGACAGCTGTAAAGTCAGTAAATGGTCACAATTCCAACTTGAATGCATTCTCAATTTAGTCAAAAACATTGAACAAATATGTAAGTTGAAACCTTTAAAAAAATAATTATGAAAATTAACCAAGTAGATAATGAAAACTCATTGGAAACAGGATTCATACTCATCAGGAAGAATCTAGAACTCTCAAGAAGTTCAAATTCAGCTCATACTTTCAGAAAAAACCCAAATTTTGCATTTTATCATCAGAAACCTGGATATCTTCAGTTGTAACCAGGAATAACTTTTATTTTGACTTCTTGCAAGATTGAAACTATTTTTTATAGGAATTCTTTTTCCTATTTGGAATCAAACTTAAAATTTAATTTCATAAATGTTTTATTATTAAATTAGCCAATTTTTCCTGTTAAAATTTTTTACCAGTTACTTAAATTTGAATTTATTTTAATGAATAAAATGAGTATAAACCATGATTAATATTTGAAATAAAATGATATGCTTTAATCAAATGATTGTGGTCATAAGATCAAAAATGTGTTGTATAATCACAAATTGTGATAATTTTCTTTCTTATGTTTTATAGTTATTAATCAATGAAATATTATTATTGATGTTATTTTACCTGTATGCAAATTTTACATTTATATAAATTCTTTTCCCAGGAAAAAGTATCAGAACGGGAACATTTATATGAACTAGCCAGATCAGAAATTTCTATGCTTCATCTCAAGTTAGAAGAATATGCTGCTCGAGAAATGTGTTTGAAAAAAGATGTAGAAGAAATGGAAGCAAAAGATCAACATATTTGTGATCTCATGGCCAGTGAAGAAGATTTAAAATCTAGGATTGGCAATCTTTTAGTTACATTGAGCTCTAAAGATGAACGTATTAACTATCTAGAATCAGAAGTTGAAGCTTCAAGAAATACTTATGAGGTAAGATGTAAAAATATGTCATAACTGCACACTTTTATTTTTCTTGTCTGAACCTTCTTAAAAGTTAATCATTATCAGCTTAAGTTTTCTAATGTTTGCTTAACTATAATAATAATATAAAATGTTCTCTCTGTCCAAAGAAGGCAGACAATCCAAGCAACAGCTAAATACAGCTATAAAATTCAGTACAGGAATGCTTCAGGACATGTCCCAAGTTACTGTGGAGTGATTTAAAAAAATATTTATACAGTGTTTTTGATATTAATGTTTTTAATCAGAAAGAACTGCACAGAAGCCGGTGTTGTATCTTATTTTTTGCAAACTGACTAGTGCAACATTTCGTGCAAGTGCAGGCTGTGATAAACAGTTTTGGTGTCTAGAAACAATTCGTGTGAAACTATATACTTCAAAAGTTATAATTTTTATCAAAAAGATTAATATTCTAAGTGAAAATGCCCTCCTTCTTACAATCTAAGAGGCTGTTTTTTTTATTTAATTGATTTCTATGATAGTAAGTTCAAAAGTAGTGCTTGATGTATCTATATAAAATATTAGTGTCGTCTTCCTATTGGTTTTAATTTATGCTTTGGTTTCTGTTTTGTAAAAACTACCATGAAGAAATTATTTTAATGTAAAAATGTTGTAATCATGCCAGTTTGCTTTATAGAAATTATTTCTTTTTTTTACAGGAAGTAAAATCTGGTCTTCTAGTTTATATTCATACTATAGGATCTAGTCTGATACCCATGCAAGAATCTATTAAGGACATTTATATGAAGAATGAACTTATTTGTGAAGAAATTGAGACTCTTAAAGCTGAATGTAAAGAAATTAACATTCAAGAAGTTCAAAACAGAAAAAAAATTCTTTATGACATTCTGAATCAAATGCATTCTATTGAAAAATGTGCTACAGTTGTCTCGAAGGATTACAAAGTAAGGAAAAGATTCAAATGCTATTTAGGTGATTAGTGTTGCCTGAAAGTTAAAGTGAGGTAGTTATATAAAATTTGATGCAATGGGTGGGATACGCCCCCCCCCCCCTCCCCCCCTCCTTCCCTTCCCATCCAAATTACAAAACTGAAACTTGTCACTTGTGGAAACTCTTAAGTTTTTCATTAAAATCTGCTGATGGACACAATTTAAATCTTACATTCAACAATCTCAGCACAATTAGACCAATTTATATCTTCCACAAACAAAGTAATTTTTATATTTCCAATTTCCTGGCTCTTAAATAAGTGCCCGCTACTTAGATAATACAGATAAAAATAACACCATATTCAATTTCCAAATTGCCTATTTTGAACTAAAATCATTCTCACCTTACAAATATAATTTCACGCAATCTATGATCACACATCAGGGTGTACGCATTCTTAAGCGTATGTGTGAATGGCTTCAGTAGGTAGAAAAACTTCATGAAACGGTCTGCACGGAAGAAAAAAGTAAAAAAAAATTTAGGAGTTTGCTCTATTAAAGCATTTATAATTAATAAAGAGATGGGTTCAATAAATTGTTTTTTAATTTGGAGCAGTTTCGCAATATTTAGTAGTCTTTTGTAAAAATTGCGAATTTAAGCATTCATCCTTCATGAAATTGCAAATTAAAATTGAAATAATGCTTTTTCATAAAATCATGTATACACTTTTTGTAAAAATTGCAAATTTTAACAATGTTTTGTAAAAATTATGAATTTAAGCAATCTTTCATTAAAAAAAATTTAACATTTTAGTGTTTTTTGTAAAATTGACAATTTTAATGCCCTTAATGCAAAAATCTTTTTTTTAATATTTTTTCTTTGTAAAAATCACAAATTTTACCACCTTTTTTCCCAAACTACTAATTTAAGAATTTTTCTGATAAAAATATCGAATTTTAACAGTTTTTCAGGAGCTTAGAATATTTTTTTTTCCAATGTATAAAATAAAATTTAATGTATAAAGTAAAATTTAATTTTTATAAAAAATTTTAATGCAGCAAGTGTTTATACATCACTGATATTTTATACATTTAGGAGTGGAAATTGATAAACTTTTTCTACATTGATATTTTTTTGTGTGTGTGTGCATATGCATTGTAATGATTTTGTGTGTGTGTGTGTGGCTGAAGTGGTGTAGCTGGTGCTAAACCAATAGACCTGGCTTTAAGAAAAACTTCTATAAAATCTTGGTTTTATTTTTATATTCAGTGTCAAACGACTCGGGAAAAATACTCAAATCCTCCTAATTACTTAACTACTACTGGAAATGGATTCTTGCAAAAGAATGCAAGCCTTGCTGTAAATTTGTATTTAAAATCCTATACTGGATTTTATCTAAAAGTGCTTTTAATAATTAAATTGTCTTTCATTTACATTTAGCATATCAGAAGTTACTAAGCAGAAATGTGAAGGGCATTAAGAGTATGTGTTGTGAAAATCCAAAATTGTAAAAGTATCATCTCATGCTTTTTGATGTATTTTTTTTTTTTTTTTTTTAAGATCTGGGCCTTGCATGACAACCCCTGAAGGTTCATGAAAATGCTCTTTATGGTCCTCACAAAATGTTAACAGCCTTACTAGTACATAAATAAGTTGGTATCACATCTGATTTCAGCCAAATAAGATTAAGGACACAACTTTAGATGGAAGGGCTTTTATTAAAACTTCTTATGAGACGTACAAAGTAAAAAATGCCAGAGCGATTTCGAGCGTTAATACGCTCTTCATCAGTGGCTACATGAAAAGTAAATAGGTTCGTTCATATATAGACCGGTAACTTTATATACCAGTATATATTTTTTGTGTATATTTCTTGGATAATCTTCTGTTCATTTATTAATTTTATATTTATTTGTGCAAATTTGCTATGTTACTGGTCTATATATGAATGTTTGCTATGTTACTGGTCCTATTTACTTTCCATGTAGCCACTGATGAAGAGAGTATTAACGCTCGAAAGTGCTCTGGCATTTTTTACTTATAAGAAGTTTTAATAAAACACCTTCTGTCTAAAGTTGTGTCCTTAATCATACTTACTAGTACATTTTAAGAGTAACACAAATCATAAAACTTTGCTAAAAAGTAATGAATAAAATAACTTAAAAGGGAGATGCTATGTTTAAAAAGCAAACAAAAAATAAAATTTCCTTAATATATATTTAAGGAAGAATGTGTGAAAAAAATCCCTTGGAATAGTTTCATTTGCTTGTAAAGCAACTTATGAATTATTATTTCTGCTCCTGCTGGGATTTATAAAGAAATGCCTTGCAGTAATTATTCTGCAATTCATTTGCCCACACTTTATCATTGCAAGCGCTTATTTATTCTTTAAGATATTTAAGTTCCAGAAGTTTTAGACAGAGTGACATAGTTTCATCAAACTATTATAAGACTAGTAAAACCTCAACCATTAACAATATATATATATATATATATATATATATATATATTGTAATACACTGGCTTTCAAAAGTTAAGCACAGATGGTAAAATCAACAAAAATAGAAAAGGCTTTGATAAACTCAAAATTGTACATGAAGGTAGCAAATGTGTTTATGCATTAAAGAAAATAAGAATTATGTACAAAAATGAAAAATATATTTACTTTTCGTAAGTTATGATGATGATGTCACATTTGGGTCATTAACAAAATGATGTTTAAAGGCAAACAAAACTTACATTAATATGGTATGTGACCACCCCGGACCTTCACACAAACTTTACAACAATTTTCCATACTTTCAATGAGGTGATCAACCATTGCAGATGCAAGCAATGGCCATTCCTCCAATAGGGCAGTTTCCAAGTCTGAGACTGGCTGGAGAAGGTAAATGTGCAGAGACAGCACGTCCGAGGGCATCCCAAAGGTTTTCAATGGGATTAAGGTCGGGGAATATGCCGGTCACTCCATACGAGAAATGCCCTCACTTTCCAGGCATTCGTCAACAATATTAGCTCTATAGGGACAGGCTTTATCGTCCATAAGGGCAAAATCAGGCCCAACTGCTGCAGCGTAGAGTGTCGTAATGGGGTCTAGGACTTCATCCCAATACCGGCAGCCGTCACAGAACTGCTTTTAAAGATGTACAGCTCTGTATGATATCCCATTGAAATTCCAGCCCACACCATGATGTTGCCACCTCTGAATGCATGATGTTTGATGATGTTCTTGGCCTGATTGCATATGCCACGTTCTCTCCAGACCCTTATACGCTTATCTGATTCCAGGGCAAATCTGAACTCGTCCGTGAACAGGACGTTGCACCAATCCGAGACAGTCCAATTGACATGTTGATGACACCACTTTAATCTTGCACTATTGTCTTGGACGGTTAGTGGAACACAAAAACGTAGTACTCGGGCGTACAGTTCCTTCACATGGAGCCTTCGATGCACAGTACTTTCAGATATTGTCTTACCAAGTGTCACTGCAACCATGGATGTAACAGTTGTGAAGATCGCTTGTCATTTCCGCTTGGCTACTATAGCAATATACCGATCATCAGAGGCTGTAGTAACACTTGGATAACCGTACACAGGTCTTAGGACAACTGTTTGACTTGTTTGGAATTCTTTCCATAATCGAGAAATTACTGAATGATCAACGCCAAAGAATATAGCGACATCTTTGATTGACTGTCCTCCTTCAATGCGTCCGACAGCATGACAGCACTCACTATCTGTCATTCGTCTTCTTTCAGCCATAGAAACATGAATATCATCAAAAATAATTCTACAAAAGTTATAAACACTTCGTATCAGCATTTAAATGCACCTCCTCAAGTCCTTCAGAATGCCTGCATCTTCAACGACTACCTAATTAGCATATATCTGGACAGTCAATCGTGATTGGCTGTAACATGCGATACTTGCATACTGCCATCTACATCCGCAGCGATTTTCAGCCACTTAAATTCAAATACGCTTTTGAAAAATGAAAATTTTCATTGCGTGCTTAACTTTTGGAAGTCAGTGTATATAACCTGCTGCATGTCCCATCCAATATATTCTATGTAAGCTGCAAGCAAGCACTTCAGTCAAAATAAATATTTACAAAAAGAAAAAAAAAATTTCCACCCCTCCTGCTTTCTGACAGAAAACAATCAATGTAGAAATTAATTTAAAATCTATCAAAAAATAATCAAATCAAATTTTAAATGTTTGCTTATGGTAACAAAATAGGTAATGTGTAAAATTTTCTAAAAGTTTTGTAAAAATTCACAAAAATTGAAGTAAGAAAGCGTAAGTTTAATATTGAGATAAACTCTAAAATCACAGCTTTACGTACACTGCATAAAGGTTCCTCAAGAGGACGGCAACATCCAAAAATTAGCCATTATCATCAAATTTTAATCCAGCGAGAACAGGCGATTTCCGGAAGCCGGGTAGAGCATCCTAGAGTTAAACAAAACTTTTTTTTACTTGATTATATTTCTTAGAAATAATTTGCTATAATTTATTAACTGAACAAAATTTGTTCTATTTCTTATGTAGGATTCAATTGAATCACTTGAAAGAAAATTGTTTGATGTAAATGATGAAAAAAGCGAAATCAGTTTTAGATATGATACTTTACTAGCAACTAAATCCACACTTGAAGATTGTTTGCTTGAGTCTCAAGATAAAATGAAGACTTTAGAACAGGACTTAAGAGAAGTGGATGTATTGCATGATGTTGTTCAAAAGTTATATCAAGAAATTGAAATGTCTCAAGTCCAAAAGCTTGAAATGACTAGGATTCACGAACAGCAGCTTACACAGTTAAAAATGCAACATAAGGTAACATTCAAGTTTTGTTAATCAGTGTATTCATTACTATTAATGAGAAATATTTTTTGAAGTTATAAATGACTTTTAATATTCAGATATATTGTTTAATATACTGAAGACATTTCATTTCTACAGTTCTAAATAACTTTAGTATCAAATGGCTTAATGGAAAGCATATGCTTAAAAATTAAATTACCCTAAAGTGCTACACAGAAATATGAAGGTCCATAGATTTCTTTAAATATGTGCTATATCATGTCTTTCATGCTTTATATTGTATTGCCGTCTGGTTTTTATTTCTGACTGTGTTAAGTCCCTCAAATGACGTGTATTCTGATGTATAGGCATACTTATATTTAAGGGAGTATTGGGATTTAAATACTCGCCCCCCCCCCCCTTCCCCACCTTTGAACCAAAAATTCTCATGCAAATTTCTCTGAAATGGCACAATAAATCTACATATATATATATTTTGTTATTCCTGATGAATATTTTCCAAATCCCTATCATAAGGGGGAATATCCTCCCCCAAATGTCTGTTCAAATATTCCACTACATGGGACTATAAATTTACTAGATATAGGAATATATTTTTTAAGAACCAAAATAATACTGATTACACCATCTATTGACATTGACAACCCTTACACTTAAAATATTCTAATGTAATTTCATCCACCAATAAAAACTATCTTAACCTTTATTAGCTATACAAAAGCAAAATTAATTGATTATTAAGAAAATAAATTCAAAACAATTGATCTTAAAATGATACAGAATTCATGTAAAATTTTTAATTTGGGGAAAAATTCCAAACACATAAAACAAACTGTCAAACACATTATTTAAAATTAAATGAAAATCGAAAAGGTTTAACATATATATATATATATATATATATAGTACACACACACACAAAGAAAACTTGTATGTCTATAGTTATAAAACTAAATATTTTTACAAAAAATTCCTTTTGAACCCTGTATTAAAAGTTTCTTGCCCTCTACCAAATGCACAAGCTTTGGATTGTGATATTGTTGCTGTAGTCAAGCGTGCTAAGAAACAATTATATACATTAGGGAGATTTTTCTTCCCAACTATTTAATATTCATAGTTAACTAACATTTTATGTTTATTTATTTCCTTTAAATTTTATAAGATTTTATCTTTAGAATTATTAAGTTCCACTAAAAATTTTCTCTAATAAAATTATTATGAAAAATTAAGATTAATTGCTATTAATAGTTAGATTTTATTATTTTAAAAGATTTAATTGTGTTGCTCGAGAATCTATATATTATTTATAATTTCTAAATTCAATTTTCAAGTTGTCAAAAGGGCCATGATGTTACTTGCCAGTTACTTGTCAAATAGTAAATTTGACCAATGAACATTAATGGTATATATTTTACGCTCCACAGAAATGTGGTTTTCACTGCCTCTGCTCTAACCAGTCAAAAAGATTTTAATAGAACATTCATATTTTTAGAAACCAATCATAATATGTCAATTCAAAATATCAAATTATAAAGCCAGGTCGATGGTTGAACTTCTGAATTCAGGGTGTCAAACTTTCTGTAAAACATACATAACCAAAGAACCTCACGAATCTATCGATGGTATAAAGGGTTTATCACTTTTGAAGTAAATTTTTGCACTCCAAAAAGGGAGGCTAGTGAGTGTAGGAAATAGGAGGTAGAGCCTCCTAGTGTTAAACAAAACTTTTTTGTTATTTGATTATATTTCTTCAATATTTTGCTATAATTCATTAACTGAATAATATTTATTCTATTTTTGATCTAGGATTCAATTGAATCACTTGAAAAAAAACTGTGTGATGTTAATGATGAAAAGAAAGACGTCTGTTTTAGACATGATACTTTACTAGCAACTAAATCCACACTGGAAGATTGTTTGCTTGAGTCTCAAGATAAAATGAAGACTTTAGAACAGAGCTTAAGAGAAATGAATGCATTGCATGATGTTGTTCAAAAGTTATATCAAGAAATTGAAATGTCTCATGTCCAAAAGCTTGAAATGACTAGGATTCACGAACAACAGCTTACAGAGCTAAAAATGCAACATCATGTAATATTCCATTTTTGCTAATTAGTATATTCATTACTATTAATGAAAAATATTTTTTGAAGTTATACATGACTTTTAATATTCAGATATATTGTTTAATATACTGAAGACATTTCATTTCTACAGTTCTAAATAACTTTGGTATCAAATGACTTAATGGAAAGCATAAGCTTGAAAAGTAAATTACCCTAAAATGCTACACAGAAATATGAAGCTCCATAGATTTATTTAAATATGTGCCATATCATGTCTTTCATGCTTTATATTGTATTGCCATCTGGTTTTTATTTCTGACTGTTAAGTCCCTCAAATGATGAGTATTCTATATGCATGACGAGTATGGGCATGCATATATTTAACGGAGTATTGGGGTTTAAATGCTCGCCCCCCTCCTTTGAACCAAAAATTTTCAGGCAAATTTCTTTGAAATGGCATGGTAAATCTGCATACATGTTTCTTTTATTCCTGATGAATATTTTCCAAATTTCTATCATAAGGTGGGTATCCCCCTCCAAATGTTTGTATGTTTGTTCAAATATTCCATTACATGGGACTATACATTTACGAGGTACATATAAGAATATATTTTTTACGAGCCAAAATAATACTGATTGTGCCATCTATGACATTTACAGTCCTTGCAATTAAAATATTCTAATGTAATTTCGGCCATCAATAAAAAACTATCTTGATCTTTATTAATTATGCAAAAGCAAAAATAATAGATTATTAAGAAAATAAATACAAAACAATTGGTCTTAAAATGATACGACATTCATGTAAAATTTTTTACCTTTGGGAAAATTCCAATATTGTAAAACAAAATGGGAAACACATTACGCAAAATTAAATAAAAATTAAAAAGATTGAACATAGTAGGCAAAAAAAAAAAAAATTTAAACTCAAATATCTATAGTTATAAAACTAAATATTTTTGCAAAAAGTTCCTTTTGAACCCAATGTTAAAAGTTTTTCGCCCAATACCAAACACACAAGCTTTGGAGTGTGAGATATGCTGTAGTCAAGCATGCTTGACATTGTTTAAGAAATCAATAATTTAATATTGTATAAGAAAATACAAATTAGTTTTTCTAAACTTAAATAATGTTTATTTTCAATAATTGTACATAATTGTCAAGATTTATTATTTATTAATTTCTTATGGGAAGAGAGGTGACATCTGTCCATTTTTGTCCCCAGCATCCCTGGTTTTGAGTTCATATCATATTGCTTATAAAGGAACCACACATATTGCCACTAAGGATCAATGCCACTGAGTTGCCAATGATCTATCTAAAAACACTTGATGTAAAATAGCAATATTTTATTGGATTTCGATTATGAGTTATAGACAAAAGTCTAAACCTCCTTAAATTTGATATATTTACCTGAATTAATTACCCAAATGTGGATAATCCAGCATGTACGCAGTAAACAAGACCAAACACAAAATTACAAAAAAAAAATTAAAATCAAATTAAAACATATTTATGCTCCTTTTAAAAGGTTGGTTTAAACACTATTCTTCATAATTATCACAACAATAGATGCTAGGTTGAATACTTTCAGGATTGCTAATTAATAAATATTTATAAATGATTTTTCACCAGTTACATTAAAGTCTGATCAACATTACATTACAGTATTTACCACAATTAACTATGCTAACAGAAATAGCTTGATGTATCAAAAAGAACTTGATCATAGTCTAATTTTTCCAGGAATAAATTAATATTCCGCAAACCTCAAACAGGGTGGTTGTGTTTAATTCAAAACAAACTATTGAATTTGATGAAATTATTTCTTTGTGATAATTGAAATTTTCTATACCTAATGTGAAGGTGGTGTATTGCAGTTCTAGTCTAAGTCTTTCAATGGTTGAATTCCATTGTTATCAAATACCTGTGCTTTATCCTTGCTATTCTTTTGAATATTTTCAATTTGAAGATATGAAAATTCTATAGTGATTCTTTTTAATAAATGTATGGCCTAAAAATGGATCTTGGATGATCTATAAGCTCAGGAAAAAAGCATACTTTTCAGAAAGTTTAGACATATGTCCATAACTTTGTTGGTGCTCTATCTTTCTATCCAGAAGGAGGCTGTTTGCCAACCAATTGATACTTTTGAACAACCTTTATGCTGCTAAACTAAGAAAGTATTTAACTTTGGCAGATTGTTCCAGATAGTAGTTAAACAAAATTTTATGTACCTTTTGCTATAGATCAGTGGCAACTCATGTGGTTCCCTAATTAGTCTGTAATGTACAAGATATTTTACTTTTTTTAAGCAGGATATACCAAAATTGGATAGCTACTTCTTTACCTGCTCTCACTGATCATCATCCTACAATTTATTTGTGCAATAGTTTGTTGTTTTCTAATATTTTTATTTATTCATAAAATGCAATTGTTTGCTGAACTTACTTTTAAAAAAATCTCTTTTTAAAGAACATGTTGTTTTGGGTCATTATTTTCCCCTCCAAACTCTTTGGTTACTGTTTCATGATTATTTTTAAACTTAGTTGCATTTTTTGCTTTAAATGCAGATAATTGAATTTCCCCCAAACTTCAAAAGCTAATATCGTTCTCTATTAGCAAATTATTTTCACACTATTTCTTAGTATTTAGAGAAATACGTAAACTTTTTGTTAATTTAAAATATTTGAAAGTATTTGGCAGTATTTTTGCAGTAATTAATTCTTGTGGTTGTTTTATGCTTCAATATTATTGTTTTTAGCTGGTTTAAAATATGTTCTATTTCTACTTAGGAATCAATTGATGCACTTAAAAGAGATTTTTGTGATGTAAATAATGAAAAGAATGAAATCTGCTTAAGATATGATGCTTTACTAGCAGATAAATCCACTCTTGAAGATTGTTTGCTTGAGTCTCAAGATAAAATTAAGAACTTAGAACACAGCTTAAGAGATATGGGTGTATTGGATAATGTTGTTCAAAAGTTATCTCAAGAAATTGAAATGTCCCAAGTTCAAAAGCTTGAAATGGCAAGAATTCATGAGCAACAGCTTACAGGGTTAAAACTGCAGCATCAAGTATGATTCCAATTTTGTTAATGTGTATTCATTGCTATTACTGAAACATATTTTTCAAAAATAAATGTATTTTTAATATTCAAATATATTGTTCAATATACTCAGGGCAACTGATTTCTTTAGTTCTAAATGACTTTTGGTATCAACTAAAAAGGGTTTTATTGAAAACATATGCTTAATAATAGTGCCGTATATGTATGCCTAAAGTAAAAAATGACAATACAAAAGTCATTATACAATACATGTATATATATATGTATATATATATATATATATATATATATATATATATATATATATATATATATATATATTAGTACAGCCAACCTTTTATGCTTTTCTGTATACTGTGTTTATAATATTGTGTGTGTGTTTTTATTTCTAATTTTTGTTATATTTGTATGTAGTTACAGTTTATGTGAATGAAGTTTCATGGTTATTATTTTCTTAATATTATCAGAATCCCATTTCCAAGCAATTCCTTAAAAACGTGTCAGTCAAAGCTGTAGAATCAGCATATTTAACAACAATTTGAAGGGTTTATTTTTTTCCCCAGGAGAAGTTATAGAAGATGTTTTACTTTTTACTTTTCTCCTGTTGATTCGACTGATGCAAAGTGAATTTTACGAGAAAAGATGCATGTAAAATAAGTAAAGAAAATAATAGGATAATGAGGCTGAATATTGAACTATATTTTAACTTTCGTACAGCAATAGTTATTCATATACAAATCAATAAACAAGATTTAATCAAATATGAACCAGACATGAAGAATAAAATCGCCCTCCTCCAACTCTCCTATAGATTAATTTAGGATTTGGGGAAGTTCTGGCCAGTTACATCACTCGAACCATCTGTGGATCAAATTGCGTGCCCCTTCTATAAGTTGGTAAACATTTCTGTGCATATATGAAAAATAACCCTTGTAGATACTTTTACAAGTCGTATTCAGCCTTCTTACATAATAAAGGAAGATATGTAGTGGAAAATTTTAAGCGTCCTACAGCCATGAAATTTGATACACAGGTAGTGCAGTGCAGCTCCCAGAAAAGTTCATATCGGCTTTAAAATTTAAATTTCATGAATATTTTCTTATCAAATTAGCTAATTTTTCTTGTTAAATTTTTTACTTTTGTTTCAACTTTAAAACTAATATGTTTACAATTCATTCATGGCATTTGTTCCAGTTGTCTGATAACTAAAGTTAAGGTATGAAACATCTATTCAGCCCAAGAAGATTTTAATCTTGATTGTCACATTCCCTAGAAATTAAGAGTGTCAATGAGGTTTAAACTGTTTAGAGACAAGAGGATTTATATGATTATTTATTTACCACTCTTTTAAGTTACCAAACATTGGAAAAAGGAGAGATTCCTCCTTACATATCTTACCCCTCTGCCCCCACACATAGATTGGAATTCCGCCGGGTTCGGTCCTTTATCAGAGACTTAGCGTCAGCGAGTTTGATCGCAGTGATTAAACGCTGTGGGGATGGTGTATGAATATGCAGTTATTACACTTCATCGTGAGGCAGTTGGCTCAAATTTATTATTGTTGTGTGAAGTATTTAAGCACATATGTTAATGAATATAATGTGAAAAAAAATTTTCAAGGACGGGTAAAAAATTTCATTAGCCATCCTCGAGGACAATCTAGATTTTACCGATTTCCCGAAGCCTGGCTTTAATCAAATAATTGTAGGGATAATATATCAAAGATATGTTGTGTAATCCCAAATTGTGACCATTGTCTTTCTTATGTTATATAGTAATTAATCACTGAAATATTAATATTGATGTTATTTTACCTGTATGCAAGTTTTAAATTTATATAAATTCTTTTCCCAGGAAAAAGTATCAGAACGGGAACATTTGTATGAACTAGTCCGATCTGAAGTTTCTATGCTTCATCTCAAGTTAGATGAATATGCTGCTCGAGAATTGTGTTTGAAAAAAGATGTAGAAGAAATGGGAGCAAAAGATCGACATATTTGTGACCTCATGGCCAGTGAAGAAGATTTAAAATCTAGGATTAGCAATCTTTTAGTTACGTTAAGCTCAAAAGATGAACGTATTAACTATCTAGAATCAGAAGTTGAAGCTTCAAGAAATACTCATGAGGTAAGATGTAAAAATATGTCATAACTGCACACTTTTATTTTTCTTACCTGAAACTTCTTAAATCATTATCAACTTAAGTTTTCTAATGTTTGCTTAACCATAATAATAAAAGAAAATGTCTGTCCATAGAAAAGCAGAAAATCCAAGCTATAGCTAAATATAGCTATGAAATTTCGTACGGGAATACTTCAGGGCATGTTCCTGAATACCTTTTAGTTATTTTAAAAATATATTTCTTCTGTATTATTAATTTTTTTACCAAAAAGAACAGCACAGAAGCCGGTGTTATATCTTATTTATTGCAGACTGACTAGTGCAAGTGCAGGCTGTGATAAACAGTTTTGGTGTCTAGAAGCAATTCATGTAATTTATGTACACTTCAAAATTCATAATTTTTGTTAAAAAAATTAATATTCTATGTAAAAATGCTTTTCTTTCTTACAATCTAAGATATATATTTTTTTATTTTATTGATTTTTATTCTAAGATAGTAAGTTCAAGGATAGTGCTTGATGTATCTATATAAAATATTAATGCTGTCTTCCCATTGATTTCAATTTATGCTTTGGGTTTCTTTCTTGTAGAAACAACCACAACGAAACCATTTTAATGTAAAAATGTTGTAACTGTGTACGTGTGCTTTATAGAAATTATTTCTCATTTTGCAGGAAGTAAAATCTGGTCTTCTAGTTTATATTCAAAATATAGGATGCAGTGTGACACCCATGCAAGAATCTATTAAAGATGTTTATATGAAGAATGAACTTATTTGTGGAGAAATGGAGACTCTTAAAGATGAATGCAAAGAAATAAAAATTCAAGAAGTTCAAGACAGAAAAAATTTTCTTTATGACATTCTGAACCAATTGTATTCCATTGAAAAATGTGCTACAGCTATCTCAAAGGAATATGAAGTAAGAAAAGGATTCAAATATTATTTAAATGATTACTAGAAAATATTGCCAGCATTGAAATTAAAGCAGGGCTTTTATTGTTATTGTATATAAAATCCATCGCAACAAGCAGGATACAACACACACACACACACATACCCCTCCAAATCGCAAAGCCGCAAACCTTCACTTGCAGAGACTACTGACTGACACAATTTAAATCTTAATTTCAACAATCTAAATGCAATTAAGCCAATTTATATGTTATCCATATCTTCCACAAACAGCATAACTTTTATATTTCCAATTGCCTGGATCCTAAATAAGTGCTACTATAATAAGTGCTACAAATAATACAGATTTAAAAAACTATATAAAGTATGGAGCACTACTGACATAAATTTAGAAACCAAAATAACCCTTTTTAATTCCTTAGTGACGAGCGTTTTATTGTATGGAACTGAAACATGGAAATTAACAAAGGACCAATGCAACAAGTTGAATGTCTGGCAGACTAAATGTCTGAGAAAATTTTTGGGAGTATTTTACCCTTATATTATTACGAATACCGAACTTTACAAGTGTACTGAACAGAAAGCAATCAAAATAGAAATAAAGAACCGAAGATGGAGAGGGGCTGGTCATGTCTTAATAATGTCACAGCATTGCATCCCCGCTGTGGCACTTATTTAGGCGCCTAAAGAAAAATGATCTCAAGGTCAACCCAAGCTAACGGAACAAGAACAATATCAGGTGAGTTGGGCGATCTGGTCAGTAGCCAGGACTGCGGCACATGATCGACCAAGGTAGTGATGCAAGCTGAAGACCTTTTGTGCCACTGGGCACAATGAGTGATGATAATGATAAAAATTAATACAGATAACACCATATCAATTTCCAAATCACCAGTTTTGAACTAAAATCATTCTCACCTTACAAATAAAATTTCCAAATCTCGCGCAATCTATGATCACACATCAGGACGTACACATCCTAATGCATCATTCCCAGCCACTCAAACAGCTACCAGTACCCTAGGGTGAGTTGAATGGCTAGGGTTTTCGACAGCCTAGTGCATATGCGCAAGTAGCTTCAGTAAGTAGAAAAACTTCAATTTTGAAATGGTCCACACTGAAGAAAAAATATCAAGAGTTTGTTCTTTAAAAAAAGTTATATTTAATGAACGAATGGGTTCAATAAATTATTTTTTATTTTGGAGCAGTTTATAAAGCTACCTTCCCACTCACCTCACTGCAGCGGAAGGTTGAGTTCATGCATGGTCAGTACAATGAAAAAGTGGGGGAAAGTTGTCTTCTGCTGTGAACGCAGACCGCAGCTCTAAATTCGAAATTAAACCGAATTCAACACGTGACGGCAACACAACAGCCAATAGCATCATAGATGATGTTTTTACACCTGCTAAATTAATATTTCGTATAGTAATTTTTTTGTTTGATTTTCTTTATATCAATTACTTCAGGTATCAGGAGCTTACACAGATGAATAAACATTCAAAAATATTTGGATTTGTCACACATCCATACAAAAAATCAAATAAATATTTGTTGAAAAATATTCACTCTATTTTAAGATACAAAATAATTTTAAAAAGCGATACTGCCGATGTTGACTGTAATGAAACAAAAAAAAAACGTAAAAAAGTATTTAAGTTCAAGAATTCTGTTTTTAAAATATTATGTCTTAAACACATTTAAGTTCATTAACATTTTATACTACAAATACCTGCAAATACCTTTTCAAATACCTACATTAAATATCTGAATATGTTCTTTGCTCATTTGTAACTTTTAAAACATTTCTCATTAAAGTAAACTTTTAAATTTAAAAATTATTTTATCTACATATATATTTATTAAGTAATTATGTTTTAAAATAGATTTATATTTACATGTAAACTTATTTCTTTTTATGAAAAATAAATAATTTTCAAATGTATTGTAAATTTCTAATTGTCTATGTACATTTAAAATAATAAATTCTTCACATGTTAGCGCCAAATTATTAAAATGCAACCTCTTTAAAATTTCAAAGTAGTTTGACTTTGGTTTCCATTCTAATCTAAAATGTTCAAAATTACATATCGAAAGATAACTACTATAAGATGTTCGATGATTTCTGTCTAATTTTATATGCACATTTTATATTTACTATATTTACAAGCACTTTTTCAATTAAGAATAGCTTACAATGTGTATTCCATCCAGGGTTCCCACTAAGTCAGGAAAAGAGGGGGAGAATTTCTCTCCTTCCAAAAAATTTTGGGAGAGATTTTCTGTCATAAAGAGAGACACTTAAAATTTCATTTTTTTTTTACCATGCTAATTTAGAAAGTAATAAAAAAGAAAGCATTAACTATAACCCATATTCTTCGACATTTAAATTTCTTAATTCTTAAAACTAATATTATTTTAACATTCTTACTAACATTCTTATTAAAAATTAATTAGGAGTCATTTAAGTATTAAGTAAGTACAATTTTGGTAATTTTATACCTCCCGCCCCACTTGTTAGCAAAAATACTCAAATTCCTGACTTCCCCCATGCTTACGTTATGATTTTACTTGCTGACATAAAAACGTCTACATGGGTTATTTTATGTAAAATGACTCACATGCAAATTTACGATTTTTTTGTCTGTAAACTGCAAAAGTCGATGGCCGACTGTATTTACTTTATATTTTAATTTTTAAAGTTATTTTATGATCAATTTTCATGCAGCAATAGCAATTAAAAGCTTTAACGATTTTTGATCGCCGAAGGCGAATATCGACGAAAACTATTTCAATAGGCAGATAGAATTAGGTAATAATTTTGACTTGATGTTTGAAAATGGATTCTTTTTGTATTTTTTACAAAACTTGCAGAACATAAGGGTTGCATCGTCCTTTTGTTGAATCTCAAGCCAGTCATGTGATTTTAGCCATTTTGTTTGAAAAGTCTGGACTTTTTTCATTTTGTTTTCAAAATAGTCCTTTATTTCATAAATAATACGTTTGTAAAATAATTTTTCTGTATAAAACGCAAAACAATTACAAACACTGTAGTCGATGCAAACAGATTGGAAAAGTAGGAAATATTTTTCCAATTAAACGAGATATGCCGAGGATAGCGAACAAATGCAGATTTTCGTGATGCTGCTGTAAAATAACCTTTCATTTTATTAATAATACGGTAGAAAAATGGTTTGGTTTTTATTATTTGTATATTAAACGAAATAATTATAAAAAAAATTCAGTTGATGCAAATATATTGTAAAAATGGCAAAAAGATATTCATTGGTCATCTCGCCTCAGAAAATGTGGGAATCGCTGTATGCAAACACCGTTTTCGTAATCGTGGAGAAACAGAGATTTTCAGAACATGTCAGAAAGGAATGTCTTTGATAAAAAATTCGTTGCTTTGTTAAAATTTTGTGACATTTTTGGGGCATATATGGCCAATTTCACGACATTTACGGGATTTTTGTAACCTGTTGACATACTGTGTATGGGGGAAAGGATTTTCGTCCGCGGAAAGAAGAAAATTTCTCGAGCAAAACACGAAAAATGCGGGAAGTACTCGAAAAGAGCATAATTCAAATCCGTGAAACGAATCCTATAAAAAAAAAAGCAAAATTTTATTTCATCGAATTTGCGACCCGCGCAAGCGGGGGAGACACTTGGAGACAGTAGTGCGGACCTGGCCTACCTTTCGGTTTACAGGTTTTAGTTCCGCACTGCGCGGCAATCGGCCCGAGATTCGCAACAACGAGGCAACTGATCGCGATTTGCGGTCGCGAAGCAATCTGCCTGATCTACCGGCCGCGGGCACCGTGGGACTGAAAGGATTCTGGAGAAATTTCGGTCGCTAGAAATGGCGACTTGCTGTAATAGTTTTAGTCGCCAATGGCGACCTGGCCACCGCGAATCTGCATCTCTAGTCATCGGGATCGGGCATCGGATTTCTCGGTATCCAATTTGAAGGAAAAAATAATTTTAGGCCGGAACTGGAGCGAAAGAAATTCTCACGCAGTCTAAATTTTTACGCAAGATTTTTTATAGATTTCGCGAGAATCTCGCGGGTTCGCTCTGAAATGGGAACCATGATTCCATCTAACTGGTATAAAGTATACTTCAAGATATTTTTAAAAGTAACTTTGAAATAAATTTTTATAAATATTCAAACTTAAAAATAATTTATTGATATAAGGTTATTTTGTATATAGAAGTTGAAATAATTTAAAACAAAAAATTCTGCAGATTATTAAAGAAAAATTTTATTTGAATATTTTAGCAACAGATGGCAACACTTGTAAAATTTAAGCTTCGCTTGGATTCGAACCAGAGCCCACTCATTCACGAAGTTGAAAGTCTAGAGAACATCCATCAAAATTAATTTTCTAAATTCTGTCGGATGTTTTTTTTTTTTTTTTTTTTTTTTTTTTTTTTTTTTTTTTTTGTCCGAAACGATTTGAGAAAGAGAAGATAATTATATTTATTAAAACAAGAAAATTGCCATAGTGTAGTAAATATTCTTAAACAATTTAAATTAGGCTCCTTTGTGTTTTGTGATGGAATCACTTCAGTTAACTTATTTTAGAAAACTGATGAAATATGTATATATCACCAAAGCAAGCTTGCGTACACTCTGGTTTAAATTCACAGAAAGGCGAATTTTCTGAAATGCTTCAATACTGTAAACTAGCGAGCCGCTGGTAAATATAAATTTGAATCAAAAGAGACCAAAGAGATTATATTAGTAATAATGTCTTAATTTTTATTATATAATATTTCATGTACATAAAATGGTTTTGGAAAAGATGGTTTTTAAACATGGCCGCTGAACTAGGAGAAATTTTAACACTTTCATCTGATTAGCTACATTTTCCCCCATCGACCAACAGTGTGAAGGCGTTTACCGCACCACAAAGACTTGCGCATACCTCAAGCATTGCCATGAACCGTTGCGATGCAGTGAGTGGGAAGGCACTTTAATATTTAAAATGTTAATGTTTAATTATAAACATTGGATTGGCTGTCAATTTTTTTTATATTAATTTAATATTGTCAATTTAAAAATCTGGGACGTTTAGAACATTCTAAAAGTATATATTTAAATTCATCAAAATTTGTCTATTAATCGTATGAATTCCATTCAAAGTTTGTAAGAAAATTTCTCAATTTTTCCAATGATGTCAAGATGGAATCTCTGTGTTAATAATTTTGGTCGCTAAGAAACCAAATTGTGTGAATATCGCCCCAAATCATTGTAAATTAGGCTTAAACATAAAATATATAAGAAACTAATTTGAAAATTTAAAAAATATATATTGCCAAGGTGCACTTTTACAGGGTCTGAAGTATCTGTGTACCAAATTTCATGGCCGCACAATGCTTAAATTTCTTGCTACAAACATATTCATTTATTAAGTAAGAAAGCTGGTACTAGCTGGACCCATTGGGTTAATTTCATAACTGAAGGATGAGTAACTTATTCAAATGCTTGTTTATGTACTGTCATATTGAATTTTGATTCCAAAACTTTTAATAATTTATGTTTTATCATTTTTACCCTTGCATCTTACTGAATATATTTATAAGATAATATGCTAAGCACCATGCCAAAAGTGCCTTCTGGACACATTTTATTTTTCAACATTTTTAAGTAAATTTAGTTCACTACATTAATTTTTTGCAATTTTATTTATTTATTTTCATTTCATGATTCACTGGTCATTACATGGTCCCAACAAATAATTTAATATGCTAAGACCATATACCCATCTCCATAGACAAAAGTTATCAATTAATACTTTGGGATTTACTTTCAAACTAGTTAATACAGTCTATCAAATCTTTTAGCATCTAATATCTAACATTGGTAACAATGATTACCAATGTATTCTTTAACAGGGTTTGTACACCTTAGATACTCCTCGATTTAAGTTTTTATTTCTATAAGAGCCCTTTAAAACTCCTTATTTTATTTGTTATCGTCTTAAACTCCTAGTAAAATCCCAAGAAATTACATTGTGATCTTTTATTTTCGAATGCAATGTAAGAATTGGGAATTTTTCCAATATTTCATTAAAAAATCACAAATTTTAGCCTTTTGTCATAAAAATCATAAATTTTAGTGCTTTTTCATAAGAATCGTGAATTTTAGTGTTCTTTTGTAAAAATTGCGATTTTAAACATTCCTTCATAAAATTGCAAATTAAAATTGAAATAATGCTTTTTCGTAAAATCACGAGTAAGCACTCTTTAAGCGCATTCCAAATTTTAACCATCCTTTGTAAAAATTTGAGTTCAAACAATTTTTCCTTAAAAAAAGTGCACTTCACATGTAAATTCCTTTTAGTAGTAGGTATCAGGATTCTTACAGTGCTTGAAAAGGGCTTGATTTTTATTTTAAAGGACCCTTGAAAGTGCTTTATTTAATTTTTTGAGGATTTACATTGCTCTATTTTCAATGAATCTGTGAGAATAAAACCACTTAACTGAACTCTGTTTGCACTTGACCATCAAAAGTAAATTAGCACATTCATTGAAAATGGTGTAAAGGGGTATATTTTTAATAATCAAAATTTTTGCATCATTCCTCTCACCCTGTGCCTTTTATCTTCCTTCGTGGGTTTTTTTTTTTTTTAACATGAAACTTGTTGACATTTTGTTCTTAATGACTTCAATGACAAAACTTAATGACACTTTATTAGTGCAATCTTTTCACCTAGTCTCAAGTAGGCATATTTAAAATAATACTTTAAATATGGGACATTAATTTTTTCCAGACTTCAGAAAATAATATCCTTTACTTTTGCAATTGATTTGCAGAATATTCCTTAAAATCTTTAAAAAATCCATGGATTTTTTTGTTGTTGATTTAAAATATTCAAAAATATTTCTTAGCAGTAATTCATTATATTCATTAATTTTATAGTTAAATATTACCTTTATTAGCTGTATAAAACATGTTCCATTTTTATATAGGAATCAATTGATGCTCTTAAGGGAGAACTTTGTGATGTAAAGACCAAAATGAGTGAAATCTGCTTAAGATATGATACTTTACTAGAAGCTAAATCCACTCTTGAAAATTGTTTGCTCAAGTCTGAAGATGAAATTAAGAATTTAAAACAAAGCTTAAGAAATGCAGATGCATTGGATGGTATTGGTCAAAAGTTATCTGAAGAAATTGAAACACTTCAAGTAGAAAAACTCGAAATTGTTAGAATTTATGAACAACAACTTACAGAGTTGAAGCTACAACATCAAGTAAGATTCAAATCTTGTTATTAAGAGATATTTTTCTAAAATTTTCTTAATAATCTTCTAAATTCCTAACAAGTATTTTGGTTTTCAATATTCAGTTATATTGTTTATTATGCCAGAATAGGTTGCAGTTGTGTACCCAAGAAAGGGTGTACTTGCAAGAAATTTTGTTGGGATATTGTTATTATTATTGTTATTATAATTATTTGCTTTGTAACTATTACAGAATTAAAAATATAAAATTGTAATAAATTAGAAATTATGATATAAAAATTGTTTTTAAATACTTGTATTAAAAAGGACTGACATCTAAAAGTAATCAATCATTAAGAAATATGTTCAGCCCATAATGTTTTATACAAAATTTTTCTCTTTTAAATTAGTTTGAATTTCTCTTTCCTTATAATTCTTTATACAGACTATTTAATTTTTCTCTATTTTATGTGTATTCATTAAAATATAATATATTCATTTTATTATCCACAATTATATTTTGAATGAGCATTTAAAATGACAAATTTTCATTTTAACAATAACAGGATTTGTGCTAATTTTAAAATAACGATACTTTAACACATTTTTAGTATAATTTGCTTGTGTAAAATTACTAATAATGCAATTATTTTGTTAGTATAGTTAAATGTTTTAATTATAATTTCACTTTTTACTGTTAGCAAATATTTGATATTTTTCTAAGATATGATTCTGCTGCTGAATGTAGACTTCTTGTATATTCATTTTATTTCTAAATTAATCAAGGAATATGTCTGTCTTTCTGTTTGTGTTGACTGTAGCGGGAAATGTATCATCAAACAGCGATGGAATTTGGTGCAGAGGTACTTCAGCACCCAGTAAAATATGCCTCAGCAAGAGTTTTTTTTTTCAATTCGAATTAGTCTTTTAGTTATTTTATATTTTGGCATAATTTTGGGCAATTTTCACACAAATTGATTCCTTTATGACCAAAAATATTATCGCAGCATTTCTATCTTGACACCATCAAAAACATTAAAAAGCATTTTTTTTTTCGACGATGTTTAAATTTAATCTATCAAACATTCCTTCATATATATATTTTTTAAGTATATTGAAATTTTCGAAATTTTCATTTTTTAGCTTACCTGATACTTAAGTAAGATTTGCTCAATTCTATGGTTTGGTAAAAATTTGTATGCGTATCTTATATACATTACTTAATTTTCAGTGACTTTTTAAGCAATCATATTTCCTACAAAGGACTGAGTTTTCCCTGTCCTCAACATTTCTTCCAGTGGAATTTTTATATACATGCCTGCCTTGAAAAGTTTACCGACACCTTCTCTCCTGTACAAATGATTATTTCTTTTATTTTTATTTTCAGGATATAAGAAGGGAGCCAAATTTCTGGATAACTAACACTAATAAGCATAAACAGATGCAATATACAATCAATAGCTCGATAACTATCCTACAAGATCGCTAAACATCTGGCAGATACAATAAAAGAACAATTAAATGCTCATCTAATTAACAAAATAACATATACTATTCTTAAAATACTGACGTATCTCACAATTCAAATCAGCTTATATCACGTCAACTACTCTCCAACTGAGCGATGACTCATTTTATGTACTCTCCATAGAAACTTTCAAAAGGAGCTTGTGTTTCCAAGAATATTTGTTTCGAAAAAATTCCAGTACATTCGAAAAGTCGCTCAGTTGGCAATAAATCCTCAAATCTGGTATTCCCGCCCTGAAATTCAAAATATAGCAACCCTACATTTGCGTAATTGGACTGCTTGCCTGTAAAGGTGTTTTCTCCTTGCATAGAGCAAAGGCCTTGCAAAGATCCGCTATATATTATTTGAATAGTGACAAAGCACAGTGAAACTTCTTACATATTCATAACAATATGAATATTGAAAAACTTTAAGCTAGCAATATTATGTTATTACGAACAATTAACACAGTTTAATGCAAACAATGATACTGCTTTTTAGAAATTAAAGTAGCAATTTTCGGCTCAATTAATCATAGTTCCATTTGCAGGTCATTCTCAGCTTCTGATCTATTCCTCAACTTAAATTTCAAATACAAGTGAGCTGTGACACAAATAGGTGGTAGGAAATGTATTGCTTCCCACTTTGGGAAACAATATTAGTAATTGGAATGAAATTTGGTGCACTTAAACTATAATTGTAATGGTTAATTAAAGCTCATTACTGGGTTTCCACCATACTGAGAAAGCCTGGAATTAACAAGAAAACGTGTTGTATAATCCAAAACCTGAAACACTGGGAATTTTAACTATAATTTGTTACCGAATTTTATGAAATTCATATATTTTGTCTGATGCATTACTTTTTATTTTTTGTTTGTCTCTGGACAAGTATGATATGAGAGGCATTTAGCTTATTCGTATCTCAAAATTGAAAGTATCAAGTAATTTCATTATGTTTTTGATTGGCAATCCTGTCATTATAAATAGTTATATCCTTAAAACAATAATATTAATACATTTCCTGTGAAAACTAATGCATGAAAAGACATTTGGTTTGAATAAGTTTTGCTTTTTAATTGATTATTTACAGAATTTTAGAGTTCTTCAATCAACTTTAAAACTCTGTAGTTCTTAGAAAACAGTGCATGGTATTATTTTATAAATTGACTTCATTCACTTTCTAATATTAAATTGCATGCAAAACATGAATTTAAATGAAAAATAATACTAATTATGAAAAATTCACTTAGTATTATTTTTCATAATTATTTCTTTCCTATTCCTAATATATTCTGTAAATAAAAGTTTCTAATGTCTATTAACTTTTTATTATCACTAATTATTATTTTGAAACTAAAGTTGCTTATTCTTTTCAGGCAGAGGTGTCTTCCTTGTCTCAAGAGTTAGAGGTCAGCATAGATAACTATAATTCTATTGAGTCTACACTGCAAAGCATTGTTTTAAAAAGCAGAATCATTGGTCTACAAGAACAAAATACAAAAGTTTCAGAAGATTTAATTCATTTGAAACATGATCACAGTTATGATATAAAGAACTTAGGAACCGAAGGGAAGAAAATAAAGGACCTTGTCCTAGATAAACTGGACATCCTTGAAAATTATTTAAAGCAGCACAATGTAGTAGTAAGTTTCATTTGCTTATTAAACAATTTATACTGGTCCCTTATTTACCTGGTTCAATCAAGACCAAATGTAGTTTGGATAAACAAAAATGTAGATACTTCTGTAAAAAAGGAATTGGCAGTGGATCCAATTCGATAGAGCAAAATTGATTTCGTGTGAATAACATTTTTCTTTGTGGGTGGTTTGCCTTCTTTAGACATTTTCAAAATATTAAAATATCGAAATTGTAACCACTATATTTCAAAAATTATGAACCTGATCCAAAATCAATTACATATCCCCGTAGGGCTTTAAAGGACTACAAATTACTTCCTATTACTTATAGCTAGAACTTAGTTTTTGAGATATAATCGTGTAAAACAGAACAAACATGTAAAACAGAATTTCAAACTTGTAAAACAGAAAATTTTAAATCTTCTTGAAATTGACAAGACAATTCCACATAAACTATTAAAATTGATAAGACAATTCCACATAAACTAGAAAAGCTTTGTCAGAACAAATCATTAATCTAGAAACTATATTTCCTACAGAAAACTTTTGTACTTGCTGTTTATATCTATCTTTTATAGTGTAGCAGATATTTCAGGTGAGAGTAAGCAAAGTGAAGTAAAAACTCACTGAAGCAAAAAAAAAATTTTTTTTTCAAAAAAAGCTCAAAATATTAAAATTGCTTTAAGTAAAAATTGTTTACTTTTTGACACTTTACAACATAGTTGAAAAGTGTTTGACTTTGGTCATTCTGTCTGTCTGTCTGTTCGCACAATAACTGCCGTAAAAATGACTTTATCGAACTGAAATTTTAGTATGTTGTTGATACGATCTGTGGGACATATATGTAAATGAATAATATCACCCAATTAGTTTTGAATTGAACTCTGGTTAAAAAAAGGAAATACATTGAACCCTATAGGACCAAATTTTTCAAACATTTTTTAAGTTATGTTAAAATTCACAAATTGCTAAAAAGAACTTTTTACAAAAATTCTACATTTAATAAAGAACCTTTTGCATAAAATTCTCTATTTATAATAGAGAATACCTTATACAAATTTTACATATGTACTAAAGAACCTTTTACACAAACATCAAATGTATATTAAAAAGAACAGTTACAAAGTTTTTGAATTTGTTACAAAAATTCCAAAGGTTAAATTCTAAATAATCTTTTGCAGAGTTTCAAATGTGAAAAAGACACCACAAAATTTCAAACTGAAATAAATGTTCATTTTAAGAATAGACATTTCATAAAAACATAAGATTTTGTAAAATTAGATTTTCATAATAATTTTAATTGACCATGTAAAACTAGCCATTTCTACCCATGCTTTGCACATTTGAAATGGCCATTAAATGTGACTACACATTTAATACAGTTGATAACTTTTCTGAATATCAAAAACCATTTCCGATTTAAGCTTAAATATGGTGCACATTTTATAATTCTGTAAACATGTTAACTCATTAATGTTCAAATTATTTTTTTTTCATAGTTTTTGTTAAAAATATCAGGTTTTGCTCATAAGCAGGGATGAATCATTATAACTATTACCAAAATAACATATGTTATGCCTTTTCAGCAAAACGGACTGTCCTATTTATAGGATGCTGATCAGATCCGGTTTAAACAATCATTTATTTAGATATATGTAATTAGTTTATTTTTCATAAAAATATATAAAAGTTTAAGATTTTATACACTACATAATCAAACTATATAAACTTGATAATCAGACATTCCTTATCCTGGCACACCCCTGTAATCCAGCATTTTTATGTTTTCAACTACTTCTAATGTATAATGTGATGCTTTAACTCCCACTCCTACTTAGCCTCAAGCAATTAATCTAGTAGTAGAGATCACACTGGTTTTCATAATGCCAGATTATCAACTTTATAATGATATTAGGCATATAAATGTTTAAAAATTGATTACTAATGTTGTGCTTAGATTCAGAGATTTTCATTATCTAAGGTGTTTAAGGTTCAAAATTCATAATTTTCCTCTTTCCCTTCAAAATTCAAAATTAATTTATGGTTATTGAATATTTCCGCGATTTATCTCGTATTAACGTTTATTTATCATCCCTTTCATACATTTTTATATTCCAAATTACGCACGCAAAGTATCTACAAACGCTAAATGTATCCATAGAATCCTTTACTTATTCGCCTGTGCCCCTGTAATTTTCCTTTTCGGCCTTACGCTCTCACTTTCGAACAGCAATTATATTACTCTGAAAGCGAAAAATAACGCTCCTTTTTGACCATTTCATAGCTTATCAGTTGAGTTGATGTGTATACCACATGTGTTTTGGGGTGCCAGGCATTCCGTAGGGTTAGCGCTGCGGAGCAATGAACTTTGGCGGGAAAACGTGGTAGCTAGCTTAGCGGCATTTTCGTGCCGCGCGGTTCGTTGCGAAGTGTCCCTTTTTTTTAATTCCCTGGGGTATGTGAGGCGCGCTGTGTGCGACGCAAGTTTTTCACTCGCCAAGATTGGCGTCTCCTGGGAAGCGAAATTTGGTTGGCAAAGGAGTTCGATTCGGAGATTAGAGCAGAGAGGTTGGACAAAAACTTTGGAGCCGCGGCCGGGCCTCAAGCTGAGGGGCCGCGGTTGCCGTAAAAATGCTTTGAGTTCGATTCCTGACCAGCATTGGACTAAGTAGTTCTTTCGGACTGCTGCTGAGGATTGTGGAATGGGCCCCGTGCAAGGGCGCCAGTGTTCAAAGTGGTTTCGGGCACTAATTAAAGTGCACCCAGCATCGTTATAGAAATTTGTGTGCTCTTAGTGCCACATATCGATCTTCATAAGTGCAAGCCGGGGTTAAGACAAGTACCCTCTTCGCCGTCTTTCCAGCCAGTTTTTGCTATGTCTTCATGTGTACCCCTTGCTACAACCTGCATCTACACAATTTTTAAGTGAGCTCCGGTGGTGTGCATCTCCTGATTTCTGCTTTTACACAATTTTTAAATGAGCTTCCAGTGGTGTACATCTCCTGATTTCTGCTTCTACACAATTTTTAAATGAGCTCCAGCGGTGTGCATCATCTGATTTCTGCTTCTATGTTTTACCAAAAAATCATTGATACCATCTTTCTGTGTCTGACGGGTCACAGAAAAACCAGGCCAAAGAATTTGAGAAGCATCTGTAAATTTTACGATTTTTATGTTTTGTTTGCATCACATAAAACTATGTGTTTCACACGTTGATTGCCATAATCACCTTTTGCTCAGTAGTGCTGCCATCTGTATGCACTCTATTGAAACATCCCAGCTAATATGGGAACCTTTTTCCAAAAATGATAAAAGCCTTGGTTGAGAATAAATAGTTGGCATTTTTAATGCAAATAATTAATAGATATTTTAATTAATATCTTGCTTACATAATTTGTACATTCTTAGTTTTATATACACGAGTCTCTATTTGAAATCCTACATTGTATTTGATATTTAAGTTTAAAATTTTTGGTGGTGGACAGCTCAGGCAGACCAAACTCTGGTCTTCAGACCAGAGTGGAATCTGAACCTGGGAACTATATGAATAACTGGGATTTAAATGGATAACTGGGTTATTTAAATAGGGTTTTAATTGTTCTTTTCGGGTTAATCGCAATGTACTAACTTTAATTTTCCACTATACGATACTTTAAATTTGGCAAATTGGAAGGTATTTAAATTTTGTAACTTTTGTTTGTTTTTGAAAGTGTTGTTAATAAAGCAAGTTTTAGTTTAACATATAAATGAGTTGAGTTTCTTTGTTGGCTGTGCTCTATTTAATTCTGGGTTAAAGGTAAGTGAAGTTTTAGAGAATTTGTTGATTGTTGATGATAATTATAAAAAGTAAACAACCAAGAATTATGCACAGGCCAAACATTAGGAAAAGCAATCAGAAAAAGAAACATTATTAAAATAAGTTAGAAACATTAATATTGAAGTGTAATATTAAATGGTAAAAAGTAACAGAGAATATTAATACAACAAAAAGAAACCTTTATTAATTTATATTAAGAGTAAAATTAAATTATCTTATATTGACTCAAAAGTAAATTGAAATCTAAAATATGAAAAATAAAATAAAGCTCTATTTTTCTTCACAACATTTGGTGCCGTTCACCTTTTTGGTTCTGTCTGGGTTGTCCACTGTAGTTATATGGGCTGTCCACCCATAATTTTAACAAAAAAATTTTATTTACATTTTATTACTTTTATATATGTGATAAATTTGTGTGTATTTTATATTGGTAGTGTGGAGGTTGGCACCTGATCTGAGAAAAATTTACTTGGTTAAGAAATTTTTTTTTTCTGTTTGGGGAGTGTTAAAATTGTTATTTTAAGGTTTTTATTTTAAGGTTTTTACTTCACCTAGTATTTTTCTTCTGTGCGTAAGTAACAATGTGTAGAGGTAATTTGTTTTTTATGAGTAAATTTTAAGTTTTCAGTTTCATCTAGTATTTTTCAAGTGAAATTAACTGTGTCTTGATTTTTTTTTACTTGATACATAGGTAATTTATTTTAATAAGAGTAAATTTTAAGGTTTCTGTTTCATCTAGTTTTTTTTTGTTGTGAAAGTAACAACCTGTTGTTTAGAGGTAATTTTTTTTATTAAGAGTGATTTTTGTTAGAATTATTTGAAATTTTAAAGTTTCCGTTACATCTAGTATTTTTTTTTGTTTGTGTGAAATTAATGTATTGTGTAAAGGTATGGTTATCGGGGGGTTATTCAGTGGGAAAATCATTTAGGCATTAGGTATGCCTTGACCTGAAATAGTCTAAATTTACCCTCAGTTCCATTGAGCTGTAAAGGAATTTTCACATTGGATGCAACTGTGGCTTGCCCTTTGCTAGGTACTTTGAATGTTTAAATTTTTTTTATGATAAGTTGTAATCATGATTTAGGGGGATTGTTTTCAGAATTCGGGTTCAGGTCAAATTTTTACACTCATTTGGAGTAGTAACAAAATTATTAAACTGAATCACATACTTTTGAGAAAGTTCTCGTTTAGTTATGAAATAACTTGGTTTGTTAGGAGCTAAAAATTTTTTTTTTGTGGAATGTTTTAATTGATTTTTGGTGTTTTGCCCCAGTTTAGTTTGGGAAAAATTTTAATGGGAATTTAAGTACTAAATTTTTGGTTCTCCTCTGAGACTTTGTTTACAAATTTTTGATCTATTGGCTCTTAGTGATTTTCAAATGGGTGGCTGATAAGTTAGTTGTTTGTTATGGGGAGTCTGGGAATTTCAGGTACATTAGGGAAGCCTTGCTGAAAGCTAAAAATTTCCTTCTCACCTTTTTAGTGTGGTAAACAAAAAATTTCCATCTGCCTATGGCTGCTACTTCACTTTGGTGCTTTGATGCTTCACATTTCAAGGTGTTCAGTGGGGAATGCACCTTTTCCTTTATGGGAAAATTACTTGCCCACCTCTGTCAGATTAAAGGATTCACGACCCTTTAACCACTGTCAGATTTTTTTTTTTATTTTGTATTGATGATAAGGAATAAAGGTTGCAAAGAAAGATATGAATAATAAAGGTTGCAAAGAGATATAGAGAGTAATGAATAGAAAAGGTTGCAACGAGAGATAAGAGAATGCTGAGTATAGCAAAGACGCGATTATTATTTTTAAATGATGCATAATGTCATTTTGAGTGTATTTTATTGTGTAAATGATCTAAAAGCCAAAGAGATCTGCGTATAGTCCTACTTGTTAGGAATTTTTGATTTTTATGGGGAGGTAAATATTCCACAGGAAGATTTCTTACTTTATGCATGTTTGTGTTGAACTTCTGTTCCATTGTTGTTTATCTTTTCCAGCAGTAAAATTTTTCTTTTCGAGACCTTTAATAGTTTCATGTAGGGAAGTGTACTGCAACAGCACTACAATAGTTCTGTTAGGATTTCGCTGGTTCAAATCCTTCAGCTTTTAAAAGTTAATTTTCCTCATTTATTTGCTTGTTGGGTACTTCACCTTATTTGTTCTATTTGCTAAATTTTGAAGTCTTTTACGTTTATTTCGGAACTGCGCATTCCAGCCTGTTTGGATTTAGAGCGCGATGGTGGGACATTGTGTTCTTTAACATAAATTTTATATAATGGTTAGTGATATGAAACTCAATTTTTTTTCTTCTGTGCTGCTTACTAGTTGCACATGTCACCGGCAAATCTAGTCGAAATTATTTAAATAAGAAATACATGTTATATTTATAATTTACAGTTGAATGAATTTTATAATTTATAGTTAAATGAATAGGAAAAGTCATGTTTGGATGAAACGGATACTAAATTTTGGGTTTCTTTTATGAAGTGATTGAGGTTAGCTTTATTTAGATTTCAGTAATTCATATTCAGAATTTTTAACTACTCGAAGTTTTTCAATTAATTTAAATTTTAAGTCAAGTTATATAATTTTTTTTTGGATGTAGTTTAGTAAATAATCGTTGGGTTTATTCTTTTGTTTGGAAAAAAGGGAGTGCACCTGTTCTTAGAAAAGATGATTAGAAATGTTTTATTATTTTGGGGAAGTATTTGTTTAATTAATGGGCCCCATGAAAATTAGGGGAGTCTGCGCTGGTATATAGGAGTTCTGGTTCACTACAGTTTAGTTCAGTTTGAGTATTCCACAAGCAGTTATGGTAGTTTTCCTTGTGGCAGAGATGAGTTATTGTATTTATATGCAATTAGGGGATTGGAACATTCATTATACCAGGCAGTAGCTAAATTGAGGATTCTTTCACAAGGAAAGACAGGGAAGTTTGATTTATATTAATATGTAGTAGGTAGCAGAACCCAGAGTAGTGTTGGTAGTGCAGCTTGAAAGTTGGCGCACTGGATATAAGATATGGTATTCCCACAGATGGGCAGTTTTCCTCGGAAAGGGTTTATTTAGTGTTTTTTTTTTATGTGTCGCATTGCTCTGGTACTACTTTACACTAAGTGAGTTTGAAATGTTTAACGGTTTTCTTCTTTGGGGGAATGAGTTTAAAAATTTTCTTTGGTGAGCGGTGTACTTCCCGGTTTTAAGGTATGATGATTTAAATTTTAGTGTACGTAAGACTGCAGTTTTTGTCAATTTTCTTTTTGGAAAAGTTCAGTTTTATTGGTTCAACAATTTTAAGGGTATGATTTCAAATTTTTTAGATACTTAAGATAGCAGTTTTTATGAGGAAAATTTTTTTTTCTTTCGAAAGTTTAGTTTGATACGTTCAGTAATTTTATTTTAAGTTGAGGTTTAAACGAATTTTTTCTTACAGGGTATTTTCCCTGTTGATAAATTTGACTTGCATTTTATTGAGTCTCAAGTTTGGATAGAAATTTTTTTGGGGAAAAGTCCTTGACATTTACTGTGAGGTTTAATATTACATGGAATTTGTTTTTATAAGGTTTACAGTATTATTTTTTTTTACTTTTATGGTACTTAAGTTTAGAATGGTTTTATTCCAGATCAGTGTGCCTTCCTCGAGTAACAATATGGTTTGCCAACATTTTCAACATGTGATCCCAGGAGTCGTCAGGCAAGCGAGCATTTACCGTCTGGTTTCAGATTCACCCCGCTCGAGGAGAGTTTTTCTTTTTGGCTGTTTGGGGGCTTTTATTTAAAAAAATTTTATTAAAAAATTTTTTTTCCCGAGGCGTAATGGTATTTGTTGTGCTTAGATTCAGAGATTTTCATTATCTAAGGTGTTTAAGGTTCAAAATTCATAATTTTCCTCTTTCCCTTCAAAATTCAAAATTAATTTATGGTTATTGAATATTTCCGCGATTTATCTCGTATTAACGTTTATTTATCATCCCTTTCATACATTTTTATATTCCAAATTACGCACGCAAAGTATCTACAAACGCTAAATGTATCCATAGAATCCTTTACTTATTCGCCTGTGCCCCTGTAATTTTCCTTTTCGGCCTTACGCTCTCACTTTCGAACAGCAATTATATTACTCTGAAAGCGAAAAATAACGCTCCTTTTTGACCATTTCATAGCTTATCAGTTGAGTTGATGTGTATACCACATGTGTTTTGGGGTGCCAGGCATTCCGTAGGGTTAGCGCTGCGGAGCAATGAACTTTGGCGGGAAAACGTGGTAGCTAGCTTGGCAGCATTTTCGTGCCGCGCGGTTCGTTGCGAAGTGTCCCTTTTTTTTAATTCCCTGGGGTATGTGAGGCGCGCTGTGTGCGACGCAAGTTTTTCACTCGCCAAGATTGGCGTCTCCTGGGAAGCGAAATTTGGTTGGCAAAGGAGTTCGATTCGGAGATTAGAGCAGAGAGGTTGGACAAAAACTTTGGAGCCGCGGCCGGGCCTCAAGCTGAGGGGCCGCGGTCGCCGTAAAAATGCTTTGAGTTCGATTCCTGACCAGCATTGGACTAAGTAGTTCTTTCGGACTGCTGCTGAGGATTGTGGAATGGGCCCCGTGCAAGGGCGCCAGTGTTCAAAGTGGTTTCGGGCACTAATTAAAGTGCACCCAGCATCGTTATAGAAATTTGTGTGCTCTTAGTGCCACATATCGATCTTCATAAGTGCAAGCCGGGGTTAAGACAAGTACCCTCTTCGCCGTCTTTCCAGCCAGTTTTTGCTATGTCTTCATGTGTACCCCTTGCTACAACCTGCATCTACACAATTTTTAAGTGAGCTCCGGTGGTGTGCATCTCCTGATTTCTGCTTTTACACAATTTTTAAATGAGCTTCCAGTGGTGTACATCTCCTGATTTCTGCTTCTACACAATTTTTAAATGAGCTCCAGCGGTGTGCATCATCTGATTTCTGCTTCTATGTTTTACCAAAAAATCATTGATACCATCTTTCTGTGTCTGACGGGTCACAGAAAAACCAGGCCAAAGAATTTGAGAAGCATCTGTAAATTTTACGATTTTTATGTTTTGTTTGCATCACATAAAACTATGTGTTTCACACGTTGATTGCCATAATCACCTTTTGCTCAGTAGTGCTGCCATCTGTATGCACTCTATTGAAACATCCCAGATAATATGGGAAACTTTTTCCAAATATGATAAAAGCCTTGGTTGAGAATAAATAGTTGGCATTTTTAATGCAAATAATTAATAGATATTTTAATTAATATCTTGCTTACATAATTTGTACATTCTTAGTTTTATATACACGAGTCTCTATTTGAAATCCTACATTGTATTTGATATTTAAGTTTAAAATTTTTGGTGGTGGACAGCTCAGGCAGACCAAACTCTGGTCTTCAGATCAGAGTGGAATCTGAACCTGGGAACTATATGAATAACTGGGATTTAAATGGATAACTGGGTTATTTAAATAGGGTTTTAATTGTTCTTTTCGGGTTAATCGCAATGTACTAACTTTAATTTTCCACTATACGATACTTTAAATTTGGCAAATTGGAAGGTATTTAAATTTTGTAACTTTTGTTTGTTTTTGAAAGTGTTGTTAATAAAGCAAGTTTTAGTTTAACATATAAATGAGTTGAGTTTCTTTGTTGGCTGTGCTCTATTTAATTCTGGGTTAAAGGTAAGTGAAGTTTTAGAGAATTTGTTGATTGTTGATGATAATTATAAAAAGTAAACAACCAAGAATTATGCACAGGCCAAACATTAGGAAAAGCAATCAGAAAAAGAAACATTAGAATAAGTTAGAAGCAAAGAATATTAATACATTATTTAGAAACTTTATTATCTTATATTAAAAGAAAAAGAAATCTTTAACTTATATTAAAAGAAAAATAAATCTTTAGTAAAATAAAATATAAGAAAAATAAATAAAATAAAGCTCTTTTTTCTTCACAACACTAATTACAAATATGTAGACAAATTTACACAATGAAAATAATATCAGAATAAGGGAAATAAATTTATAATTCATTTCATATAAAATTTTGGAGCACATGCCGTGCACAGTGTAACATTGCACTTTTTACAAAATGGTAGTAGCTTGATAGAACAATCATTATACTGGCAGCATTGCTAATTGTATTTTTTATGCAAAATATTTTTCCACCCAATCTATCACTGTCACTAAATTTGAATCTGAACATAGTAGTTATACATACAGGGCAAACCATGAAGAATTTGTCTTCTATTTCCTAACTTGGGATAAGGTACTGCTATCGCTCTGCGAAAATAGGAGTATCATGAAGATACTTAGCATCTACTTCGTTTTCCAGATCCCTGTCTACTTGAAGTTCAGTAAATTCAAAGTTTTCTAAAACTGCTTTAACAAATGCAGTTTTGGTTTCTTTTTGAGTAATATTATCATCGATTAATTAGTCCACATCAGAAGGCTGGATATTGCTGTAATATTTGTACCATATTTTACAGACAACTTATATTCCAAAACTCCTAAATTAGGAAAAATTTCCAGCTTCATAATGAAAATAAAAAAGAAAGATAATTTGTATTTTGAAGCATATGTACTTGAAAAAAAAATTAGACTAATTGTAATCTACATCTAAAAGCAGTAATTTAGTTTCAGTCCTGAGTATGATTATTTTGAGTATAGAAGAAAAGATTTTATTTTTCGAAAATTCATAATGCCACATGCCCAGCGTCTTATTTATAGGATGCAACATTTAAGAAGCAATTTGAATGAAATAAAGCATTTTGCCCATATACTTTAATTGTTGTTTTGAATGCACATAAATGAAAAACAAATTACAATATATAAATAAATTTATTTAGTAAAATTTTTATAAAAAACAAAATATAACAAGAAATCAGGATCGAAAAATATTTGATGTTAATATGGCCACACATATGTTAGAATAACACACAATCAAAACTGTCTGAGAACGTAGAGAGGAGGTTGTATTTGGTACTTGTCTGGAATATCACCCCTCCTTGCAGTTTGGAAATGTTGCAGCTCAAAAATTCTGTCCTATAAATAGGATACTCAACACTAATGGGTTAAATAGTAAAAATATATTGAATCTTATTTCTATACATGGCAAAATGTTTTAACTGTAACTATTAAAAAAAATTATCACATTATATTTATAAATTTATTCCTTCTTTTCAGTTTTAATTGTTGGTAGCGAAAGGATATCAAATTGAGTTTTTATTACTTCTGAGAAGCAAAATGGTGTGAGATTTTTGAAAATCTCTTTGCATCATAATCTCAAATTTAAAATTTTCCTTTGATCTGGAAATTAAGACAGATTGATGAGACCCAAACCAAAATTCTAGCTAGTGTGGAAATAATAAATCATTTTGATATTTTAAAAATATTCCTTTGTATCACCCCCCCCACACACACACACACACACACACACACACACACACCTTCCCAATTTGAATTTTCAAAATATTTAATTTCTTTCATTGATCTGAAAGCTGAGAGATTAAATGAGACCAAAGCTAAAATTTTAACTATTGTGAAAAGGCTTGATAATCAAGTGAAGGTTTTTTTCCTTCTTAATTCATCAATTTTATATATACAGTGACCGCCGGTTATAAGATTCAGTGGTTATAAGAAACAGCCGTTTATAAGACCCAAAACGACAGAAACAAATACAAACTTCGTTTTAACATTAAAATTGTGTCGCTTATAAGAAACACAATTCCGCTTATAAGAAACAGTTTTCTACAGAAAATTTGTTGATTTCCTTGCGACACGCAGGTGTAAAAAAAAAAAAATCAATTTGTTTAAGGTTAACTGAAGGAGGAGTTGTTATCTCTTGTCTCTGGGCGTACGGGGAGGGGGTGGGAGTTTGCTATGTAACAAAGGATGACAGAGAATTTCTCCATAGAAAGGCTTAGGGGGAACAACCCCAAACCAGTAAGAAATGAGTTTTAATCTTTTGGCAATTAAGGAAATGTACTGATAAGGAAAGGCATCTCTGCTTATGCACTCAAATAAATTTCGTACAGCTTTAGTTAGTCATTTTATGTTTTGCTAGTGGAAGCATGTCGCAGAAGAGAAAAACCCTTACTTTGCTTGAAAAGCAAAGTTTACTTAAAAAGTATGATTCTCTACCTCCGTGTAGTCAAAGAGAAGCTGCTTCTGCATTAGAAATTCCGCACTCAACATTATGTAAAATCCTGAAAGGCAGAAATGAAATTTTGACGTCAAATTGTAATCTTCAAAGAAAACGGAAATGAGAAGGAAAGGCAGCTGCTATAGAGGAAGCACTCTTACAATGGTTTTCTAACGTCAGATTAAAGAACGCTCCTATCAGTAGGGCAATTTTACTGAAAAAAGCAGAAAATTTTGCAGAAAAATTAGGAGAAAAAGAGTTCCATGCGACTGATGGTTGGTTAAGCTGCTGGAAAGAACGAAATAACATTGTGTACAAAAAAAATTATGGAGAGAAGCAGGACGCGGACTCCAAGTCGGCATCTTCATGGATTACGCAAAGCTTACCACCTCTATTAGAAAAATACGCTCCTTATCAAATTTTTAACACTGACGAGACTGGGCTCTATTTTAGAGCAATGCCCGAGTATACAATGATGTTCAAAAATGATCTATCCTGCATTGGAAAAAAACAAAAAGATCGAGTTACAGTTCTGTTATAACAAATATGACGGGAACTGTAAAAAAAAGCCCTTTAGTTATTGGCAAAAGCAAACGTCCGCGCTGTTTGAGTGGAATAAAAAAATTGTCGGTGATCTACGAAAATTCAAAGAATGCCTGGATGACAAGTAGAATTTTTGAAGACTTTTTATTAAAGTGGGACAGGGAACTGATGGGAAAAGAAATAATTCTTTTAATCCTTGACAACTGTTCGGCTCATCCTGTAGTACAGCTGACAAACATTGAACTTTGTTTTTTGCCACCCAATACAACTTCCATCATACAGCCTCTTGACCAAGGAATTATTAAAGCATTTAAAACTCTGTATCGGTCAAATTTGCGACAGAAAATAGTGGATGCAATTGATGAAGAGAAAGGATCGACTTCCGAAATAAGCAAGAAAATAACCTTGCTTGATGCTATCCATATGATCGCAGGCGCATGGAAAAATGTTTCTGACATATGCATTTTTAATTGCTTCCGTAAAGCAGGATTTTTGAAAAATAATGTTGACAAACCAGCAGAAGATGTAGAAAAATTAGAAGCACCTTTCGAAGAATGGATTCACATCGACGAAAATATACAAACATCTGAAGAAAAAAGTGATGATGACATAGTGGCAGAAATTCAGAATGTTTGCAATGAGGAAGAAAATGAAGATGACGTTCCACAAGAAGAAAATTTTACTACAGCCAAACAGTTGCGAGAAGCCCTAACTGTAATTAGAAAAACTCTTGAACATAGAGGGGCATCAGACAAAGTTTATGGACTATTTTATGATTTAGAAATGGATGTACATAAACTAATCACAGCCTCATTAGCACAAACAACACTGGATAAATTTTTTGCTGTTCCTCAGTAATATATTACAGTATGTATGAAAATGTACTATGCTCTTATACATAAATGAACGACCCGTGAGTTTTACTTTTTATTCTTATTTAACTACATACTAGTATATGCATATAGATAATATTTTAAGTTGTAAGGCTTAATTCGTAAAATAAGAAATATTTTTGAATGCAAAACTCAATTTACAAATGTATTATGTATGTACTAATATTTTACTTATATACATTTATCTTTTAAATTCTGTAAAACTGTGTTCAATAGTTAGTATTTACAATGGAAGAACGATATTTAAAAAATTTCCGCATTTAAGAAACAACTGCTTATAAGAAACAAAATGAGCGAAACGAACGTGTTTCTTATAAGCGGCAGTCACTGTATATATTTATATATATATATATATATATATTTATATATATATATATATTTATATATATATATATATATTTATATATATATATATATATTTATATATATATATATATATATTTATATATATATATATATATATTTATATATATATATATATATATATATATATATATATATATATATATATATATATATATATATATATATATATTTGAGACCAACCCCGAGTTTCTAACTTAAAATGGATAATCAAGTTAAGCTGTTTTGAGTTTTCTTTATTATTCCTTTGCATCGTTACATCTAATTCAATTCAAACCAAGATTCTAACTATAGTGGAAATTCTTTATAAATATGTGTCATCCAATGTCAGTCAGTTCAGTGCATATTATATAGATAGGTACAGTCGGACACCTTTAAACTACTACCCTTACAATCAAACTACATTTGTTTAAAACAAAATTGATTTTCAATAGCTAAATTTCTCGCTGGAACATTAAAATGTTTTGAATCAAATTCAAAGTAGAAGATCCAAACTTCTGAATGTTGTTTGTTAAAACATTTTTGTTGCAAAAATATGAAACTTTGTTTTTAAGGATATTTTGATAAAATGTCATTTAGTGCACAAAACTTCATGTTTAATCAGAGTGTGTCAAACTTTTTGTTCCAATAATGATAATGGAACAGAGTTTGAGAATTGGACAGCCAGCCAAGTAGAACTCTTTCAACTAAATAAATGCAAATTGAATAGTGTTTATTGCGTAATTGAAATGCAATATATTTGAGTTATCCCTTTTTTAGTTGCTGACGGTACATTTATTGCAAGTTTTGGAGTTATTAGTACTACTCTGCTCTGCAGTTTATGCTTATTGTCATTTTATTATCTTATTTAGCTGTCAATTTATTATCTTATTTTGTCTAAAAATTTATGTAATGTATTTGTTCATACCTACATATCAAATTTTTATAAATTCCATAGGAAATCCCTTTAGAAGTGACTGAAGTTGTAAATGATTGTTTTCAATCCACATCTACCAAAATATCAAGTAGTCCTATAGCACAAGATTGTTGTGATAGTGTTCATCAGAATTTGAATGACATGAAAATTGCAAAAAAGTTGGGGTTAGAATTAGCTATTTTTTCTAAAGCAGTATTAGATAAACTGGGCTCACTTGAAGGAAATATATTGAGCCAAAAGGAATACTTTAATGTAAGTTTTTATTTTCATTTGTATTTCCCTGTTTTTTCATTACATAAATTTGCATTTTATATTATACATTAAATGCATTACTTGTAAAAGATATATCATTGATATGCTAAACAAGATTTTATGTGTCATATTTTTGGTTGCTAAAAGTGTTTTAAATTAAAGAATATATTACATGTAAATATTAAGTTAATTATTACACAGCTTCTATTTTCCCGGCCATCCAAACAGTTACCTTACACCTTTCTGGTAGGTCGGACGGTCTGGGTCTCAACAACAACAGCTTCTATTTTGTGTAGAGAATTTATATTGCCTCTTCTGTACCTGTCTGATGATATATATCAGTGATTCACTATTTTGTAGCCATCAGCAAGCACTTGCATATAAATAGCCATATATCAGGATTTTCTCCAACCTCTACCTATTTCTTTTAATCAGAATTTTTAAGTTAAACCTAAGCTACTATGTTTAAAAAAAATTTTATATGGGTGGGGTAAATTTTAGTATTATATTTCATCCATTTCTATAAAAAAAAATATATAATTTTATCCAAAAGTTGTTTTTTTTCTTCCAGTATATGAACATTTTATAAACATTATACAAATCTCCAAATTACATTAAAATTTCTATTTTTCCTTAGCTAATATAAAATTTTACTTCTGAATGATTTTCCCTCTAATTTAATCATAATTGTATCTTAAGAATATATATATATATATATATATATATATATATATATTATTTTTCACTGGAATGGAAGCTGATAATTTATATTCTTTCAGGAAGCACCAGTTTAAATGATTAGGACTGACATTCCTCTATACACTCTTAATTATCATATGATGCACTGCATGAAGTGTTTTCTACTCTTTAGACTACCAGTCTTATGACTCAAATTTGTGTACCCCAAACTCCCATTAACTTAATTATTTAACTAAATACTGTCTGCATCTCAAATATATATATATATATATAACTAAGAAAAAGTATGTAAAGATATGTAAAGGGGGATGCCAGATAAATTGCATATAAATGGCTGAGAGGGATAGCGACCTCTCATTCCCGTTTAAAGTATTTTTATGTCTAGACAACGCCCACGGAAACCAATGCAATATAATGACAGGTCCCCGATATGTGCAAAATCGAAGGTACTAGAACGGAGACAGAAATGGAATAACGAGAGGTAGAACGTATAATGTCTATCTGACAACCTTACAATTCGGAATGTACAAAACACATCCTTAAGTAAACATTCTAACACATGCGTACATCGTTATACACTGTTATGATGTCAAATTACCTATGTCATTTTTATATACATAATTTTTGTATACATAGTTTGAGATTTCGTTTTGAATATATATATATATATATACAGTAGGTGCTGCTTAATGTGATCGCCGATAATGTTATCATTCGTTTAATGTTATCAGAATCGCGAAGTCACGAACGCTTGTATATTAACACATGTTAAAAACATTGGTTTTTGTAATCAGCACCTTCGTTTATTGTTATCACTTTATCACTTCACTTTCGTCATTCATGTACCATTTTCAAATTTTTTTTTTTTTTTCATTCTCTCAACAAAAATCCAAACTTCATATACGTAAAAGCAAAGGGAGAATCCCCAAAACCCCAAAGAGGGCCCCTTTTGTTGGCACGTGCAGGAATTTGCTGCAAGACCGGTCCTCAAGCACGGCTCCGGGCGCTTGGCGCCTGCTCTGCAGGTGGTGATTTCTCTCCACTTTTCCTCCTTTGAGAATGGTGGGGGCGTAGGAAAAGCGTTGAGTTCTTTTCTTATCAGTAAGCAAAGTGCTTGGACTGTTGTAAGCTGTAGAATTTTTTCTCTCTGTCAAGTTGCATTTCAAACTTTATTACAGACTGTCAAGCATTTTAGCAATGGAAAAAAAAACGCAATGATTTAAATGTTAAGGACAAAATTGACATTTTGAAACGTTTTGATAATTTACCCAAGATGAGTCAAAGAAATGCTGCTGCTGCACTAAAAATCTCTCGGCCATTACTCTGTAAAATGTTAAAGAATCGAGACGAGATTGAAAATAAAGCGAAGTTGAACGCAAATTTGAACTGTAAGCGAAGAAGTACTGGGAAATATGGAGAAGTCGAATCAGCTTTGACACTGTGGTTTGCCAATGTTAGGGAAAAGGATGCACGCATTAACGGTCCTTTAATGCGGCAGAAAGCTGAAGATCTTACTTCTAAAATGGGCAAAAAAAATTCGTCGCAACGGACGGGTGGTTTAATCTAGAGCTCCTCTAATACAGGCTGACTTATCAAGCATATTGAAGCCCATAGGGTTCCATACTACAGATACAGAAATTATAAAATGTGTGTTTAAAATAAATATTTTATATAAAAAAAGACTGTTTCAATTAGAATATTGTAGAACTTAGCTCGCACAAGTATGCTCCAGTACCGGGTATCCAATTATTTATTGGAACATGTTTTGGAATATACATAGGAAAATACATGTTTTGGAAAGTAACTTGAGAACCAGAGCAGTTATAAAGCTCAAATTTGGCATATTGCTACCTTTTATAGTATATTTTAATTCTTTGGATTTTGAACTCTACCTGTTGAAACCAACCACTCTGGCAGGTTTTAAGGATTATATATTTTAAAATATACTAAAAAGTAGAAAAGTTTACGGATCCACCCTTTTATTTTAAAATAAACTAAGAAAAATTTTTACAGTTTCATCTCGTAAAAGTGAGTGACCAGATAATTTATAAAGCAGATTTATCATTGTAGATCGGTATACTCCAAAACATCACCATTAAATGTATGAAATTAGTGATTCCATATATATAGTGTGATATTTTGGAGTATATCCATTTTTTAATAAAATATTAATTTTATAAAATTTATAGCCACCCACTTTTATTGTATGAGATGAAAATGTGAGAAAAATTATTTATTTTCATTTTAGTGCATTTTAAAATTAAAAATGTGGATCCTAAAACTTGTTTTTGCTCGCTTGTTAATCAACTAATTATATGTTTATAATGTAATATATTTTTGCATTTATAATTTTAATTAATATATTTTGATTAATTTGCTGTTACTAAAAATTATATTATCAATTTGCACTACTTATAAACCATAAGCATTTCTTAAATTATGATTAAAAGACCTATTAACAAGCACCGCTAGACAGGAAACTCTTCAAAATAAACAGTTATACTGGTCCCAATTCCATGATATATAATAGATGATGTAGTATTCACTATAAAAGACCTGATGTTTGCTAAAATTAACTTATTTTACAACTAGAAAATACTTGGGATTTAGAGCAGAGATTATTTGCATTCATTCATTTAATTTTTCAAAAGGCATAGTCACCTGTTCTGCGTCCCTAAATGCATCCTAAAGAAACACCTAAGCTTGGTTTTGCCCACTATTATGACCATATATCTATATATATTACTTCAGTTTGATACAATAATCAGGCAGATTAAAAACCTTTTTTCAATTTCTATTATTGTAATATTATGTTGATTTTAGAACTCCTCACATCGAAAAAACAAATTAAAAAATAGAACAAAGTATTCTACATTTCAAACACAAATAAATAAACAATTTTGCAAACCACCGAAACTCACAGGTACAGCAAATTCTCGAATGCCTGTTTAGGACAGAAAATAAAACCCTTGTTGTGACGCCACAACTTCCAAAAACATCTGGAGACATGGTCATATTCATAAATGAAGTGGGCAGAGAAAAAACATCCTGCCCCATTCAAGTCCGAAAATAGGGTTCCATTCATCTCCTATAGCACATTTTAAAAATTATGAGATGCTGCTTCATAAAAAATCATAATTAATGATTGGAAGATCCAAGAATTATAATTTTTGCTTTGGAGCAGTGCATAATATTCAATTTAGCTTCTGTTGAATTGTGAAAATACTATTATCAGTGGATTTTTCAATATCCGAAATTTAAAATCGATTGCAACTTCAAAGCACAAAACATTACTTAAAAATTCATGAAAATTTATATATTTATTAATACAGATTCCATTCAGAACTTTTTTGAAAGAAAAATCTATTTTTTCCGATGATGCTAAGTTAAAAACTCTGTGATATTATTATTTGATCACTAAAAAAACGGTTTGTGCAAAAATCACTCAACATGATGCCTCATCATTAAATAACTAAAAATCTATTTTGAATTTTTAAAAAAACATTCCAAGGTGTCTTCAGATCTGACCTCGAAGTATCACTGTACCAAATTTTTTGGCAATGGGTGGCTTAGATTTTCCCGCTACATTAACAACAAACATTGCCTGTAGTTGAAAATAATATAAATCTATAATATAATTTTAATAGTAAATATTGCATAAAAATTGCATGCTTGATTACTTAAATAAAAGAAAAATATCATTTTGAAACAATCATATTTTTGTAATAGTGGACAAAATTGATGGTCCCAGAAATGTATGTTTTTGCCTTTATTTCTGTAGCTGGGAAATATCAGACTGAAATTATTTTACATTTATGGTGGGCAGTGAAATGTATTAGTATGGTGTGTAACCAGTTGGAAATCAATTTATCTGTTTTACATCTTATTTCATTCAGTGATGCTTGAAAAGTGTTTTTGTCATTTTTTAAATGTAAAATGAGCATGGAATAAGTCTAATTGTAGAATTTTTCCCCTTCTAGTTTTTAGCAACTCATAAGCTGATTGAAGATAATGATCATAAGAAGATTCTCAATACACTCAAATTCCTGAGAAAAGTATATAACGAAATATGCCATAAGAAGTCAACCCTTAAACCACTTAACAAGCCTGAAGACTACTGGATATTTCCACAGAACCAGTTCTGTGAGGAACTCCGTGCCATTAATCTACTTTCAGATAATTTATCTGAAAATGGAGATGTTAGCTTATTCTTTGAAAAGTGTTTGTTAATTAATTCTTACAGAAATATGTATATAATTTCAAAGTTGAAAAAAGCGCTGCATTCTGTAACTGAACAATTTAATATTCGCAGTATTGGCATTGCAAATCATATGAAAAAATTTTGCAAATATCAAAATGTTCATAGTCATAATTCTCATTTGACAGTAAATGTTAGCTCTAATTATATCCTTTTCATGCATAACATCAGTTCATTGTGTTATATGAAAGAGACAAGTAGTGAAATATGTACAAGTGAATTTCCTAAAGATGTGTTTTGTATGGAAGATATATTGTGTAATTTAAGTATTGCTAAAGTTCCCTTCATAGTAAATTGTGCATATGTATTAACCAGAAGCAACCGGTTCTCTGATAATTTTAATTATTCTGCATATAAAAATCTTGTATGCTTTGTGCTGAAAACATTAGCATCCTTTTATAAAGGAAACATTTCTTTTCTTTCCCCTGAAACTGTAAAATATTTTGAGGAGTTTATATCTCTTGTATCTAAAACAGACACCCCAGAACTGAAAGATTATCATTTCAAAAACCAGTGCAAAGTATTGGGAGAAATAGTGATTGCTTTATTTCATGATATATCTTGTGCAAATTCTGCATCTGAGAATCATCAACACAGTGTAGATGTGGACAACAGATTGTTAGAAGTCACAAATCAAGTGATCAAACTTAAATTGGAATGTGAGAATAAACAGCGAGAGTTAAGTGACTTACATGCTTCGCTTTTAATTGAAAAAGAAAAACATCAGAATTTAACAGTGCATTGTCAGGGAATTGAAAGCAATTTAACGGCTGCAATTATGCAAAAGGAAGAATTGAAACAGCGAGTCATTGAAGTTAGTAAGATTTGTTCTGTGCTCAGAAACATATTTAGTGATAGCTGTGACATAGAAAAACTTCAATCTGAAACTGCAAATCTTTCTGTTACCTTCTGTTTGTGTAATAATTGTTTAAATAAAGATGGAGAGTCCGACAATGACAGAAAAGAGAATCATGTTCTTTTTTCACCTATGAACTTAATTAATTCTGTTGCTGAACTTTACACCTCAAAAACTAACTATGAAAAAGAAGTAATTTATTTTAAGAAGAAAGATTGTAGGCTAAAGGAAGGCATCAAAGAATTAGAAAATGAGAAGTCTGTACTTACGCAAACTGTACACGATTTAGAAAAAAACATACATTTGTCGAATCACGATTTAAATGATTTGAAATCACAGTATGCTTCTTTAGAGAAAGAATATCAGAATATAAATTCATTGCTATCTGAATCAAATGCAATGCAGAAAAATCAGCTGAATTTAATTGAAACACATATGGAAGAAATTCGTAAATGTAAAGATGAATATCAGGAACTATTTTGTGAAAATCAAAAAATAAAAAGTGATACTGCTATGAAGGATAAAGAAATTTCTCGCTTTGAAATGACCATTGAAGAAAAAATCTCTGAATCTGAGGTATTAAGCATGAGATCTAAAGAATACGAAACAGAACTGAAGCATTTAAACAATACAATAACTGAACTAATGGCTGATTTGACTGAAACAAAGTCTAAATTAAATGATGAAGAAGCTAAAGCTAACATTAATGAACTGCATAACAAAATAACATCTTTAGAAAAAGCAAACAAATTACTTAATATTACTGTAGAAAATGTTGAAGAAGAGTTGCAGAATCTTTATATGGAAAAGCAAAAAATTGAAAAAAAGTTAGAAGAAAAACAAAAAGAAATTGAAAATTTAAAAAAAGAATCCGTATCATGGAAATGCAGAACAATAGAAGATGAAGGTAAAGTTTCTTCCCTTCAATCTACTGTGGAAGAGCTAGAAAAGTCCTTACAAGATGCTGATCAAAAGTATACAGAATTGCTTAAGAAAAATTCTGAATTACAAAATGACATTGCTCTTTCAAATCGTACACAAAAACAGCATCAAATGTCACTTCTTGAAAAAAACTTTTGCATTAAACAGAAAGATTTAACTATTACACAATTGAAGGAAAAGATTTCAGTAAAATCTGATGAAAATAATAGCCTTGAGATGAATATTGCTGAAGTTAAATCTAGATTAAACAGTGAGTTAGAAGATAAAGGCAAATTGCTTCATGATCTTAAAAAAAGGTTAGATTCTGCCTTAAGAGAAAAATTAGATTTAGAACAACAAATTTCAGAATTTTCATCAATAGAATATGAAAGAATCAAAGTACTAAACGATAGGGCAGAGGAAAAATTGAAATGTGAAGAATTAGAGTTTGAAAATAGCTCATTAAAAATAGAAATAGAAAAATTAATAGCCGAAAAGGCGAACCTTGATAGTCATCTTAGAAAATTAAATCAACAAATAGCTGTTGCAGAAAGAGGTGTTGATAAAGCAAGTCAGCTGCAAGAAGATTTTAACTCCAAGAAAGAAAAGTATTCAGAATCAATTAATGCTTTGCAGGAAGAAGTGAAACTTAAAGAAAAATCAATTTTTGAAAATTGTTTCTCAATTGAAAAACTGCAACAAGAAGTAAAGGAGCTAAAAAAAACTAACACAGAAAATGCGCAATTAGCAAAAAAGAAAATTGATGAGTTGTTATCGCAAAAAAATACCTTAGAAGTGGAAGTAAATTCTTTGATGGTTCAGTCAAACCATGTATGTGAATGCAAGAATGACTTTTCAATTTCCGACTTACAACAGTTTAAGTCTACAAATAATTACAAACCGTTTTCAGCTAAAATCATTAATTTATTAACTGATATTGTTAAAAGTGTTGACTGTAAAGGTGATAATGATAGAATGAAATCAGATTTGCTTTATCAGCTAACTTGCTGGAATCATGATTGTAAAGATTCAACAAATCTTATTATAGAAGTGCATGAAAAGTTGCAATCTTTTTTGAAAACTCAACAAAACAGACAGAAAGAAGTAGAATTCAAACTTTGTAGTGTTACAAAATCTATCTGCAATTCTTTAATCCACATAGGTCAGTATTGCGAATCTTTTGACCAGAACTCTAAACTTAACTTTGATTTAACTATATTAATGGATAAAAGCTGTTTAGATGCAAGTCTGTATATGTCTGAAGAAACAGTATCTGATTACTCCCTTAATAGCTTGGCAGAGGAATTGAAAAAGAGTCTTAAAATGCTTGAGCTCTGCTTCAGCTCTGTGAAAACTGCCATATCTAAAAAGGAAATAGAAATAGAATCTCTTAAAGCAAATCTAGATGAAACTATGTCAAAGCTGGAGATATCATGTCAAAGTGAAAAACAGGTATTTTGATTTTAAATGTTTTTTATCAATTAAACAGGGTTCCCTCAGTCTTTATAAAATGATATTAATTTTAAACTGACAGGAATAGATGAGGAAATGTCTGGTAATTGTTTTATTATTATTATTTACTTATATACACAGAATATATTTCCTTTGGCAACCTTTATAATTTTTTTTTTTTTTTTTTTTTTTTTTTACGAACTTTATCTAACCTTCAGATATTTCAAATTACTATTTATAACATTGATCGGCACAAATAAATTACAATATAGCATGTAGCTGTTTCAAGAGTACTCCCAGCATTAAAAATAACACAAAACTGAGATTGTATGAGAGAATTAAAGATGCTAAACAATACTCTATTATCAAGAATACAGCAACAATGGATTCAATGCCATCTAATCAGAAGGTTAAACTTAAACTAAAAAAAACCTAACGAAAAACATTCCAGGCGAATCCTCAAAGGGAAGCAAGAAACAAAAATAGAAAAAATTCAAGAGGAAACAAATAGCTAAAATATTCATTAATAATGGCAAAAATATATTCACAAATTTTGTTTTCTGCCCCTCCCTTTGGCTTTTTTTTTTCAACCCCCCCCCCACACACACACACACAGTTTAGATGCACTGGCTTCTGATTGGTTGATGTTAAATCCAAGGTTAAAAATTAGAAGCAGAAAGTCTGGCATCAATGACACCTAACCATTTCTCCTCAGTTGCCAAAATGTTCTACTTGGTGCAATTTCGAATTTTTTTTTTCTTTTCATTATGCAGCTCACTAAAGATGTTGCCTTTTATTAGCAACCCGCCTTTGACACACTGCACGAGCGCATGGAATCCATGACATACATTGGTTAGAAGGAATAATAAATGGTTGATCAGTCAGAATTTGTGTTATACATGTGAAAAAAATTGCAAAAGTTAGGCATAAAAAATGATAGCTGTGTCTAAAATCACAGTCGTCAAAAGTAAAATTTATAGGTGCAAAATATGACTAATCACAAGTAATTTCAAACCCTAGTTGAACCCATTGTCACTGTAATCTTGGCGATATATCCCACTTATTCATAAATTTATTTTTCCCATTTCAAGCCTTATGCTACTTATCACCAAACTTGTCATTTGTGATAAAAGAATCCAAGTGAGCACTTATTTTTAAAAGCAGCAAAACTTTGTGGATAAAAAAACTTATTATTTTTTTTTTTAAATCTTATACAAGGCTATTTTTTTTTTAAATATTTTATTAATTGCTCAAAACAATATTATATAGTGTTAAAATAATTTGAAAATTTTATTGTCTTTTCAGATTATTGCAGGGAAAGTATTAGCTTTTTATAAAGAAAAATAATAGATATAGCAAAAATTATAAATATAAAATCTATGGCTACACATTTTAAAATTTTCTGTTAAGAAATAAAAGCGACTAAGTTGTGGCTAAAGAAAAAAAAAATTTTTTTTCAGAACATGGCCCGATTTCATCTCTGACTTGGAGTTTGTTAGTCTTTAGCACTGAGGGAAAAGATCCATTGTACACTCGAAACAGCTTTACGCTGCATTCTAATTTTTCAACATTAACCATTCTCTTATCTCCATGCATAGATTTATATATATATATATATGTGTGTGTGTATGTGTGTGTGTTAGAATGAAATGGAATATATTTAAAATAACACCATATACATTGTTATTTTAAATTATCTGGCACACTTCTTATTTTTTTGTAAGTCATACACAAACTTGACTGAATAAGTATTATCAAGATTGTTAAATACATAATTTAGGTCCCTAATATTTATTACAAAATGTGAGTGGGAACCCTGTTAAGTTATATAACATAATCTGTCTAAATGCAGCATTTTCATTTATAATATTCTCAGTTTTGTGTTCAAATTCTTTTAATAGTTATACTAATATAGTTAAATATGATTAAATTGTGAAGTTTGATATGCAACACCAAGAAAATGCTTTGTCTTAACATTATAAATCAGTGGTTCTCAACTAACAAAATTTCGAACTTTGACCCGTCTCGACAGTACCAGGGCTCGAACCAGCCTATGCTTGAAAAGAACTTTTTGAATGATGTAAGACCTGAGCCTAGACCAGGGGTCGGCAACATATTGAAACGGAAGAGCCAAGAGTTACAATTTACAAAATTTCCCAGTTTTTAAAGAGCCACTAAAAATTTTCGTTCCAATATTATAGTATTTGCTTATATATATTTGATTTTTGATTTAAAATAAACGGCTTTAAATACGGAATAATATTTATTCATATAAAAACACAAATATAGATAGTTACATCAATGGGAGCATTGGCTTTGCATGCCTTTTGAAAGTTTGATTAAATCTGGCTTATAACTTGTTGTTTTAAGTTTCAAGCACGACTCTAGATTTTTATTTGTTAGTTAACTTCTAACTTTACTTTTTATTATATTTATGCAAGAGAATGCTTGCTCGCATGAATATGTCGACCCGAAGATCGTCAGCACTCCATATGCCAACTTCTTCACCTCACTGTAGCATTCTGGAAGACTATTCCATGCGCCGAATATGAGGGCCTTAACTTGCAGAATTTCTTTTAGAGCTGTCCACTTGTGCTGCGCGATGTGCATGCATTTCTGGACCTCCAACTCTTCCAACTTGCTCTTGAGTTCTGTGAACTTGCCACTCCACAAGTCTTTGGTTTTCAAATCTAGCAATTGCATTTGGAGCGATCCAGCATCAATTCCAAATGGCTCAATGTTGATCTCATTTGTATTTGTGTTGAGAGGATTTACTAGGAACGCGAGAGTACTTTTGTTTGTTTTGAATTGCTCGAATCTCTCAGAGAATTCATCCTTCATGTTTTTTAAACCTATGCTGAAGTAATTCGTGTCAATAGTTGCATTGGTCTCATCGCGATATTGCTTCAGATTTTTAAAATGAAGTAATTTACCGCTCTCCATGTCTTCAACAAAAATAAGTAATTTTTTTTTCGAAACAAACTATTTCTTCAAGCAAGGCGTAGGCTGGGTTGCCCTTTCCTTGCAGTTTTAGATTTAGTTCATTTAGTTTCATCGTGGTATCTACCATGAAGTTGAATTTTTGCAGCCATTTGTCTTCTCCCAATTCGGGATGATCAATGCTTTTTTCATTGAGGAATGTTTTTATTTCACTCAAGCACAAAGCAAAACGTTGCAATATGTTACCTCTGGAAAGCCATCGCAATCTATTTCTTCAAGGAAATCTTCTGGAATCTGGCGATGGTAGAGTGCTTTTGCCAAGATGCTGTTAATAATCTTAATTTCCAAGTTCATGACCTCAACTATTTCGGCCGTAAATGTTTGGGCACAAAGCTCTTGATGAATTATGCAGTGAAACGTTAGAATTTCGTGATTTATTTTTTTCTGAAGAATTGATGTTATCCCTCTATGTATTCCTGTCATACATCTGGCTCCATCAGTTGCTATAGAAACGATTTTATTTATATCGATTCCATTGCCTTCCAGGCATTTTTGCACAGCATTTGCTATATCTTCTCCACGAGTTTGCCCTGAGAGCGGTAGCAATCCTAGCAGTTCTTCTTTTGGCCCTTGGCACGATATATACCTGACGAAATGGATAACTTGCGCCATGTATTTTATGTCGCAAGACTCATCTATAGCAAGTGATAAGGCAGAAGCCAGTTGAATGTCTTCCACTTGCATATGTGTTACATTTGAAGACATTTTAGCAGTTCTATCTTGTACTGTTTTAGCAGATAATGGCAAATCTTTGATTTTTTTTCATGATTTCTGCTTTGTTTTTAAAATCACAAATCAGTTCTTCAGATGTATGTATAAAACAATCTTTGACATACTCACCATCTGTGAATGGTTTGCGCCTAGTTACTTAGCATGGAACATGACCTTTTTTTTTTTTTTTTTTTTCGTGCGTCACCGGTTGGATATTTACCAGCAAACTGGGTATGTTTTGTAGTGAAGTGTCTCTCCAAATTTGACTTCTTATTGTGTGCGAGTTTTTCGTGGCAAATGAAACAAGTCGGAAGACCATCTGTGTTGCATATGAATGCAAACGACTCCGTCCAATCCTGATTGAATTCTCGGTTTTCTTCTTCAGTTCTTCTCTTTTTTTATCAGATGCCATGCTGGCGGCAGAGCTGAAAAAATGATTTTTTAAAATTTTACTTAGCTATCTAAAACGGCAAACAATTTATTTACCATTATTACTTCATTAACACGATCCTCAGATATGTAATCCAATTCTGTTACTGATTTTATTATATTATACGCGAACATACCTTTGAGAAGATAATTCGCTTCTAAATCGTATTCTTCTTGAAACAACAAGCGAATAGACACGCAAAAACCACAAGCGATTAAATTAACACACATGCAACGTAACGTCGACCGCGCTATCCGAGGATGACTGACTGACAACATGTCTAGAGTCTAGACGGTGGCTGTTTGGGTGAGATGGAAATGGAATGCAATTGGCTGAAAGATAAACATGGTCACGGAGTCTCATCTCTAAGAACAAAACAATAGTTCAAATTTATCTCATTACGGTCATGTTAAGCGTAGCGATTTGTAATTAACGATTATGAAAATAGAAGCTATTGAGAAATTAGGTACTTAAAAATATATTTTCTTATTTTTTAAGGGTTTTGATATAATAAATTATTAATTTTTTCGTATGGAACTGGAGAGCCGCAACTTTACATCAAAAGAGCCGCATGCGGCTCGCGAGCCGCAGGTTGCCGACCCCTGGCGTAGACCAAAATGATGTTTATCCAAAAATGTCAAAAACAAATTTAAGCAATTTTTGTTAAAAACATATATAAATCCTCTGCAGATCTTTATACTGAACCCCAAGCAGATTACATAATAAGACCAATAATTTTTTTAATCACCTTACCTCTCTAAAGTTAAGTATTGCTTTCGTGCGATGTTCACTGATAATTTTTTTTTTCTTTTCAATTTCTTGATCCTTTTTTGAAAATATTGATCAAATTGTTGCAATAAAAATTGGAATGTTTAACTTTAATTTGGATAAAAAGAATTTCAGGCATTTCAGTTTTTGAAACTATAGATGCAAAGACTAGTATAAACAGCAAGTTCTTGCTTTTACTATCATTTAAGACAGGGTTGGATTTTATTTGTATATAGGAGCCAAACTTATATATTGTTATGTATTTAACAATATGATTTTTAAAACCCTAATTTGTTACGTAACAAATAAAAACAAGAAACACAATTTTGTAGGGTGATATTTGTATCCTTTAGCAATTGAACTAAAACACACAACAAAAGGAAATTTTAGTAAAAGTATACTAGTTTTTATTGAGAAATTTTTATCTGATCTCTTGTAACCACATGCATTTCTTTGTTGTATTAATCGATACTTTAAATTTCTTTTGGATCTAAAAATTGTATTGATTATGCTGTACAAATTCTGATCATGATCAAAAATGAAAATTTTGAACCTATTGAAATTTGTGTTCTAATATCTTTGAAATGTAATGTGTTTAGTGAACCACAATTTTGAAATTTATTATAAACTATTTGAAAATGCTGTATACCATGACTATTTCTAGTCAACATGGTGCCCAGAATTTGACCAGTTATGATTTAAGAAATTTAAAAAAATGAACACAACACATAAAACAAAACATTAAATCTTAATAAACGAAATCATCAAATTTGGCCTTTTTGTTTTTAGTTTAGTGTACTTCTATGCAATGATTATTATGAATGTGTTTCTTTTTCAGCCAGCAGATGTACAGGCTCTAAGAAACAGGTTGGCTCTCTTGACATCAAATGGACGTCGCTTTGAGAAAAAGCATAATAAACTTCTACAAACATGTGAAGCAATGGAAAAACATATAAAGAAGTTAGAGACCGAAAAACTAGAATTAGAAGCAGAGGTAAGATACTGATTAACATTTTTGCTTCATCAAGTTTTATGTACCATATTTAATGTGAATAAATTCAGACATGTTTTGTATTTGTATTTACATGTTTTTTTCATTCTGTAGCTACTCACAACTACATATTTTCGTATTTAGACAAACTTGTGCAAATTAAATTCTGAACAATCAATGTTTTGAATCTAAGAGTTTTGAGAAATTGTAATCTATGATATCAATCCAGCAATTAAGTAAAAGCCTGCTGATAGTGAATTCTCCTTATTTAGAAATTTTAAAAATTAAATTGTGTACTTTGGCAAAACTCACTATACTCAGATCCAAAATCCTATACTCTGCCCAAAAATTCTATTTAATATATTTGAGCTTTTAATAATGCCATGTTTCATTTATTAGTTAGTAATTTGTGGAGGAACATTTGACAGTATCATGATAAAACTGCCTTTGTAGATAATCCTCGGTATATTTCATTTACTTGTTGTTGAGACCCAGACCGTCCGACCTACCAGAAACATGTACGGTAACTGTTTGGACGGCCGGGAAGAGCCAACCAATTTAGACCGGAACCTAGTAGGGGAAGCATCCACAGGGACCGTACCCTCCTTCCCCTACCACCAACCTCTTGGAAGGACTTACGGACACATATGTTTAACGTGATTGTACTCTGCGTGAACATGGCGGCAGTTTGGGCAGCGGAGTCCCCTGCGCTAACCACTGGGCTACCGCACCCTACCCATTCACTTGTGAAAATATTTTCCACTTTTGCAATCTGTTTGAATCTACTAAAATTTGCGTAATTATTTTGTGTTTTATACGTAAAAACTACTTTTAAAATGTATTATTAATGAATTGAATGGCTATTTTATGAGTAATAATATTAAATATTGATTTGGGTACTTAGAAATATGCGAGGTGCCATCCAAAATTTCCCGGATTGGCGTTGTATAACCGAAACATTAAATACAGGGTTCCCACAGGCCTTAAAAACTCCTTATTTTTAGCTTTACTTTTTAAGGGCCCTTAAAACTACTTAGTTTTAATCAACACTCCTATTTTCCCCCGAAATTGGAGCATGATCAGGGTTGTTCCCTAGAGCGCAATTCCCGCAACTTGCTGCTAAATCCCACTCAGAAAAAAATTACTTGTATTAATTTTTAAAATCCCACTTAGTTTTGAAGTTGGGGTAGGATAATCCCACCTAATTTTTTTTCCTAGGGAGAACCCTAATGATCAAATTCCCCCAGTGATGCAATAACTTATTTTCTATCTATTTTCGATCTTCACTGCCCGATATCCCAGTGTTACCAGGTCTTTTCCAAAAATCATGTTTAAAAATTGATGAAAACTAGTCCAGTGTTAAGTGTTGCGAGATTTCGCGCAATGTTGCCAAAAACTACTAAAATTCATAAATTTACCGAAATTTCAAAATAAAATTTACTGGCCTTCTAAAAGGTTTCTCAAAATTTGCCCCCAAAATAAATTATCGAACTTTTCTGAAAGTAGCCCACAAATCTGCAACCAGAAAATTTTCCGTCATGCTTTACCGCAACTCTTTGAAAAACCTAGCCCAATTGAACAGGAAAACCGCGGAACTAGTGGAATTTTTAAAAAGGATTTAGTCCCAAATACAAGACTAGAAGTTGTCCTATATTTCCTATATATTTTTTAATATAGGAAAAACCCCGGAAGCAGAATTTTTTCTATGTGTGAAATATCGTGAAAGAAGCAGTTCTCGCTAGTATAGACGTCATTTTGTTTGAAGTTTTTCACACTGCATTGCGATTTTTATGATGTATGCAAAAAAAGAACAGCATGTTTGCATTAAATTTTGTGTGAATCTTGCTAAAAGTGCAACAAAAACTGTGGAAATGATTCAACAAGTGTTTGGTGAGCAATAATTGAGTCGAACCCAAGTTTTCGAATGGCATAAGCGTTTTAAAGCTGGTCGAACATCAGTTGATGATGATGAACACACAGGAAACCTTTGACGAGCACAACACCGGAAAACATCAACAAAATTCAACAGTTCATTCATGAAGATCGACGTCAGACCATTCCAGATCTCTCTGATAAAGTTAGAATTGGATATGAACATGTCAGCGAATTCTCACTGAAGAATTGGGGGTGCATCGTAAACCCCCCTCCCCCTATCACATTTGTTCCCAGGCTCTTAACAACGGATCAAAAGCAACACCAAATTGATGTTTGCATGGAGCTTCGGCAGCTCATTTTGGATGATAAACCTTCATATCCAGAGTAATTACTGGCGATGAGAGTTGGATTTATAAGTATGATCCCTAAACTAAGCAACAATCTTCACAATGGAAAAGCCCAAGTTCACCAAGGCCAAAAAAAATGCAGACAAGTGAGAAGCAATGTGAAAAGCATGTTGATTGTGTTTTTTGACATTAAGGGAATTAAGCATAAAGAATTCATACCGGTGAATCACACTGTCAATTCACAGTTCTAGTGATGTTCTGAGACGCCTTCGTGAAGATGTCAGACGGAAACGGCCAGAATTGTGGAGATCAAAACACTGGGTTCTTCATCACGATAACGCATTCGCCCACCGTTCATTCAACACACAAAAGTTTTTGACCAAGAATTCAATGACCCACCCACCTTACTCACCAGACTTAATTCTTTTTATTCCCAAAAATGAAATTTAAGCTAAAAGGCTGACATTTTGATACCATTGAAGAAACTTAAACAGAATTGCAGGCGGTGTTTGATATGCTTACCTAAAAAGACTTCCAGAAAGCCGTCCAGCAATGGCAAACCGGTGTATAGCTGCAGGAACCGGTGTATAGCTGCAGGAGGAAGCTATTTTGAAGGTGACAGTGAACATTAACTGATATGGTTAGTTTTCAAATTTCCACAGCACCAATCCGGGAAATTTTGGATGGCACCTCATATAAATTAGAATTTCTATGCATTTGTATCAAAAGTTTAAATGGATATTATGATTCTTGTGAGTAATAAAAGTTTATGAAAGTATATCAATTTTTACCATTACAAAATAAATGAATAAATTTAGGACCAGAACAACCACTGATTTCATAAAAATAGTTGTAAAACGTGATTGTTTGTATCAAGAAGCAAATTTAACTATATTTAAATTAGCGAAAAATTGTGCAAAAGAAACTGAAATAAATATAGCTACATTGTGAAAAAATATTTGTTCATTTTTAATTTTTAAAATCGAATATTTTTTTTATTTCATTTTTTAAAAAGAAAAATAATTAAGTTAAAATATTCACCTCTACTTTAATACATGATGCATGTTGACTTTTTTGATAATTTTGTATGCATACAATTTCCTTCATTGTGAAAGGGGAAAAAATTCAATTAATTTATCACTTGACCAATCACATCCCTAGGTTTCTTGTATTTACTAATTAAAATTATCATACCGTAAAATCTTTCTAAATCTCTCACCTATGTTCCTTGAAAAGTGATCTCTCAGAGAGGTGACCCCTTAATGGAGGTAGGTGTCATGAGAGGTGAGCGATAAACATGAAATTAAGCAGAAAGGAACTGAAATTACATACATAAATGGTAAAATTTGTGTCATTATAGTAAAAAATATAAAATTTAAAAATATGGTTTGGTAATTTGTCATTTAAATTGCAAACTATGAAATTTCAAACTATGAAATTTACAACTTTAAAGAGTTATGAAAAATAAATTAAAAGAAAATAACTAAATAAATTCTCAATTTGGAAAAGGAATGAATAGTAGTTTGTTTGGATGTTACAATTTTTTCTATTACAACTTGTTTTCTAAATAAATTTAAAGTTTGGAAAATAAAAGTATTTTATCATCTTCAACAGATAATGAAGTTTCCTTTAATTTATTCACTTCCTTGAGTATTTCCTGAGACAAGAGGGCAAGGAATTTTTCTCTGTGAGATTTCAGATGATGAGTCTTCATCGGAATTGGATTGAGAGCCTATAAAGCCAAAAGGAAAAAGATTCTAGTATGTAAATTCGATTTTACATAAACAGGAAGTGATATTCTTCCCTCCCCCTTGTCAGTCTCCAAAAGTGTGGTCGCTTCGGATGGAGATTTGTTTCTAGTGGTCTCTAAATGGAAGTAAATTTAGCATTGAGTCTATTAGGGTAAATTCCATTCTGGGAAAAGTGGTTGTTAATGAAGGTTGTCTCACAAAGATGTTTTACTGTACTATATTTTATTTTCTGTTTGAGATACCCTGGCCAGGAGCAAACATTGGAAAACATTGTCTGCTTGTAAATGTTTACTCATGAAAAAATTCATATTCAATCATTTTTGGGAGTCTTATTTTTATGCCCTTCACAGTACTTTCCCTTTACATCTACTATGCATTGGAGGGGAAGTAAAAATATATTATTAAATATTACCAAAGTAAAACATTTTGTATAGGATTAGGTTTTTAATTTTTCCTGTGATAGATAAGTGGAAACCTATTGCATTAAGTTTAACTTTCTTATACATACCTTAATCTTTGTTATCTTACAGGCTTCTGAGCTGTCTGAAAAATTAAAGCAGCAATCTTCTTCTGATGAATTAATGGAGACATACAAAATTCTATCAAAAAGAACAAAGGAGCTTCGACAGTTAAAAGAAGATAATGCATATTTGAAGTCTGCCTTGGAGCAGTGTCAAGTTTTGTACAAGGAGCATAGTGTTAATATGTCTAGTGTTTGTGAAACCTGAACTAGTTATAAAAGATAAATCGATGTCTTAATGCCAGGTATGCATTCATTTTCATAATCCAGATATAGGTTAAAATTGTGTTATCTCCTTGTAGATCTTGCCTTATTCGAATTTTAACCATATAATGTAACTATCAGTACTTATATATGTACTTATATATGTACTTGTACTTTGTATCTGTATGTATAATGTACTTATATATACAGATTTTCAACCTCTATGATACTTTTCTGTAGGATGTTTTACAATGCAAAAGAAAATACAAATAAATTTTTAAACAATGGGTGAATATTCTTTGAGAAATTCTAGTTAGGCATAAGGTTAATTTAGGCTTGAAAGTGAATTTAGGCTTGAAACCAATCACATACTTATTGAGTAAATTCTATTTTGTTGAAAGATGGTAGTGAGGGACTTGATAATTGAAGCATGGATCTGAATTCACCCTTTTTGCAGAAAATAAATGACCAATGTAACAACACTATATTATATTATTCAACAACGTAAACTGTTGTACTGCAAACTAAGAGCTCTGAAAGAACTTTATTAATACTTGTTTTGTAAGTACAAAATTCTTATAGACCAAACCTCAATATTAGGGGTTATATACCTCAGGAAGAACAAGCAAAACCTGGAATTCTCAGGAAATTTAAATTGAACTCAAAATCTCGGAGACGATTTATAAAAAGAAATGTACTTTTCATCAATCGAAAAAATCAGTGAAAACTTGGTAAACTTTTGTTTTGCCTTAAAAAGATTTGAACTGTTTTTATAGATTGTTTTTTTTTTTTTAATGTACTTGAAACCAATATTTTGATTTTAAAATTTTAAATGTATGTCTGTAATTAGCTAATTTTTTATGCTTATAATTTGGATACCCCTTTTACCGCCTTTAAATAAAATGTAGTAGTACAATTCGTAACTCATTTCAGACTCTAGAAATTTTACGAAAATTCTGGTTAAAGATTGAAAACTCGGGGAATTTATGTTCCAAATTTGAGCATGAAACCCTGATTAGTTATTCTGTCATAAATAGTATTATACTCTGTGAATGTGTTAATACTTTTTAGATTTGCATAATATGGAAAATGAGCTCATGAATCTTCTTTTTTCATCCTAATAGGTATAATTTTGGAGTGAAGTCATGAAAGCGTTCACTAAGAGACAGTCAAAAGTATTTTTGTGCATTTTTTGTACATGTTTTGTATAGTGCTCATCTTAAAATTATACACATGTGTAATGTCCATATACCTCTATTTTTTTTTTTTTTTTACTTGTTTAAATAAAGAATTTTGTATGTAATTCTGGAGTATTCTGTTAATTTTTCTTCCAATTATGCACTTTAAGTACTGTAATTTCCGGTAAAAAACACAACAGCTGCATAAATGATGCAAAGATGCTTAATTCCACTAAAATAAACTCAGCAGATTTTTAGATAATGCTAAAAAATTTTCCACTTTTGAAATCCCCTTCCCAAAGTACCCAAATTCTTCCTGGGAATAAACTGGGTTTTTTTCAGGCCTTTGCAACTCATAATTTTGAATAAAAATAAAACAGAAGCCCTATTCAATAAACATTTGTCAAACTTACTTGCTGTTTATTCCCCCCCCCCCCCCCCCCGCCCCCGCCTCGTTTTTGAGGGGAATAATAAAAATTTATGGATTTTTTCTCCTGAGATATTTCACCTTGAAAAACAGTATGCTTTCTGTAATTTTTAATTAAAATAGTCTCTGCTAATTTCAATCTTGATTCTTTTAAGGGATTACACTCTATGTGGAGAGTAAAATTCCTAATACTTTGAGAAGCAGAACACTCACAAGTGTGGTTTTATAAATATTTTTAATTTATAATTAAAAATATTTATAAAATGTTATTTCATTTAAAAATAGTAAGATTTTTTTTATACTGTTTTAGATAAAAAATGTGCATTGTGATAGAGTCATTCATTTTTAAGTAATTCCTTTAACTTTATTTGTAACAATTTTTTTTTAAAGATTTTATCTACTTTGGATCAAAGTGTTTAAAAAACTGTAGATGTTTTCCTGGTCTTATTTCTCTGAATATCAATAGACCTCTTATGTTTACCGAATTAAATTAATAAATTTGTTCCAGTGATACTATGCTCAAACATTCAAAAAATGCTTTATATAAGTTCTTGCATGTTAATCCTTTAAAATCTCAGAATTGGATTTATGATAAACATTGCAACTACTTTACTTTTAAATATATTCTGTAATACCAGAAACATCCCTTTTGTCTTGAATACACACTCTTCAATGAAACCTACTCTGCATTCTTTCACAATTTATAATTTTTTTCCACTGCATGTTATTTCTTTTGTATTTACAAAAATTTATGATAGCCATCACAATTACTTTCTTTTTTGCATATATTCTAAATTACCAGAAACATCCCCGTTATTTGAGATGCATATTGTTCAGTGAAACTTTCTTCACATTCTTTCACAATTTTGCAATTTTCTACACATTCTTTCATATTTTGCAATTTTCTACACATTCTTTCATATTTTGCAATTTTCTCCACTACATATTGTTTCATGTGTATTTATAAAATATTTTTCTCTTTCATTAAACTGGATTTTACATCAAATGATATGCTTGAAATACCCCTGAGAGAGCATCCTTTTAAATACCAGTCAATGCTGTGTTATTTTGCTAGACGCAGAAATACCTGATCTTTAATTTCAAAATTTTCTTTCTAAGAAATAAAACCCATATACTTTTGATGATTTTAATAATATTACCACAGGAAGAATAGAAAGTCAGCAGAAATAATTGACATGGTCCAATATTTTAAAATTTTGTTAGTTTGAGAGCATTTTAAACATGTTATTTGTTGTAAAATCAAGATGCATATAGATTAATGGAAAAAGAAAATTATAAACACAAATGAAATCATTGGTACTACAAATGCTTGTGAGCCATGACCTTTCTCCTAAGTTTTTCTTTTCCCCAGAATGTTTGTCTCTTTGTGGGGTTGAAATGCCAAGTCTTAAAAGTTTAAAAATAACTTTAATTATTTAAACTAAATATATTCTAACTATTTAAAGTCATGTTGTGGTGCTAATTTACATAATAAGCACTTAATGAGAGATCTATGTTTTCCATACTATCGAAAGCCCAGGTCGACCGACTCATCCTACGACATAGAGCAGCTTAATGGACGAACGGGAAAATCTTAATTTAATTAGACTTAGAATAGTTAAATAATCACAGTTTAACATAATTTAAATTACATTAAATAAGTTTTGGATAAATCAAAGTTTGTGTTTTAACTTTACTTATGTTAGATAACTTCATATAATTGCAGCTAACCTAACTTAAATTACAACTTTGATTGGATAAATTCAAGTTCATGTTGTGACTTATACAAGATAAACATAATTTAAAATAACTTCAAAGATTTATTCACTTATTACTTTCCTTATATACATAATGTATAAGGAAAGTATTGTGACGGGGTCGAAAATTCGAATTCGAGTTTTCAACGGGAGAGCACGTTTCAAGCATCCCTGATCACGAATCAAACATTTTTGAAGTGATGTCTGTGTGTGTCAGTGGGTCAGTGGAGACGATAACTGACGAACGAATGGACCGATTTGAACCAAATTTGGTACAAAAATCACAATCCGTAAACACTGGAAGCCTATTGTTTTTATACACAATCGAATGTTCAGAACCACCCTAAATTTTCGAATGAAATTTTGAAAAAATCGTCAAAAAATCAAAACCACTAATAAAGTTACGCAAATAGATATTTCTTATGTAATTTTTCATTAGAAAACGATTGACATAAATTTTAGAACGCTAACACGAACCGTTCTTGAGATATTGTACATTTTCCAAAAATAATGTCAAAAAGTCATAAAATAATAAAAAAATATTTCCTATTGATAAACATGTTCACTTTTCATATGTAATACCATGCGATAAATTGGGTGACATCATTCTCGTGGATCTAGCTCGTTCCATTCATGAAAAAAGATACTCCGAGTAATACTTTTGTATTTGAACGCCAATAGTCATTTATCTGCTGTAAGAATAACTTATTTCTTAGTGCATAACGCTTGGCGAGATTTTGGCGACGAATTTGTCGGAACGTCGCCAACTTGGCGACTTTTTGAAATGTTGCCAAATAAATGAAAATCTCACCAAATGGATAAAAATGACGCTAAATCAATGAAAATGACGACTAATTGTCGAAAATTCAATGTTTTGGAAAGAATATTAGTATCTACTATAAGAAAAACCTATTTTTTTACTGTAAAAGTAGTAAATTCATTACATTATATAAGGAAAGTCATGTGTTGCCCACATCAGATTTTTTGAAAAATATGTCACTTCATAAAGATTATTTATACTCAATTAGGGAAAATTCACTCACTTTTAAGCAAATTTGTGTTTTATTTTGGAAATATTAAAAGGTTTATATGAGTTAATTATAAAGATTATTAGTACTTAAATGAAAATTAAGTAATTCATATAGTAATTGGATAGTTGCCTGTTGTATTTAAGTAAACCCTTGGGAGTGTGCAAAATACCAGAAATCGAGTGCAATATCTTATATTAATGTTATGTAATGTTAATTATAAGCAGGTTCTTGAATATAAAATAGGTTAAAAATTAGTCTTGGGAACCATTGTTTTTTTTTTAATTGACATACCTCTAAAATATGTTTTCTCCACCCTCCTGTTTTGTAAAGTATAAAGAAATAGCTTAACTTTTGGGAGATTGCAGCTACTCCAAGGTGACTGACGTTTTTGTGTGTCCCCAAGTCAACTTAAATTCCTCAGCTCGACATTTATGTGTTCCATGAAAATTGGGCCCTGATTTGCAATGTGGATGCCAGAGGCGCTTAACATCACTACCCTCATCAACTCAGCACCGGATCCCTCATACTATAAAAATAACACTATGGCAAGTATGAATCTTACCAAATCGAGATACTAGTATGGAGCATGAGACCTTGACACATGCATTCTACTATGAAACTTTATCTACACACGTAACCGTTGATGTGCAGGCATCGTGATACACACTCTTCCTATACTCCCTACTCTTAATCTCTATCCACACATGTCGCCTTCATAGGCATCACAACACACAGACCCAGTCTGGGGGTGCGGTAGCTCTTAGCGCACTGGAGTTGCACTTGGTATGCCTGAGTTCGATTCCAGCCACTGCCAAAACTGCCGCCGTGTTCACGCGGAGTACGATCACGTTAAACATGTGGGTCCGTAAGTCCTTTCGAGAGGTTGGGGAAGGAGGGTACAGTCCCTGTGAATGCCTCCCCCACTGGGTTCCGGTCTAAATTGGGTCGCACTTCCCGACTGTCCAAACAGATACCTTACACCTTTCTGGTGGGTCGGACGGTCTGGGTCTCAACAACAACAGACCCAGTCTGGATTCCTCCAGTACGTAAGTTGCTGCAACCGGTGTGAAGTTGTATAACCTCTCCTAAGTCCCTGCGCTCTGCACCACCCAGATCTCTTCAGGAGGCCTAAGTGGTCTGGAATTAAGAAAATTTAAATTTCCTTGTCTGTAATGGACACACTCCGAAGTTGCCCTCCATCTGAGGTGAAAAACCGGACATAACCTTACCCACTTGAGACCCACACCTCAGATCTTGGCAAGAGGCCCGAGCCCATTCCAAAATTTGAAAGACACTCTCATTGTAGACCCATAAACACGTATTATGCACTCATCACCTATAAGGGTCATTCCCCAAAATTTGTAAGGCACTCCCATTGCAGATGCCAACATCCATAGAACAGTTTTATACTTATGCATTCGTCAGCATAGAATAGATTGATACCAAGTTTGAAAATATAGCCTTGGGGGGGAGGGGTATATTTTCAAACTTGGTATCAATCGAAATATTTTTTCAAGCATGCTATAATTTGACAACATGCTATAATTTGGATCATTTGGAACAACGATGCAGATTTTTCAAAATCTATATAAATAAAATTGAAAATCTGTTTGTCCTGTCATCACGGGAGAACGGCTGAACCGAATTTGATGAAATTTTGTGGGTAGCCTGGAAATAGTCCCACTTAAAATTTAGTCCATGTTTGGAGTTTCTACGATCAGTGGTTCTCGAGATATTAGTAAAAAACGAAATTTTCGTTTGTCTCATCATCACGGGAGAACGACTGAACCGAATTTGATGAAATTTTGTAGATAGCCTTGAAATAGCCCCCCATAAATTTAGCCCAAGTTTCGAGTATCTAAGACCAGGGGTTGTCAATATATTAATCAAAAACGAAACTTTTTCCTAGGAGTTCTACTCTCTAACTCCGTGGTTTATCCAAACTAAAAGCTTGAAAATCGTTTGAAAATGAATTAAAACTTTATCTCTAAGTTTGACGGGAGATTTTTTGCGCTAATTAGTCACTTTCTGAAAACATGAATTGTTTGAAACATGATTTAAATGGGAAATCTATCCATGGTTTATTCTTCACAACCTTTTACTGAACAATGAAAAGTATAAAGAAATCAAAATGGTTATTTAACTTCGCAGTTTATGAGGAAGATTCTATCTTATATCATGTTGCTCAGAAACGCAATTAAATTAAATCTGTCTTAATTTTAATTATTATTTTTTCGATTTGAATAATAAATAAATGGATATAAAAATATATTTTAGAAAAGAACGATTTGATTTTCCTTATAGCATTTTTGACTGGATAATATCAATTACGATCTTCAGGTTTAAACGTTATTATTATTGATATTTTCGGTGATTAATGATTCAGGGATTATTGATATTTTCAAGTTATTATGCAATTGTTTTATTATGACAAAAATTGTTTACACTCATATCATTACATTCATAAGTTGTACGAGTAATCTTCTACAAATACACGGGTATATCTTTTAATCTACGAGAATATAAGTAGTACAGGTATATTGGCATATGTTTCGATATATATTGGCATATATTGGAATCAATTATGACCTTCTGGTATAAAGAGTTCGGGGATTATTGATATTTTCAATTTATTACGTCATCTCTTTTATTTTGGCAAAGATTTTTGAGACTCATATGGTAATACGGGTAATCTTCTAATGTACTAATACAGGTTATATATTAATATTCGCGTATATAAGTAGTACGGGTCCTATACAATTTTAATGCTTTCATTTTGCATATATTGATTCAATTCTTTTTTTTTTTTTTTTTTTTTTTGTAAAGTTGCTTAAAAAAGGGGCCAGGATGTTTTATTCTTCAGATCTACCCGTGAAGATAATTTTTCATAGTGAGCACATATATTCTTAAACTTCTCTTTAGGAGCAATAAATTAAATATTTTAACAGAATTTGCACATGATTGCGAATTATAAGTTTCTTTATATTATATACTCCGTACGAAGAACGGGTATGCTGCTAGTTTTCTTATAAAATTTGAAAATAAAAAAATTATCCAAATTCTATAATCGGCAAAGTCCGGCCTGATCCTTATGTTTACTTTCTTTATATACATACTGTATAAGGAAAGTATTGTGTAGGGGTCGAAAATTCGAATTCGAGTTTTCGACGGGAGAGCACGTTTCAAGCATCCCTGATCACGAATCAAACATTTTTAAAGTGATGTCTGTGCGTGTGTGTGTGTGTCAGTGAGTCTGTGGAGACAGTATCTCACGAACGAATGGAGCGATTCGAATGAAATTTGGTACAAAAATCACAATCCGTGAATACTGGAAGCCTATTGTTTTAAAACACAATCGAATGTTCAGAACCCCGCTAAATTTTCGAGTGAAATTTAGAAAAAATCATCAAAAAATCAAAACTTTTAATAAAGTTACGGAAATAGACATTTCTTATGTAATTTTTCCTTAGAAAACGATTGACATAAATTTTAGAATGCTAGCATGAACCATTCTAGAGATATTGTACATTTTTCAAACAAATTTATCAAAAAATCCCATAAATTAAAAAAAATATATTAACTGTTGAGAAACATGTTCACTTTTCATATGTAATATCATGCGATAAATTTGGTGAGATCATTCTCGTGGATCTAGCTTGTTCCATTCATGAGAAAAGATACTTTGAGTAATACTTTTGTATTTGAACGCCAATAGTCATTTATCTGCTATAAGAATAACTTATTTCTCCATCCATAACGCTTGGCGAGATTTCGGCGGAATTTCCCCAACTTGGCGGCTTTTTTAAATGTTGCCAAATTAACGAAAACTCACCAAATGGATAAAAATGACGCTAAATCAATGAAAATGACAACTAATCGTCGAAAATTCAATATCTTGGAAAGAATATAAGTATCTAATATAAGAAAAACCTATTTTTTTACTGTAAAAGTAGTAAATCCATTGCATTATATAAGGAAAGTCATGTGTTGCTCACATCAGATTTTTTAAATTGTACTGTATATGCAAGCGAAATTGTATACAAACATAAAGCATTTCAAGTAATTTTGAATGTTTATTTTACACTATCATGTATTCACGGTATCAATTAAATCTAAAGTTATTTTTTGAAGTTGGCGTTAAAATAGCAGTATGCAGTACTTAGAATTTTGATACAGACAACAGGAAAAACTCGGGGAATTTCACGCCGTATTAATGGAAGTTTATTGAATTTTTTATATTTTAATAAAGTTTTAAGCATAATATTTATTTGTTTTAGCTTTATTAACTTATAAAATTTCCGTTTCAATTTAGTGGAGATCTTCTTATATTAATGGCACTCTTATTTATTTATTTTATTGCGCTATAAAAATTACTGCGCTTATTTTTAATTTTATTATTATTATTATTTTCTTGTGTTATTTCTTTTTTCAGCGCAGTATAAATGACAAGTATCCTTTTCGAAAAATATCACACATTTTAAATGTTTTGCATTTCTTTAGATTTTCCCTGAAATTATTTTAGATCTTTTTAAAAATTATTTATTGTAAGTTTTTAATTTTATAGATCTTTCCTAAAATTATTTATTTTATATATTTTTCTAAATGTTATATTTTTCCCATACAATTATTTATTTCTTTTTGTTAGATCTTTTTTAAAAATTTTAATGCAATAAAATATTTTTAGAAGTTATTTATTTAAATTTTTTAAAATATGTTTTAAAATTATTTATTGCAATTTTTTTAACTTTTTTTTAATTTTTGAGATTTTTTCTAATAATGTAATGTAATGAAATTTATTTAGATCTGTGAAATTATTGTTTCAATTATGTTTTTATATCTTTTCAAAAATTATTTATTGCAATTTTAAAATGTTTTATAGATCTTTACTAAAATTATTTATTGCAGTTTTTTTATATTAAAGAATATTTATTGAAAAAATAATTTTTATAAAAAATAAACATTTTTTATTAATGCAATTTTTATACTATTTTAGCTTATTAAAAGTTAATTGAAAATTCTAAATGTTTATACTTAAATTCTGTTAATTAGATTTTTAAAACTTCACTTGTTATGAATACGACATACTGTTGAAATAAAAAATGCCTTGTACTGAACTGCTACAATGTCAAATAATCTCTTGCTACAATTTTGAATATTTGTCTGCTACAAACTGCTACATTTTTGAAATATTGCCTTCTACAAACTGCTACAATTTCAGAAATTTGTTGCTCCAAAAATTGATCCAAAAGAGTTTTTTGTAATCACATCACTGGTCTTCAGTTAAAATCTCCATCCACGACGTACACAAAATTTCACAACCCTAGATCTTTCGGGCATTATTATGCCCTCGATCAATGGTAAAGTGAAAATAAGTGGAAAATGTATCGTATTTAAAATGTAAAATGATTTATATGCAAATTTTATCTCACGGTTGTGGTCTGTGTATTTAATTTTCACTTCACCACTGATGAAGGCCATCATAATAATGCCCAAAAGTGCTATGGTTGTGAATTTTTGTGCAAGTCGTGGATGGATATTTTAATTAAAGACTTTTAGTAATAGCCAATTTTTAGTTGTCTTTATATTTATATTTTATTCTAATGTGTATATTCGGAAAAGAAAACTTAGGCTGCATAATTTAAATTATTTTATTAAAAAATATTGATTTGGAGGACCTATGATCTCGGAAAGTTTTTTAATTGTGTTTTGCACATAAGTAAAATATAACAAATTTTTATTTGCACTATTCCTAACTTCCATATAAATAAAATAAAAGTCCTCACCTTTTTTTGTTCTAAAACTGCATGTTCAGAAAAAAAAAACCCAGTGCCAAATTTCAACATGATTTTAATAGCTGAACTTCAGAGTGTTATTATTATCTTTTGCAAGATAGAAAATTGTAATTTTTATAATACTTAGAATTATTTATCTTCAAAATTATGTATATGTTATGCATTCAAAATGATATAAAACATGTAGAGTTATTTTTTTTTCTCCTACCTAATGAATTCACAGTAAATATCAATTTTATTATTATTATTATTATTAAATTAATATTGTGAAAATTGTGTTAATAGCAGTATCTGGAATTTTGCTGAAGGCAACAGGAGTAATCTTAAAATCTCGAGGAATTTCATTTTGAAAAATGAGCAGTAAGTTGTGCCATGAAGGCTGCAAACAAGCTCACTGTCTGTTTATTTATTTATTTATTTTTTTACGAAGTGGAAGTGTTTGTAAATGTTCAGTGTTGTAGAATCAACATTGTGATTTTAAACTCACTTTAAAGCTAATTTATGTGTTATTTTTAGAAATATTAAAGGTTTATATAAGAGTTAATTATAAAGATTATTAGTACTTAAATGAAAATGAAGTAATTCATTTGATAAAATTGTGGATAGTTGGTTGTTGTAAAGTGAGTCAACATTGTCGGGCATACAAAACCAAGCCAGTTTTGCACAGGAACATATGACCGCAAACTGCACCGTGAAGTACTACAGATGCAGGAAGAAACAAAAAAATAAGAAAGCAAATAATACAACACATGCTTATTAAACATAACAATTACAAGTATCAATTACAATTGTTTACCATAGTATAATAGTAGGTGATCAAATTTCTTGCCATCTGCAGCTGTGCATGTTTCAGACAGGATGACTATCTCAATAGAACTTTTCCTGCAAGATGGATCAGCCGGGAAGGACCCATCAGTTGGCCCCTAGATTCCCCTGATATGCCCCCCATTTATTTCTTCCCATAGATCTATGTTTTTTCCTATGAAGTTACCTCAAAGGCCTTGTTTACGAGCCCCCTGTAACATCTGATGCTGACCTTGTTGCTAGAGTCATTGAGTTGAGGTAGCAACATGTGTCCGTGTGCTTCCTGACTTTTTTGAACGCTTTCAAAAAACCAGCGAGTTCGCCAACGTTGCAGATGGCAAGAAATTTGAACACCTACTTTAATACTATAATAAACAATTGTAATTGATATTTGTAATGTTTATGTCTAATAAACTTGTGTTATATTATCTGCATATCTTTCTTTTTGCTTCTTTCTGCAGCTGTAGCACCCCAAGGTGGCTTTTGCGGCCACGTTTTCCTATGCAAAACGGACTTGCTTTTGTGTGCATGACCTACCCTTAAAGTTTATCTCAGACCTTTTGAAAGTTTACTCAGGCCTGTGTATATATATATATATATATATAATTAAATACATATGTTTATATATATTTAATGTATATATATATAGCAGATTTTATTTTTTTTTTACAGCAAAATGTACCTTTTCTTTTTTTACTCGTTACATAAATAAACCAAAATCTCAGAGTCTGTCACAATTTGGCGCAATCTCACCAACTTTGCAATAATTCAATAAAAATAATTACATTTAATTTCTTTTATGATTCTTGTCGCTTTGTAACGATTATTAATTTCATATTCCTGATTCAAACTATTGTTCCTGGGACAGGTCCGCTTTGCTATAAGGAGTTGTTAAATAATTCCGTTTTGTTATAGGAGGTCGTAAGTATAATTGATCGGGATATTCTCTAAGACATCAAAATCATCTTCCATTCAATTCCCACCGTATATAAGCTGTTGATAAATGTCGAAGCGAAAAAAAAATCTTGTATAGTTCTGCAAATATAGTCAGTTATCTACCGAGTAAGCTGCGAGATAAATTTCATTTGAATAGCGTAATTGTTTCTTAGTGTTGCAAATTTTCCAAATCAGTATATACAGGGTGCCTAGGATCATCCGTAAGCACCCCCAATAACTTTGCAAGGAAATGTCCATGAGTATATACGTTAGGTTTATCCCCTATCAATTAAAAAGGATTGCAGTACCTCTAGCGGAAAACTTAAAAAGTTGGGATAACGGCCTCGGTAACAAAACGTGATAGACCAAAAAAAAAACCCAATTATAAAGTTGCAGAGTATTTTCTAATGAGCACGAATCGACACCAGGAGCGCAATACATACCTATCAAAAAGTCATAAGTATCATTAGAAACTGTACGTTAATAACTGAAATGCTTGTTTGTAGCAATTCGTCAATAACCATATTGTGTGTGTGTGTCAAATAAATGTCTTCCGTAACAGGTTTACTGTCTGTTCCTACGCATTAAGTTATTCACTGCAACTTTGTAATTAACTTTTTTCGTCTACCCTGCTTTGTTGTCGAGTTCGTTATTTTCTAACTCTTTTCATTCTCCACTAGAGGCCCTACAATCACTGTTATTCGATAGGCCGTGGTGACCACTATGGATATATCTCTCAAGTACCTTCGAAGTTAATGGAGTGGGTGCTTAAGGACTTTCCAAGGAACCAAAAGCAAAAATTGAAAAAAAAGTAAATCATTTGTTACAACTATAAAAGTTGAAACTATCGTAAAGTGTATCTCACAAAACTTTATACAAAACCAGAGATGAGAATCTTTCGCCCCGCTAATCTTCCTATTTCAGAGTGTTACTTCGTTTTTTGTTCCTTATAACATCTCAAGGGAAGGGCAAGAGGAGGCAGCCCCTGGACTTTCAAGGTCACAAATGTGGACATCAAGCTACTCAATGTTGTCATTACCATCTCCACTAGGTATTGATGTTGTACATGTACTTGTACACCTTATCCTTGAGTTTGCCTCCATTAGTTTCAATGCACAGATCTTACAAATGCTTCAGTGTTCCGAACCCTTGGAGACAGCGTAGTTATCCCGTAGAGAATTCAGGGTGGTGTTTTTAATCAATTTGTTATGTAAACATCTTCATTTTTTGGCTTTTAAAAATATATCTTGGGAATTATTCATATAAGTCTTATTATTTTATTCGCTTTTTAAAGTCTTACTTGTCAAATGACGATTCATTTAATATGATTAGTCAATTTTTGTTTTCATGTGTTTAGAAATATATTGTAAAGAATCTTACTTACCGAACCACGAATCTTCGTTCTGAGCAGCCGATGCTCTACCGTTGAGCTACTAGGGCAGAATTGCAAGCTCTTACCGTCGAAGTGAACTCTGCATTCCACACAGTTTGATAATCTGAACGGACCCTGCAATTTTTATCTCAGGTTAGCCTCCTGATACCACTAATTTTATTCATGTTAGTATCCTGCATGATCGTTGACCTTTCGATTTGAAATCGACGCCCGATATTCCAGAGTCCACTGAATCCGTATTAATCGTACTAGGTTCACTTTCAGACCCCAACATCACTGTACTAATCTACAGAGTTAATTCGTTAGTGAGCCATTGTAAAGAACCTTGATGCCTCAAATGGAATCGAATTACGGATTTTTGTGCTTGCAAGCGACGCTCTACCAATGGCAAGCGCATGTTTATAGAAAAGGGGTTTCTATGTTGTCTGATCTCTGAAATTCCATAATCATCGTGTTTCCGTTCCAATTCAAATTTTACTACAGCTATCAAATCGTCAAATTCTTTCGACCTGTATTTGCTCACAAATATACTAACATTATTCGAAAAAAAAAAAAGAATTCGTGCTCTGGTCGTGATCAATTAAAATTCGATAGAAGAAGACTGATTGCTTTACTACATTTAAGAAACATTCGCTTTAAATGAATGCAAATTAAATAAATAGTATTTTGTTATACATATGGTCCAAAATTTGAACAAAAATTTTCGATGACCATTACATTCCAAAAAATTCCTTTAGAAAGCTAGCTACTCGAATATTGAAGGAAGTCGTGACGCACATTTGATTTTCGATACATTATCTAATGCTAACATTTGTTCTATTCAAACAATAGATAGGAGAATGTAAGCTACAGACGATTTCTAAAATGTTCATTCTATAGTCACAGAAAAGAAGATTCCTGATGAGAAAACATGTACCAAGACGACATCGACAATCATTTTGCCTATAATTACTTTGAAAAACCTTGTATCGAGGATGAATTATTATATCTTCGGTGAGTAATTCATTTTTAAAAGTTAACTTCGCAAATAGGATAATAAATAGTATACGTGAAATTTTCTATTTTTTATTTTCTCCGTATGAAAGATCTTATATATATAAGTGAATAATTTTGACATTCTATTTAATAGCTATGTGTCTCACTGTTCCCATGGTCCTTTAAAATTCTTTAATTTTATAATCAGTCTTAAGGGTCTTTAAAAGTGCTTAATTTTGTATAACATGTGTAAAAAAAATCAAAAAATACCTTAAGTTGTATTGTTTACTTTTTTAGTGGAAAAATTTTTTTACTATTTGTTGGAACATTATATACAGCTTTGATACTTTAACATCTGCAACTTCTGCGTGTATGTGGTGTGTGTCGTCATCACGGAAGAACGATTGCACCGGATTTCATGAGATTTTGTGGGTAGCCTCGCATAGCCCCATTTAAAATTTAGTCCATGTTTCGAATTTCTATAGCACTGGAAGTTGTTTAGATATTAATAAAATATGAACCTTCCGTAGAAATAACATTATGCAGACTATATTTTTTTTTTCAGACATTTATTTGAAGAAAATTATATCATTTTACTCAGAAACACAATTAAATCAAATCTTACACAATTTAAGATTGCTTGTTTGTCTGTGTGTGTCGTCTGTAGCGGAAAATCTTATCTTCGGACAGCCACGAAATTCGGTACAGTGTTAATTGACAACATACATACCTGGGTGAGATTTTTTTTTTTTAAGTTATTTTAATTTGAAATAAGTTTTTAGTTATTTTATGTTGAAGCACGATTTTTACTGATTTTTTCATAAATCTGTTCCTTAGCGATCGGAAATAGTATCACAGTGTTTCCATCTTACATCATCGGAAAGATCGAATAACGTTCTTTCTAACTATCTTTGAATAGTATTTGTATAATAATTCCTTCAAATTTATTTATTATTTTCCCTATATATATATAGTATAACGTACAGGGAAAATATTGTGACGAGATTAAAAATTCGAATTCGAGTTTTTGACGGAAGAGTACGTTTCAAGCATCCCGGAACACGAATCGGACCTTTTTTGAGGCGATGCGTGTTCGTGAGTCTGTGGAAGCGATATATCATGAACGAATTTTGGTACAAATATTACAATCGGTGATGGAAGCCTATTGATTTTAAATGCAATTGAATCCAAATCATGGAATGGGCATAATATTCTAGGTAATATATTGAAATACCATGATGCATCGACCAGAGTTCCATTCCCGGCTATGCCCAAACTGTCCCCGTGTTCACTCGGAGTACGGGCACGTTAAATCTATGGGCCGAAAGTGCTTCCGAGAGGTTGGTGGCAGAGGAAGGAGGGTACGATCCTTGTAGATGTCGCCCTCAGTGGATTATGGTTTAAATTGGGTGGCAATGTCCCGGCAGCCCAAACAGATACCTTGCACTTTTAGGTAGGTCAGTCGGTCTGGGTCGAAAGAAGAGAAGCAATGCACATTTAAATTCCAGAAAAAATATTACGGCGTACTTTGACAAGCATTGTAGGTGTCCCCGCATTAGACAGAGGCTCTTGATACAGCTTTTTGACAGGTAGTTACCGTTGTTCGTATACACGTTTCGTTTGTTCCTGATATCGATTCTTACCCAATAGACAATGCTTCACAACTTTATAGGCCTTTTTTTTTTCGTCTATCTCGCTTTGTTGCCGAGTTGACTATCCTAACTTTTAAATTCTCCTAAGGGCACTACAATCACTTTTATTTATTCGTTCGTACATGACCACTTTGCTATAGATGTAGGCTTAACGTGTGAACCTTTCCATGCAAAGTTATGAGGTGCGGAACCCTGTATGTTTTATTCTGTTTTACTGTATTTCATTTATAGTTAATTTTTACTGCAGTTTGGGGGAATTATTTTATAAAACCTTATTAGTCCATACCAACTGAAATGGGTGATTATTTTCTCCCTCTTTAGCATTTTATGTATTCTTCTTTAATATTGCTGCAAAATCTGATTAATCTGGATCCCGAATCAACTGGTTTCTTTATTGCTTTCCCTGCAATACATAGTAATGTATAAGGAAAATATTGGAATCATGTCGAAAATCGCAACTCGAGTTTTCGACGGAACTACGCATTTTGGGGCCTCTACACGAGTCCAAAATGAAATTGCAACACCATGAAGGAATAAATGTAGCCATATATGCAAATCACAGAACCGGTAGAAGAGAGAGTCATGTGCAAATGATTAAGTTTTCGTACGTATCGGGTCACGTAACACCCAGTTTCGGGTGATAAAGACCAGCAGACGGCTCGTTCCGTAAATGTTATCAGCGACGATTTGCAGCAGCCGAACTTTCGAAAAGTGAAGAACCGATGCCTCGAAGACGTCTGAGAGCTGTATACCAGCAGTTAACGGCTGGGAAACGAGACCTTATCCTGGAACTGCGTGACGTGGGTTTGTCGTTGCGTACAATTGCCACTCGTGTTGGGCACGACGTGAGTAACATCCACGATGAATGCAGGAACACCAGAGAACACGCCGAATAGGGAGTGGATCGAACAAGCGCACGACAGAGCGCATAGACCGGCAGATTCGCCAAACGGCTCGTCGAGATCAGTTCACAACGGCAAGTGACATCCGAAACACCCTGCCACCATCAACGGTTGCACCTGCGTGCACCTAAACCATTAGCAACAGGTTGTATGAAGTACCAGCCAGCCACTAGAGTGCCATTAAACGCTCAACACAGGGATGCACGTATGGCGTGGTTTCGTCGTCATCGTAACTGGACCAATGAATGGCATCGGATATTGTTTACGGATAAATCTCGCTTCTACCTGTGGAGGAACGACAGCCGTGAACGGGTGTGGCGACTTCCGGAGAATACCACTTGCCAGCCCATACCACCGAGCGTCACACCGGTCCCACACAGAGCATCGTGGTTTGGGGCAGTATCATGTTCGATCAGCGTATAGCTCTGAGTCACATTGTAGGTAATCTGACAGCGGACCAGTACGACGCACAAGTCGTGATGCCTGTGGTTCGCCACTGGTGCAGGCCGTCACCGGCGCGGTGTTCCAGCAAGACAATGCCACACCGCATGGTGAACTCTCAACAGCCTGAACGGAATTCACATCCTTTCCTGGCCGGCAGCTTCTCCGGATCTCTCTTCCATTGAACACGTACGGTTTCTCATCAGACGTCAGGTGCACCGGGGACCACCGGTACATACCGTAAACGAACTGCGTGCCGCAGTGAACGCTGCTTGGCAAGGATTACTTCAGGCAACCATTAATAGCTCCATCGCTAGTATACCTCGCCTTTTAACGACCTGAATAGCTGCCTGCAAGGGGGCCAGGTTTCTTTTGCATATCTTTATTTGCTCTTTTAATCATTTGCATATGACTCTTTTTTCTACTGCTACTGTGATTTGCATATGGCTACGTGCATTCCTTTATGGTGTTGCAATTTCACTTTTGACGAGCGTAGAACATGAAAAAACTGTTTGTTTTTAGCGTAACGTGTCTCTCTCTCTCTCATAAGTGATGTACCTATACAATTTTATAGGTACATCACTTATGGGTTACCCTGGTGCTGATTAGATTTTGGAACGATTCGGGATAAAAGAATCTGGTTTTGCAATGGCCTGCAAAAATCGCGATAAAATTTCTAAATGATACATATATGTATATGTGTGTGTGTGTATAATGTATAAATAACCGGTTTCAGTGCAGACGATTTTTTAAACATTTAAGTGAACAGTGACTGTTAAAAAACAATAACTGGTATAAAGTTCTTTTTACGCCGTCGTTTTGAAGTTAATAAGGTAGTGACAAAATATGGATTTAAGTCGAAGGGATTTTCGAGCTATGACTTGTTATGACTTTCAATAAGGGATGGCACAAAGGGTGGGACACTCCAGTAGTTAGGGTGCGGGATTGCACTCGGATGACCCGAATTCGATTCTCGGTGCTGCCCAAACTGTCCCCGTGCTCACGGGGAGTACGGGCAGATTATATATGTGGACCCGTAAGTCCTAATTGGTGGTAAGGGAAGGAGGGTACGATCCCTGTGGATGCTACCCCCACACGGTCCAGGTCTAAATTGGGTGGTACTTCCTGTATCAACAGACACTTTACAGCTTCGGGTAGGTCGGACCGTCTGGGTTGAAGAAGGGTCAACACAGCAACAGTGTGTCGATCGAATGAATTCGACTTTTGTGATGAAACACCACCTAAAACAACAATTTACAACTGTTTAAAGCATCCCATCTTGGACATAAAAGTCACTCTGATGAATTTGGTGAAGGTCGACCAAGAACTGGTGTGACGGCAGTAAACATTGATGCTGACATTTGATGACATTTCAACAGGGCTAACTAGAAATACTTTCTAGTTAGTCTTTCTAGTTAGCTTTGCATTTCAAGGACCAGAGAGCATTCAATTTTACATGAGCATTTAAAGGTTTAAAAAGTATGTCTACGTTGGATTCCTCATAATTTAACTCAAGTTCAAAAGGATCCTCGTGTCAAATGGTGCAAGAAAAAGATTCAACTCTGGTGCCTCAAAATATGTCTTTAACCTTGTAACAGGCAACGAAACGTGGATTTATTCCTATAAACCCGAAACAATACAACAAACTACTGTTTGGGTGTTTCAAAATGAACCAAATTTTACGAAAGTTGCCCGTGCACGAAGTACGAGGTTTTTCACAGAAAATGATTGCTTCGATTTTTAAAATCCGGCCGTATTTAAAATTGTAACTCTTGCATTGGAGGATCGTAGAATAGCAAATGTTAATTGGTATGCAAATGTTAATTGGTATATCTGCCAGAAATAGTTACTCAAATCAGAAAAAAAAAATCTGATGGGGACAACACATGACTTTCCTTATATAATGCAATGAATTTACTACTTTTACAGTTAAAAAAATATTATTCTTATAATAGATACTTATATTCTTTCCAAGATATTGAATTTTCTTCAATTAGTCGTCATTTTTATTGATCTAGCGTCATTTCTATCCATTTGTCCAGATGTTCATTAATTTGGCAACATTGAAAAATGTCGCCAAGCTGGCGACATTCCGCTAAATTCATCGCCAAAATCTCGCCAAGCGTTATGGAGGAAGAAATAAATTATTCTTACAGCGGATAAATGACTATTGGCGTTCAGATACAAAAGTATTACTCAAAATATCTTTTTTCGTGAATGGAACGAGTTAGATCCACGAGAATGATGTCACCAAATTTATCGCATGATATTACATATGAAAAGTAAACATGTTTCTCAGCAGTTAATATATATATATTTTCAATTTATGGGATTTTTTTGATAAATTTATTTGAAAAATGTGCAATATATCGAGAACGGTCATGCTAGCGTTCTTAAGTTTATGTCAATCGTTTTCTAAGGAAAAATTACTTAAGAAATGTCTATTTGCGTAACTTTATTAAAAGTTTTGATTTTTTGATGATTTTTTCTAAATTTCTCTCGAAAATTTAGGGGGGTTCAGAACATTCGATTGTGTTTTAAAACAATTTAGGCTTCCAGTATTCATGGATTGTGATTTCTATACCAAATTTCATTCACATCGCTCCATTCGTTCGTGAGATATCGTCTCCACAGACTCACTGACACACACACACTCACACACACACACGCACACACACAGACATCACCTGAAAAATGTTCGATTCCTGATCAGGGTTGCTTGAAACGTGCTCTCCCGTCGAAAACTCGAATTCGAATTTTCGACCCCGTCACAATATTTTCCTTAACATTATGTATATGAGGAAAGTAATAATGCGAAACGTCGCATCATTCTTTGTTATGACAATACAAACTGACACATTTTGGGGAGGGAGGACTTAAACAGTTTTGATAGATTAATAGAATATAGTTTATTTTGCCGGATTCGGGCCGCAAACTAAAGTTATCAACAATGAAGAGTTTGGATGTAACGTTCATAACAGTCACTCTGCTGCCCAGGTGGGCGGTCGGTGCAAGCGATATCCGCGTACCGACACAGATATCGATGCACAGATCTAAAATAAAACAGCTTAAAGTATATATATAATATGGACTTGACAAGAATTTTTTCGAAATGAACTTATCTTAAGCCTAAAGCCCTTCCACGTGCAAGCTTTTTTGCTTGATTTTTTTGTATTCCTATTTTCATTCCTCACCTTTGAAATTTGTTGATTGTCTTTGCCCTTATGACCTGCATTACGCTTTATAATTTACTCTTTATGTTTGAATTTCTTTTATTTCTTTGTATTTTGTAGAAAATTTTGGAATAGTGTATTATGTGTTACTACTTACATTCTAACATTGGATTTACAATTTTATATATATATGTACGAGGGTCACACTGAAATTTTTGAGATAGTACAAGTTAAACTTACCAACTCTTAATAGTATTCAAAGTACTCCCCTACAACATCAATACACTTTTGTAGGCGAATTTTCTAACGATTAAATGCTTCAAGCCATCCATTTCTTGGAATGCTTCTATATCCTCATCTTCGGTATGAAAACAACGCCCACGTATTTTTTTTTTTTTTTTTAGATTAAAAGATAGCCAAAAGTCACACATAGTAAGGTCAAAAGAATAGGATGGATGTTCTATCACTATGCTGTTTTTTTGTTCAAGAAATTCGACTGTCATTCTTGCTGAATGAGAAGATGCATTATCATGGTGAAGCATGAGCCCCCTAGCATTCACTTCCTGAAGAATTTCTGGAAGACACTTAGTGGTGTACCAGTTAGCTGTAATTGTCTTCTGTCCCTCCAACTTTATGGTTTTGACCAGACCTGTACTTCTGAAGAACACGGCATACATTAATTACTTTTTTCATTGCTCGTTGTCTTTTCACCATTATTAGTTTGGGGTCTTCTTCAAGGACCCATATTTTACTTTCTTGACGTGTTGGAACGTGAAAAAACGGTATGTACGTTTCATCACCAGTTATGATTTTAGAAATAATGCTGTGTCTGTCTATCATCATTAAGTAATTTTAGAGTTTCTGTACTGATTCTGACACGCTCCGCTTTTTGGTGTTCTGTTAAATTATGAGGCACCTAACGACAAACTATTTTTTTCATATACAGTTCTTCATGAATAATTTTATGTATAGTTGCGGATCCAATGCTAAGTTCCTTCTGTATCTTTTGGTAGGTACAGCGATTATCATCGATTAACATTTTGCGAATGGCCGATATATTTTCTGGGACTACAGCTGACAAAGGTCTTCTTGTGTGTTTTTCATCGAGGAGAGAATTTAGACCTCTTCTAAATTCTGTAAGCCATCTGAATACAGTGGCACGAAATGGAGCATCATTTCCATATGCTAATTCTACAGACGCTGAAAACATTCTTCTTGATTTAGCCCCACTTTAAAATCATAGAAAATCATAGCTCGATAATGCTCTCGCGTCAACTTCATTTTTTTTTCTTTCAAATTTTTTTCTCCGATAGCTAAATTGCAATTGTTGCTACAAATTATAGTCTGCGGACATAAAAGAGAAATTTATATATCCGACCAAAATAGTTTTTTTTTTAGTGCATATCGTCTGCCTCTATGTCTTAAAAATTTCAGTGTGACCCTCATATATATATATATATATATATATATATATATATATTTCGGCCATGTGGCTGTATCGTTGAGCGAAACACATTTGGAACCTCTGTGGATGCAAAGATCCTTGATAAGCTGGATTCACAGAGCTTCTATCCTATTTCATATTTTCGGATTGTATCTTTTCTCTTATTTTGTCATTTTAATATTTTGAGCCAGATTTTGATAATCCTTTGTTGTTTGAACTTGATTAGTATGCTTCGCTCTTGAATGCTGAGAAATTCATGTGTAATATTCATATTTGAAATTAAGATCATTTTGTCTTTTATGGTAGCATTGTTTTCCTTTTGTCTGATATTTCCTATCATATCATATTTAATTAATTTTCCTCCGTATTGTTTTTGAACCAGGTATGACACTTATCATGTTTTAAATTAGTATAACTATTTTATTTTTATTTTTAATTTTATCTTATTTATTATATATATATATATATATATATATATATATATATAATAATGATAGTTTGAAAATCCAATGATAGAACAGAGAGAAGCTGCAACTCAAAAAACTCCAACCTCAAAACATGCCTACATAACAAAAAGACGCATTAACCAGAGAATCATCAATCAAGTGGAAAATAAAGTGCAAATTTTCAGTTATCAACCTGTAGATAATCAACAAATCTCAATGGAGTGGAAGAAAATCAAATAAAATCCGTGCATTAAAGCTATATACGTGGATAAGCACTAGGCCTATATAAATGAATTGTTCACTTTGAAAAAACTCTTCTTCAAGTCCAAGTGCTTAATCAAAATGAACACAAAATGTGTGTTTCTATTAGAGATAGATTATATCCATAAACACTAATAACTTGGACTACACACATAAAGATGGAATAATTATAAAGAAAACAAGAATACTTGAAAAAAAAAACCGCTTCGTATGTCTTAACCAGTGGAGCCTAGAATGAAGAGACCAGTGTTGCTAAAAGCAAGTATAAAAGTAGAGAACTACTGTCAAACGGGGAACTGTCTGAACATATATATATATATATATATATATATATATATATATAAATAAAAATGAAAATCTGTCTGTCTGTCTGTCTGTCTGTTTGTCACACCATCACGGGAGAACGGCTGAACCGAATTTGATGAAATTTTGTGGGTAGCCCAGAAATAGCCCCACTTAAAATTATATCCGTGTTTTGAGTTTCTACGACCAGTGGTTCTCGAGATATTAGTAAAAAACGAAATTTTCGTTTGTCTCATCATCACGGAAAAACGGCTGAACCGAATTTAATGAAATTCGGTGAATAGCCTTGAAATATCCCCCCATAACTTTTGTCCAAGTTTCGAGTTTCTGAGACCTGGGGTTGTCGAGATATTAATGAAAAACGAAACTTTTCCCTAGGAGTTCTACTCCCTAACTCCGTGGTTTATCCAAACGAAAAGCTTGAAAATCGTTTAAAAGTGAATTAAAATTTAATCTCTGAGTTTGATGGGAGATTTTTTGCGTTAATTAGTCACTTCCTGAAAACATGAATTGTTTGAAACATGATTTAAAGGGGAAATCTATCTCCATGGTTCATGGTTTATTTAAAACTAGCCGCCTTTGGCGACCAGCCTGTTCGCTACCCTTGAAAATTCTGACCGTGGCAAACTCGTTGGCGCGACCTACCAGAAAGGTGTAAGGTAACTGCTTGGAAGGCCAGGAAGTGCCACACAATTTAGACCGGAACCCAATGGGGGAGGCATCCAAAGAGACCGTACCCTCCTTCCCCTACCACAAACCTCTCGGAAGGACTTGCAGTCCCACACGTTTAACGTGATCGTACTCCGCGTGAACACGGCTGCAGTTTTGGCAATGGCGGGAATCGAACCCGGGCCTACCGAGTGAAATTCCCGCGCGCTAACCACTGGGCTACCGTGCCATCCGCGACAATCTCCATAACTTTATTTTTATTCGGCAATTTTGGGAATCGAACCCGGGCCTACCAAGTGCAAATCCCGCGCACTAACCACTGGGGTACTTCACCCTCCGCGATATTCTTCATAACTTTCTTTTTATTCACCCAATTTAGACCGGAACCAAGTGGGAGAAGCATCCACAGGGACCGTACCCTTCTTCCCCTACCACCAACCTCTCGGAAGGACTTACAGACCCACATGTTTAACGTGATCGTACTCCGCGTAAACACGGCGGCAATTTTGGGAATCGAACCCGGGCCTACCGAGTGCAATTTCCGCGCGCTAACCATTGGGCTACTTTGCCCTACGCGACAATCTCCCTAACTTTCTTTTTATTCATCCAATTTAGACCGTACCCTCCTTCCCCTACCACCAACTTCTCGGAAGGACTCACGGACCCACATGTTTAACGTGATCGTACTCCGCGTAAACACGGCGGCAATTTTGGGAATCGAACCCGGGCCTACTGAGTGCAATTCCCGCGCGCTAACCACTGGGCTTCTTCGCCCCCAGCGACTATCTCCATAACATTCTTTTTATTTACCCAATTTAGAACGGAACCCAGTGGGAGAGGCATCCACAGGGACTGTACCCTCCTTCCCCTACCACCAACCTCTCGGAAGGACTTCCGGACCCACATGTTTATCGTGATCGTACTCCGCGTGAACACGGCGGCAGTTTTGGAAGTGGCGGGAATCGAACCCGGGCCTACCGAGTGCAATTCCTGAGCGCTAACCACTGGGCTGCCTCGCCCTCCGCAACTTTCTTTATATTCACCCAATTTAGACGGGAACCCTGTGAGGGAGGCATCCACAGGGACCGTACCCTCCTTCCCCTACCACCAACCTCTCGGAAGGACTTCCGGACCCACATGTTTATCGTGATCGTACTCCGCGTGAACACGGCGGCAGTTTTGGCAGTGGCGGGAATCGTACCCGGGCCTACCGCTAACTTCCCGCGCGCTAATTTGCAATTTAAAATGACCATATGCTCTCTAAGGTCTTAATTCCATCATCCTCATTCCATTGTTCCATCATTTAAAATATCCATAAAATTTAAATATTCATCGTTCCATCATTTAAAATATCCATAAAATTAAAATATCCATCGTTCCATCATTTAAAATATCCATAAAATTAAAATATCCATTTAAAAAATCCATATCGTTCCATCATTTAAAATATAAATATAATAATTTCTACAGTGCATATGTTAAGCTCTTATTTCATTTAAAATCGGAAGCGCGGGAAACGGAAAGTAAAAACTAATTCGGTTTCTTATTGTCCCACCCATCGCTATGCATATACAGACCGTGACGTCACCTCCACCTTGACGTCCCCACCCACCACCTTCCCTGCTTCAGCGGAGGAGAAACGAAGCGGCACGCCGAGCGGAACGCCAAAAAATTTAAAATCATGACGTCTTTAAAATTGCGATCCTGAAGGCAATTTTCATTATTTCTGGACCAGATTAGACTTGTAAGAATGCCAGATATTTCAGCTTTCTAAAAATGTAAATTATTAGTCGAAATTATGAGTACTTTTTACTATGCGAGAATTTAAAAACCAAAAATCGTTTTTTTGAGCCAAAAGTGACTTTTGTTTTAAAATCTTTAAAAAATATTAGAAATCGAAATGGAGATTTGAAATTGATATATTTTTACTCGCAATTGTCTGCTCTTTCCGATGGTGTGAGTTGTTTTTTTCTACGACGTCTGGATCGTGGAGAAAAAAGGGCAAAAAGGGCAAAAAAAGGTCGAAATCGCATAAAACATTAAATAAATAAAAAAATAATTAGAATTTTGAAAATCGGTTTTCACGTGTCCCCTTCCCTCCCCCCCGGGTCTCTGATTGCCAAATTTCGTAGCTCTCCGACGCGCGGTCGCGAAACGTATAGTGTATAAGACAGACAGACAGACAGACAGACGCACAGACACACAGACATTGCCTTTTATTATATAGACAAGCTTTTACGGAACAATGAGAAGTATAGAGAAATCAAAATCGTTATTTAATTTCGCAGTTTATGTTATAAGACATGACATATTTAACATATTATAAGATTCTATCTTATATCATGTTACTCAGAAACGCAATTAAATTAAATCTGTCTGTTAATTTTAATAATTATTTTTTCGATTTGAATAATAAATAAATGGATATAAAAATATATTTTAGAAAAGAACGATTTGATTTGTCTTATAGCATTTTTGACTGGATAATATCAATTAAGGTCTTCAGGTTTAAAAATTATTATTATTTATATTTTCGGGGATTATTGATTCAAGGATTATTGATATTTTCAAGTTATTATGCAATTATTTTATTATGACAAAAATTGTTTAAACTCATATATTGTATGTTGTACGAATCTTCTACAAATACACGTGTATATCTTTTAATCTACGAGAATATAAGTAGTACAGATATATTGACATATGTTTTGATATATATTGGCATATATTGGAATCAATTACGACCTTCTGGTATAAAGAGTACGGATATTATTGATGTTTTCAATTTATTACGTCATCTCTTTTATTTTGGCAAATACTTTTGAGACGCATATTGTAATACGGGTAATCTTCTACTAACACATTGGCATATTTTCTGATCTGCGACAATATAATTAGTACGGGGTTGCATATATTCATTCAATTCCTATTTTTTCTTCTGTAAATTTGCTTACAAAAGGGGGCAGGATGTTTTATTCTTCAGATCTGATCGTGAAGATAATTTTGCATAGTGAGAACATATATTCTTAAACTTCTCTTTAGGAGCAATAGATTTAATATTTTAACAGAATTTGCACATGATTGCGAACTTTAAGTTTCTTTAAATTATACACTCCGTACGAATAACGGGTGTTCTGTTAGTGGTTAATAAATTTTAACATTTTAGGAGGATATATCATGTTGCTCGGCATCGCAATTAAATTAAATGTGTTTGTTAATGTTTTTATTTTTTTTTTTCGATTTAAATAATAAATAAATGGATAAATGGATATAAAAGTACGAGTATATCTTATGAATGGACGGTTTGATTTTTCTTTTAATTATATTAATTGCTGACTGCGTATATCAATTTCATTTATTTTGGCAAAGAGTTTTCAAGCTTATATCGTATTTAGCTACTAAACTCATATATTGGGTTTAGCCAATAAATTCATATAGCCGATTGTTGAAACAGAAAAAGAGTAGAGCGGGTATATCTTCTAATACAATTGTAGTGTTTTCATTTAGTATATTGAAACGGGATAAGAATGTTTCATTCAGATCTGCAAATTCAAAGCTACGAATTTGGAGGGATATCGCTAATTTGACAAATTTTCTTAAACTTTGCCAAATTGGCGGAAATGTCGCCAATTTGATATAAACGACACACAAACAGCTGCCATAAACCTTCGGGTTGGTCGTGTGGCTTGGGTCTTCTACATATCAATGAAATTTTTTTTTGTTTTGTTAGAAGAGAGTACTGAAATGATGTTTGGTTAGCATTTATCTGTCAGACCAACCATCCTACTTAGTAATACATTTAGCGAATTTTTAAAATGTCACCAAATTGATAAAAATGTTTTCAAATCTATAAAAATATCTTGAAATTGATAAAATTGCGCTACATAAATGATATTAATTGTTTTTTGTTAGGGGATAGTATTGTGATGATATTTCGTCAATTTGTCGCAAAGTGGAACTGTCAGTTCTACAGTCCCACTTGGCGATAAATTTATCGATTTTTTAAAATGTCGCTAATTTGACGAAACTGTCGCCAAATGTTCCATAGAAATATAACTATTTAGACGATATTTTTTCTACCAATTTATTTGAAGCAAATGATATCATGTCGTTTAGCAACGGATTTAAATCCAATGTGTTTATGCGGCAGACGATTTTTATTAAATCCTTTCCGATTTGAATAATGAAGATATGTATATAAAATAAATTTCATTGCCATTTCATTTTGGACTGGATAATATCAATTATACTCTTCAGGTTTAAACATTATTATTATCGATATTTTCCGGAATTATTGATTCAGGGATTATTGATATTTTTAAGTTATTACGCCATTGTTTTATTGTGGCAAAAATTGCTGACACACGCATATTGTACGTTGTACGAGTAATCTTCTAGGAATGCACGGGTATATCTTCTAACCTACGAGAATATAAGTAGTACAGGTATATTGGCATATATTTTGACATATATTGGCATATATATTGGAATCAAGTACAGTCTTCTGGTATGAAGATTACGGGGATTAATTATATATTCAATTTATTACGTCGTCTGTTGTATTTTACCAAAAAACATTTGAGACTCATATTGTAATACGGGTAATCTTCTACTAATAATCGGACATTATAAGTAGTACGTGTATATCTTCCCATATAATTTTAGCACTTTAATTTTGACATATATTGGAATAAATGACTGTCTTCAGATTTAAAGATTACGGGTTTATTGGTATTTTCAATTTATACATGTAATCTACTAATACAGGTTATATTTTCTAATATTCGCGTATATAATTAGTACGGGTCCCATACAATTTTAACGCTTTTATTTTGCATATATTGATTCAATTCCATATTTTTTTTTTATATTTGCTTACATAAGGGGTCCAAGATGTTTTATTCTTCAGATATGTCCATGAAGATAATTTTATATAGCGAGAACAGATATTCTTAAACTTCTTTTTAGGAGCATTATATTAAATATTTTAACAGAATATTTTGATTAAACATGTCATTTAGTATACTATAAAAATTTGGGCATGATTATGAATTTCAAGTTTCTTTATATTATATACTCCGTACGAAGAACGGGTATGCTGCTAGTATATATATATGACTTTATTATTACTTTATTATTACTAGAAAAATTATACATTGGTTTCTGTATTGAGTTCAATCGAGAATTTTACTTATATCACGTGTACAACTCAATTGGACGATGACGAGTTTATATAATCTGAGAAAAGATTTGGAAAAAATCCCGCAATTCGTGAAGTTCTTAGTCAATTTACAAAATTCGAGATGTTTCAAGAACTTGCCAAGTTGGCGATATTTTGCTAAATTCATTAGCAAAATCATCCAATTTGTCTCCAAGTTCGAGCGATCCGGAATTTTGAATTATAACAATGATCTTCTTGTTAGGTATTCGTAACAATATGATATCGCTTCCGTTACATAATCCCGTTGATGCTTCACATCAAAAAGTAGACAATAAGGAGGACATGATACTAGCCTGCATAAAAATGTAGGTAAATGGGCAGAGAGCTTTATGACGCACGTGCCCCTCACTTGAGTGGTGTCCGTTTTCTACGTCCCATAGGTCTTCCTGAAAGAAGTGGTTTTTAATCCGAAAGTCCGCTGACGAACTTCTAAAACAATTTTCTGTCGTAGATAGACTTTTTATTATATCACTAGTATATTTAGACAAAATATTATGTTGCTTCCATTTTAGAGACTTCAAAATTCTTGTACAATTGCATAATTTGAATTCCAAAAATTTTGAAGTGTATCAAAAAGGAAATCGCTGCTAAACGAAAAGTAGATAAATGAAAGGAAAACCCTAGGAGAATGGAAAAAGTAAAGTTGAAGGATCTAAAAATATTCTCAAAGAATCGAGTAACGAATTTAAGTGGCCTATAATAAAATAAATAAAGAAGCAGCCGGTTTTGAAAGATGTATGAGTAAACATCATAAACCAGGAAACATGCGTAAAAATTATTGTAAAAATATACTTGTAAAAATTGAAGGAAGAAACGACCGGTTTCGAAAGAAAGATGAATTATCTTCATTAAAACAATAATGTACTACTACTAGTGGATAAACATCAAATTTATAACCAAAGAAAACAATTGGCTCCAGAAAACTACAAGAACATGAGCAAATTTTTCAACAGAAGTCAATAAAATTTCGATCAAAACAATTTTTAAAAATGCGGAATATAAAAGAAGTGACCGGTTTCGAAATCTATAACAGCTCTTTCATCAAAGCCTTGACTAGGGTTTCTTTCAGGATTTTTTGGCCGGAGCGGGGGAGGGGGGCGAATGGTCTAAATGATGTCGTGTAAAAATATATAAAATGTTTCCCGAGGGCGAAGCACCCCACCTCCCCCCATCCTATTATATATTATATACCTGAAAAAAAAAAAAAAACACTAGCCTTGAGTAAATCGTCAAGGACTGAATCGTCACCTTCGAGATCTAAAACTCTCGAGATCTTCGTTATTTACGATGGTGACGACTGAATTCAGCGTGAATTTAGAGACAAAGTGAAGTTTTGACCAATCAGGAAGCGAATTTTTCTGTGTCTGATGTCAATCAATGATTAAAAATTTACTCCATGTTTTTATGTAAAAATATTTAGTAGAACATTTCTGGAAACATGATACAAAAACCTCCTTCTGGTTCGTTTATTTACATTTTTTATTCCTGCATTTTCGTGGTGGTTGGCTGTAATATTCATTATGTGCCTTTCGAATACCTCATTGAATGCGAAATAGCTCCCAAAATTATTTTACAGATATTTTCTTCGTTAAGTTCAGTTCGTGTTAGTTTTCTATTGTAGCATTTTTCATTTATAAGATCAGTATTTATTATTATGGAAATATTTTGGGTTCTGCGACGTAAATTCTGCATTTGTGGTTTTACATATGTTTTATATATATACAGACGATTAGTTTAAAAACTGACAGCAATATATCTATGATTTAAAACTCTTAAAAATCGTATTCATAGTTAGTAATCAATTTTTGACTGTTTTAGGTAATAAAAAGCGTTTTATCTTTTGCTACCACTTTATGCCAGAATACTGGTATTAACGATTCTTTAGCTCTTAAAATATTTTTTTTTAATTTTAATAAATTGGAAAATAATAAATACTCAAAATGTTTCTTTCATTTGTAGTATTGTACATTCTTTGATTTTTCAGTTAACTGTTTATCTTACTTTCTCTATTTCATTACATTATCAATATTCAAAACAAGGTAATAAATTCAGCAGGGAACGCCAAAATTCTAGTTGTAGATTTCTAGAACAACGTAGTAGGTAGTGAACACATATAGGGTTAATAAAAACTGTACCAATGCATGCTGTCTGTGTAATTTTAAAGCTGTTAAAAGGAGAAAGATGTGCAAATGGTTAATATTGTGGTAGTTACTTGTAACTGGTGTTCTAAAAAAGTCAGAAATTTTCAAACGCTTGGAAAAACCTTTTTTTTTTTTTTTTTTTTGTACCCAGAGACTTTGGGAAAAACCATTTTTCCCAGCCTTAAGAACACTATACTGTAACTAATGATTTCAGAGAAACAATATTCTCACCATACAATAAGTAAGGCCTAGATTCAGTCTTGGAAACTTAAGGACTTGAATAATAAAGTACATTTAACGGCCCTTTAAAACAAATTTATAATTCAAAATGATACTCATTTAACTCAAGAACTTCCCTTAAATAATCTTCCACAAAGCTATCCCACCCTTTGCAGGATGCCCATAACTGCCCCTTGCCTAATAAGTTTTTCCAGAGTTTCTTTTAAATAAAAATCAATTTGTGAAACAGTTGAAATTTCTCAAAAATGGACTCTGCTCAATAATTTTTGACTAAAATTTCTAAATGCAAAGGTAGGACAAATTAATAAATTAGAATAATAAACCAAATTATATATATTAATATATTAACATTATAATCAAAACATAAAATAATGAAAAATTTCCTTGCTAACACCATTGTTCATGACTGAAATACCAGTTTTATAAAGGGTATGTAGGGTGCTTAATGCTGAAATTTCTAAGATTATTGAATTTCAGTAGAGATCATGGTCACCTTATCTTAAATATTTTCTATAAAATTGTAAAACTAATTTTTACCTAACAGCACTGAGATTTTTACCTAATAGCATACTTGATAATGTACCCCCCCCCCCCCAGGGGTGGGGGTACATTATCAAGTATGGTATCAATCAAAAGATTTTTTTAAGCCCTTTAAAGTGAAGGGTAACATACTATAATTATAATTTGGACTCACAATATCAATTTTTCAAATTTGTTCTTCAATCCAGACCGTCCAACCTACCAGAAAGGTATAAGGTATCAGTTTGGACAGCCGGGAAGTGCCACCCAATTGAGACCAGAACCCAGTGGGGGAGGCATCCACAGGGGCCCATACCCTCCTTCCCCTACCACCAACCTCTCGGAAGGACTTACAGACCCCCACGTTTAATGTGATCGTACTCTACTTGAACATGGCGGCAGTTTTGGCAGTGGCGGGAATCGAACCTAGGATGTCTGAGTACAATTATCGCACACTAACCACTGGGCTGTCGTGCCCTCAAATTTGTTCTTGTAAAATTTAAAAAGAAAAAATAAATTCTAGTATGAAAAAGTTGAGTTGAGCCACACACTCCAGTTTCCGGCCACTCAATTTGCTGCTCATGCTTTGAGGAGAGTCGAGTGGTCTAGGTTTTCGATACACTCCAGTTAATTTATGATTGGCCATAAACAGAGCTTAGATGATAACATATGAATTCAGCATCAAATTCTGGAGGTGATAGGGTAATTCACAAAGAAATTCTACATCCAGTTCCTTTTTCACTTTCAGTTTTAAAATTTTCATTGAAACATCTATTTTACAGGATTGGCTATAAATAGAGCTCAGATAATCACTAATAAGGAATCGGCATCAATTTCTGGAGAGGATAGGGGGATTCACTAAGAATTTCCATTTCTGGTTTTGGAGATATTACTTCCAATTCAAAAATTTACATTTTTCTTGCAACATATATGTTTCAAAATTAGCTATAGATATAATTACTGATATAGATTCAGCATCAAATTCCTGAAATGGTTAAAGGATTCATTTAGGATTTCCACATTTAAACTGATTTAATTATTCAGAACTTTTAACCTCATTCGAATTTTAAAGAAACCTTGCCAAGGTGTGTTGTCCCTTGAACCAAGATCTGTACAGAATTTCACAACTTTTAACTAATTTGGGTGAACTTAATTATTTTTAATGACAGTTTGACTGAATGACACCACTTAATATCCACTACTGACTTGCCACTCTAGAATAGCTTACTGAACCAAAAGTGTAAATTTGTTCAACTTCTAGATATGAAATTTTACCTTATCAAACTTCTGAATATCAAAATATTAATAAAAAATATCTATATGTATTTATCACTCAAAACATTTTCATTTTCTATGCTTTGCTTATATTTATAATTGAAAATAAATCCATGCTCCTTTTCTCTCAACAATAGTCGAATAGTCAATGTTCTGACTCTTAATCCTGGGTAGTGCTGGATACAAGATTTATGTTTAGTGTGCTATAATGTATGTAATATTTATTAGAAAATTATAAAAAGTATTAAACTGTTAACACTCATAAATTTAGCCCTTGTGCACAAAATAATCCAAATTCACACACAATATAGAAATTCAGTGAGACCGGTGAGAAGTTAAAAATACAGTATGTATCTCAATGTAACAACCTCAATGGGGATACTGAAAATTGGTCGTTTTATCAAAAGGCTGTTATAATTGAAAAGAAAAAAATAAACTTTTAAAGATATAAAATTAACTTATGAAATAAATTGGACTGCATTCATTATAAAAGAATTAACCAATATTACAAATTTTATAATTAGTTTAATTTTTCAAATTTTGTTACTTTACTAAAAAAATATGATTTTATGTCCGAAAAATTAAAATTTAAATTGTACTTGCTTTATTTGTTGTGAAAACAAAATTACAACTAGTGCATGTGAACAACAGTAAAATTATTACTCAGAAATCTTAAATGGGTACTGTTTTATACTCTAAACAGCGAATTTCAAAACTCTATTCTCAGTCCATGGCAATCCACAAACTGTCCTTGTACTTTCTTGACCTTGTAGAAATTTTTTATCCTTTGAATTGCTTCAGATGCTTGCTTAATTGTTGGTATCGATGAAATTGAACATCAGTAGATTCTTGCTTATCTTCAGATGAGAGATTTTTAGATTAACTGCTTCTTTATTAATAGTATGGTTCATGAGCTTGTCTTCAGAGAGATCCTCTGAGCATTCTATAAATCCTTCAACATTAACACACTTGTTGAAATTTACTTCTTCTAGTAGACATTTTTTCTTTCAATATCTACATGAACAATTTTTCTTCGAGTGAAATAACAAATAAGAGTACATTTGTGTTTGTTGTTTCTATTTTGATTGTTTGTTCTTTGCCTTCACAGTTGTATTTAATCTTTCAATTAGTATAGACTGTTTTTGGCCTGATGAACAAGGCTCATAATTACCTTGAAATGGCAGTAGTCATTAAATTTTCATATGTCTGCTTCTATCAAGTAGTGCATTTTTAGTAGTAGATTTTTCTCACAAGCAGTAGTTGCATTCATTGTGAACAAACAGTATTGCATAAATATAGACATTGAGAGACAAATTAAGGAAAGTGGCTTGCATTATAAATTAAATGAAAAATTAAATTAGACATTGAATAACATGCATAAAATGCAAAATGTGTAGTAGTTTGAACTTTGTTAGTCTCTCGTTCAAATATGTTGGTTCTAAATTATTAAAATTCATGGATTTAAATTAATTATTATATTTAAAAGTAGATTTATGCCAGATCTAAAAATTACTAGTTATGTTTACCCTATGGCTTGTTTTATGTCAGTCTATTACTAAACAAAAACAACACATTAAATGTCTTTATGGAATAAATGATTAAGCTTACCAAGCCAGACATATGCATAACTATTTCTACTTGTTGAGTTTGAGAAATGCCAAACATTTTAACAAATATCAAAATAGATTTTGCATAGTTATTAATACTTATATCAATATTCTAGATCTTAAGAAGAAACTCACTTTTAGCAATACATTTATTAAATGTTTAATTTATATTTGAATATTTATTTTTCAATTTCAGAGAAGAGGAGTTAAGCTTGCCAATGCAACCAAGTGCTGTAGAATCAATAACTCATTATGTTACACTTGAAGCATCTGCAAATGCTCTTGCTGTCAGCAAAGATGCCTCCCAAGTTGTGGTTGCAGGCAGAAATGGTATTTGAAATTCTATTTATATATTGTTAAATGCACAATATAAAAGTGTAATACATTGTTGAGTTAAATTACTCTATTGCTGAGATTTTAATTTTGCTTCAGTTTGATGTCTAAATTTTGTACTAAAGGTTTTAATGAACATGTGTTAATAAACAACAAAAGTTATAGTTTTGCTGTATACCTAATAATAATTATGTGCTGGTCTGTATCACATTTGGTGAAAATTTAAGACTAGTCTTTAGTGGTAACAAGGTTGAATAGAAGAAACTTTTTAATCAAAGAAAAGTGCTTCATATTTTATGCATTCATATTTTGGTAAACATTTTAGGCAGTTTTTGTATAAATCAAATATTGAACCTACAGTAAAAAAATTGTTTCAATATAAGAAATTATTGCAGCATTTCAACTAAAATTTAAAAGTGAATATAGTCAAATCTTTGCATTTAATTTTTAGATATATAGGTACTCTTTATAATAACTACGTAATTCAGTGTTTAGTTTTGTTTTAAATCATTAAGTATGTCTCAAATCTATGTAAATGGTAAAGTGTTTCTAGCTGACTTAATGACCCATAACTGTATCTTTTCAACTGCCAAAGCTTAGAACCTGGATTTTTACAAAAAAGTTCATCATGGGTTATAGGTGCACACTAAGAAAGGATATTTCCATGACTCACACTTAATACCTCATTTTGACTAGGAGTTTGGATCCCAGTTAAACCAGCAAAATTGGATTGGCAAATAGGTACCCCAATTTGTAGTAGATTAACATTAGCATAATAAAATGTAGAAAATATCATAAAAATAAAGCAAAAATAAAAATTCTGTATCCTAATTGGTTTGTGACATTACTGATTCTGTGGTGTGTCTGCCTCTGGGAAGTAAATATAATTGTAGAAATTTGTAGCTAAATGGAATAATAAAATATACAAATTATTTTAAAAATACCAAAGTTGCAAAATAAAAAAAAAATAATAAAAATAAGTAAACGTACAAAATATACTAATGGTGGTTACACGTTGTCAAATCCTCAAATCGATCAACTTATATAACATAATGACAAATCAATAAATCACAAAAGTCATTTTATTAAAAACATCCTTCAGACATGCATACAATCTTTAAAAAAGCCAGAGCACTTTTGAGTGTCACCATACCCTCCTTCCTCAGTGGCATTAAAATAAATTTTGTCCTCTTATCATATTTTGTACAGAGTTTAATTTTAGGCCTGTGCATTTGAGTGTTACCACTTTATTTAATCATATTCGTACTGATAAATTCAGAGATAACGATAACTTTAAAAGTCATGCAGGGGTATATGCTGTACCCCTTCTTTCCCCAAATAACTTTTACAAGTTTTATATAGGTAGCACTAAATGTATGGTTGGTATTAAATTGGCAGAACATGCTACAGATGTTAAAAATGGTAGGCAATCAACTGCTCTTGCCCAATTAGTGATTAATGATAATTTTCAATCCCTTTTTGAAAAATCTTTTCTTTTGATCAGCTGTAATAATCCCCTGTCTATTTTACTCTACGAATCCCTTTTTATTTATCTATATCACACTTCTATTTGTAATTTTGACCCCTTCCATGTTTTAAGTTATTTTTAGCGACTCGTTCTCCATTCCATGCGAATCAAACCTTTACAAAGTTACCTTTAATTTATAAAATTTAATTTTGTATATTGATGTTTAAACTGGCTTATGACAATGTGTTTTCTTGATTTTGTAATTTTTGTAATTATTAAATTTAGTGTATGGATGCATAAAATATGTTTTGTGGTAATGTCAATTTTAGGATATGCAAATTCAGCTTGCCAGTAGTAGATTGTATTTAAGCATATTGGAAATTTTTCTTATTTTAACGCCACTGAGGAAGGGTGCGATGATACCAGTAAGCTTTCTGACTTTTTTAAAGATTGTATGTACATCTGGAGGATGTTTTTAATAAAATGACTTTTGTGATCTATTGATTTGTCATTATGTTATATAAGTTGATCGTACAAAATATAGTTCTTGGCTGACTTTTCACACCACCACATACTTTAGCAAGTGCCTAAATGCTTCCAAATGGGTTTTAAGTTGATAGAGTTCAGATTTCCCTTGATTGAGATTAAATCTTGTAGTGCAAACAAGGTATAAATGGGTGGGATGAATAAAAGATATAATCATCAATTTTTCAATCTTGAAACCTGAACCAGCACAAACACCCTATATCACATATCCCTCCAGGTAGGAACATAATAAGTTTTCAAAGATGTTCATCATGAATTATAGGTAAATAGTAGAAAAGGGTGTTTCTGTAATACTAAGAGAGTGAGATGGCATGGCATATTATAACAGAGTGACATGATCACAGTACCTACATAATATCTCAAAGTAATAATCTGAAATTTTTCTGGGATGTTCCTCTTAAGTCATAATTAAATACTGAAAAGGGCTGATTTTTTAGAGGTGGCCAATAACCCATCTCTAAAAAAGTAAAAAGGGATGGGATGACCAATGGGCATAATCCCTGTGTATCCACAATCCCTCAATCTAGGAACCTGAAATTTTATAGGATTATTCTTCAAGGAAGATAGGTAAACAATAAGGAGGTAAAGAAGGGTGGGATGACAAAGTAGCATGATAACAGTATCTCCAGAATTGCTGTAGCTAGAAACCTGATTTTTATAAGGTTATTTCTTATAGGTCAGATAAACACTATGAAAGACAATTTACACTAAAAAGTATGAGAAGGGTGAGTGGCATGATCAGTGTATTTCTTCAGTGCAGTAGTACACTGAAGTCTTTATTTTTTTATTGTTTTGGAAACTTTACAGTTTAAGTTAATATGGCTGAAAGTTGGTTCATCTCATTCAAAGAATGGGTACGCTGTTTATTCTAATGATAATTTCAAAATATTAATTTTCAGGTTTCATTATTTTTATCTTAATTTTAAAATTATCTTTAAAGATTGTAAAATGTATTGGAAATATTTGGAAATTTATAATTGTTCTTTTATTTCTAGTTTTTAAAATATTCAATGTTGAACCTACCAAATTTATTGAGAAATTGAATCTTCGTATTGGAAAAAATATTGATCTTAGCTATAGCTGTGCTGATGTGGTTTGGAGTCCAGTTGATGGTAAAATTGTCAAGTTTTTATACCTTTACTTATATTTAATAGTTTTCTCCTTTAATTATATTTACAGCACGAAAGGATACATCCAGTTTATGCTGGAGTTTGTATCAGTGCAAGAGTTAGTAATATTTTTTGATTAAAGAGCAATTTTTAGTTTAATACTTAAAGGTAAAAAGGTTAATGTATTTAAATAGCCATTTGTAGGAGCACATTCAAAGACTATTTCAACCTCAGAGTTTATTCATCAAAATTTATTATTACTTGCCAGTACAATATAAATGATAATATTGTATAACACGATCATCATTTTATGAAAAAAATAAGTGCATTAAAATTTATGTGTAATTATGTAATCATAATATAAATCAATTTAACAAATATACACAACAATAAATTATTATATATGCATAAATGCCTTGATACATTGATAATGCTTTGTAAGAAAATTAAAAAAGTAACATTCCTAAAGTGGATAGCTATTTATTTTTCTTTATTGGCATATCTACATTTATCAACTAAAAAATATTATTTATCAATGGCTAATTCTGGATTAAAAGTATCCGAATGTGGGCCATTAATAGATATAACTGAGAGGTTATTCCAGGGTGGAGAACATTTTTATGTTTGAAGACCATATTGAAGTAAACTGCCCTCTAATAAGGCTGCATACAAGATCTTTTTATATATACTGCGGAATGTAATTTTTTAGTGGAAAATCTAATTAATGTATATGACTTAAAAAGAAGGAATACTTTTTGAGAAGGTCATATTTGAAGCTCTGAAGGCCACAGGTTCCCTACCCTTGGGTTAATCATTGCACTGAATTTTAGTCTATTTATGTAACATCTTTTTATATGATTAAATCAGTTGAAGCCAAACAGCAATAATATATACAGGGTGTCCAGTGCTATCGGTGCCCAATGGCTATTTCCTGAACCATTAGTCACAGAGATATACTTCCAATTGCAAAAATGTTTTAAATTTTAAAATCTATTATCTTAGAAACAGTTTAAATCAATAAATACATTTCTGAAAGAAATACAAAATATAATTTTTTATACGGCCCCGTGGTCCTACCAATTATATTTAGGAAAATCATCCTCATACAATTTCATGCAAAATAAAAAAAAAAACCCTTCCTTTTGCAACTAAAATTCACTGAGTTATGAAGCATTAAACTTTATGACTTTAGTCACTTTTCCCATGCATAGAAATGTCCCGTTTCAGGCAACCAACCAATCAGGGACCATATTGACAATTTCTCCAGGCATCCAACCAATCAAGGACCGTATTGATTATTTCTCAGCACAAAAAGTGCTCAAACTTTAAACAGCTGTAAGTCGGTCAATTTTGGTCGTAAAAGGATGATTTTTTATTTTTATTTTGCATAAAATTATATGAGGATGATTTTTCTAAATATAATTGGTATGACCGGGGACTGTATAAAAATTTATATTTCGTATTTCTTTCAGAAATGCATTTATTGATTTAAACTGTTTTTAAGATAATACATTTTAAAATTTAAAACAGTTTTGCAATTGGAAGTGTATCTTTGTGACTAATGGTTGAGGAAATAGCCATTGGGCACCGATAGCACTAGACACCCTGTATGTCTATATACAGGGTGGCCATAATTAAAGTAGAGGTGTTTAAAGCCTGATAGCAAGAAAGCTGTTGGGCCAAACTCAACCAAATTTGCTGTAAATACTATTTAGACCATGGGGTTTTGATTTTTGAAAGACAAAAAAAAATAGTTCAGATTTTTGCCACTGCGGGACAAAGTGAAGGTCCATTTTTGGAGTAAAATAGGCATAGGAAGTACAGAAATTTAGCATTTTACATGCATTTTGAAAAGGAATTACATTTACATACGTATGACATTAATTTTTATATTCGCATCATTTACATGTGTGATTCAATATATTTTCCTTGCATATGTTCCAAAATCCGAACTATTTTTTTTTTCTTTTAGCAATCAAAACCCCATTGTCTAAATAGTATTTACTGCAAGTTTGGCTGAGTTTGGCTCAACAGTTTTCTCACTATCGGGCTCTAAACACCTCTACTTTAATTATGGACACCCTGTATATATATATATATATATATGTATATATATATATATTCTCCTTGATTGATGATTCTCTATTTTATTCTTTTTAAGTTAGGGTTTTATGAGTTATAACTATTCTATCCCTGTTCTTTATTCTACTCTCTATTCTATCATTGGATTTTCATATTATATTTTTCATTATATTTACACACACACACACATACATACATATATATATATATATATATATATATATATATAAATAAAAATTGAAGGATTTTAATCGAAAATTATGCATAAACTACTGTATGTATAAAAAAACCCATCTCTAGCATATCTGTTACAAATGAGTAACTATAAGCCAAGTCTAAGGATAAAGATAGAAGGTTACATATCACTACATTGGAAAGGGGGATGAGAAGAATATTAGGATTCAAAAATCACAATTAAAAGTATATAAAAGTAAATAAAAATAAAACTCTGCAAAAATGAGAATAGGCAATAATAATCAGCTCAAGACAAGAGATCAAGAATAGAGAACAATCAATCGAAACCACACAAAAAATGGCGGTCAGTTCGAAATTGCATTCTCATCAGGACAGCCATACAATTCGAATTAAAACCGATAGAATAGCCAGTTTCTGACAATGGCGATAGTATTTAACTATAGACACCATTGGAACTGTCTACTGGCTAGTGGAATTAGAAAAATAAATCAATTGAATTATACAAAGCTGAAAAACAATACCTCCACGAACTGTAATGTGAAATCAAAAGCATAGCACCACGTGTAAGATAAACTAGTGACTGAGCATTTCACCTCACTTCGTCAATGCGAGTGGGCGAGCATTTCACCTCACTTCGTCAATGCGAGTGGGAATGAATACAATTGAACGATACATAATAAGTATGGAGACTTTCGAAAATAGTAAACAGTATAGGACTCAGGACAAGTGGAAAATAGACATTCGAAAATAGTAAACAGTATTAGACTCAGGCCAAGTGGTAAGTGAGGTGATAAGAATGGGTGAATTTTCAAAAATGAGTTAACCAATCAAAGATAAATAATGCATGTGTAAAATTATTACGTGGTATATTTGAAATTATTAATAATATTATTTACAAATACTTCCGGATATAGGTAGTTTTGACAAATGCGTTTAAGTTTATTGATGTGGAGAAAGTGAAACTGAGGATCAGAAAGTCGATGTATTCGAAATAGCTGGTTTAAAATGATGTTTCTAAACAATTGAATAGAATTACAAGATTGATATGATAGCAGCTTTATGATAGTGAAGTTGTAAGAATCTTTTTTATCATATAGATTGGTGATTACATGATTATTGAGGGTATCTAAATTTAGGTCTAAAAAATTAACAGTTTGACTAACGCAAGGCTCATTAGGAATTAATTCTAGGTTAGACGGGTAAAAATCAATATTAATGGGATAGGAATCATCAATGATAATACAAATTAAGTCGTCAACATATCTATATATAATATATGAATTAGAGTTAAAATGACATTCATAATAATAAAGATATAAGTTAGCGAGTATACTACTACTACAGCCACCTTGTGGTACACCAGATGTTTGTAAATAAATGTTATCACCTTGGATAATATAATTGTTGTATAACACAAAGTGCAAGAGCATAGGAAAATTTTTGACATTAAAAGCATCATGATTGGAAGATATATAGTCATGATAAAGAGAGATAATAACTTTATGTAAATCTTTAATGACAATATTATTAAATAGGTCTTTAAAATCAAAGGTATGGAAACCAAGAATTTGTGGTAACTTGCTAAGGTGATTAACTAAATCAAAACTATTGTTCAAAATGAAATATCCTGAATTCCTGAATTTAAGAGATTCATTAATTCGATTTAAACAGTTAAGCAAGTACTTACTAGCTGTAGTGGTAAAGGTATTATGTCCACAAGTGACTGTTCTAAAACTGAGAGGTGATTTGTGGAATTTAGGAACCAAAGTAACATAAGGAAATTTAAAAAACTTACAATTAATATTTAATTGTGTATATAATTTTAGCATTTTAGTTTTGATTTGGATAGACTGATTATTAATGGGTTTAAAAATTTGATTATCTTTTAAGTAATTCTGTAACAGAGAAACATAATATTTTTTACAAATGATGGCATAATTATTAGAAGCTTTATCTACATAAGTTATGACAAAATGTTGTTGTAGTTCTTTGATAGCAGAAAGGAGTTGTTTATAAGGATACCTAGGCTTCATTAATTTAGTGTTTATAATAACATTTTTAAGTAGATGTAAGGTCGTATACTTCCATAGATTGAATGCTTCAATAGGAATAGAATGTGAACAAGCAAGTTGATATATGAATTTATCAAAATCAAATGATAGAGACTGAAGAAGTTGTTTAGGGTGATGGCAGAATGGAATGCGAAATTTAGACCCTTTATTCATAATATCCCTAAGTATATCATCCTGAACTATACTGAGATCCCCAGTAATAATGTGACCATGAGTGGAGTTGACAAAAGGGGCAAGATTTTGATTGCTGCATACACATGATGTAAGATCATCGGAGTTTAATGTCCTAGAAACTTCATTGTAATTGTAAATAGTTCTACCAATTGGTAAATTATATTTGAATGATTTTTGTATTTTGATATCATTTACTGGTAACAAGTGCTTATGTTTTGCAAATAAATTATTGAAGTTAAGAGAATTAAGAATAGGGTGTTTAAAAGAGATTACACAGTAAGCTATTTTAGTATGTGGATTTGGTGAATGGAGTAGGTGGTAATTTAAGAAATGTGTACGTGAAAGAAGCAAATCAAAAAATAGATGTTTAAAATGCTCATGAGTTAATTTTAATTTTAAAAAATTAGTATAAACAATACTTAATTTGCTTTTTCTGACTTTATATAACCATGTTCTAACAGGTAGAAAATTGAAAGTTTGAGAATAATTATATTGTAATTTCAAAATGTCTGCTTTGTAATCAATAGTTTTACTTAAGTTACTTTTTCCTTTGCCACGCTTATATCGCTTTTTACTAGGAGATGATGACTTTGAATAATGAAAAAGATGTTTATATACTGAAGATTTATGAGAATTGTATTCAAAACTATTGTTAACAACATTATTATTATTATAAATTTGATTTAAGCAATAGGGGAAGAGAGTTTTATATTTTTTAATGTAATAATTTTCAAATACTAATCTATCCGTGAGTGAAATTTTAATATCTAAAATATGAAGGGATACATTTTTAAATCCGTGTGTAGCAAAGTGCTGATATTCAAATTGATTTTTGGTAGGGAGATCATTAAAGACTTTATGGTCAAATTTTTTAATATGATCCCTGTGGACATTCATTCTCAGATGTAAAGGGTTGCTGGTTTGGCCAATATAGGATAAGTTACAAATAGTACAATTAAGTTTGTATATGCAATTAAAAACTTTGCAGAATTTTTGTGAAGTGGAATTATTATTAATTTGTAATGGGTCAGCATAAGGACAAGTTTTGCACCTAAGATTGTTGCATCTATTGAAGGAATATGATTTAGATTGAGAGAAGGTATGGTATTCTTCCAAATCGTCTATAACGCTTAATTGGTCAATGTTTGTCGATCTATAATTATCCCAATTCATAATAATAATAGACCGGACACTAGGTAATGAAGAAAATTTACATCACGAATTCTAATTAAAATTCCCAATATAAACCCCCCCAAAAACTATTTTGTCAGGTACGAATTTCAAATTTTAACTAATACCATAAGAATTGAATCGAAATTTTGGAGAGTAACAAAACAAGCATAGTAGAAAAGAGATTTTCTTACGAAATATTCATAAATAAGCGAAGTGTGGACAAATAATTATATTCATCCGGAATGGAAGATATACAAAACTGTTAATACGTATGTGTCTGACTGAATCCCTACAACTGCGGGCAAAAGAGGGCCACATATAGTGGAAATACTTGTCTAGATTAAAATGTAAAAATAAGCAATAAAAGATATTGACGTCTGGGTTAACTAAAAGATACAGAAAAGAAAAAAAAACACAATAAACTCTAATGCCTGCCGAGAGATGTCAGCACTATACACACATATATAACGATTGAATAATCGAGTGTGAAATCTACCAAAAAGAGCAATAACCCGCAGAAAAAATCATAAAAGCGATGAGAGAACTCAAACCAAAATACTCCATAATGCGAAATGTGAAGACATACCATAATCAATCAAAAGAAGGAATGAAAGGCTTAGATAAATAAAAACAATATCCAAAGAGGGCCATAGTAAGACATAGATGGGCTCGTAGTTAAACAATAGAAATGCGTTAGCGATAATAATAATAAACAAAATAAAATTAAATTATATATATAAAATAAAATAAGCATTAAATTTTTAAACCTATCTTTATTTTGATGTATGGAACAATGCTTCGTTGAATTTTTCTAAAAACATAGTGAGCTTATATTCTGTTTAAGTAAGTGCTTATTTGCAATGAAGTTTCATGATTTCATGATGTAGTGAAACCAAAATAATAGAACACCCAGCATTGCTATTACATTGTACTGAGCTGAGCGATGAATCACATCGAAAGGCATTTCACACAGCGAATGGGCAAATTAAGGATTTTGATTTTCACAATTGTTACATTTTCTAGTATGAGAAAAAACATAATATTTATATATACTATATATATAATATGTAGATATTTTTACCCATCAGGTGAAAAAATCTACTTGTTAGCAAGTGAAAATTTCATGTCCTGTTAGGAAATCAGACACATACTACATAATTTGTGCCTTATGTTAAAACATACATAATTGGTATAGTAATATCTAGTCATTTGAGCACTCTACAACCTGGCATAACTATTTTTAGTATGACATCTATGTATCTGTGCAATGTATGTATCCACTCTAGCTGAAAAAACTAATTTACCAAATTTCACAAAATTTAGTAGATAAGTCATTTCTGGCTTGCTCTGGATTTTGGTATGATTCAAAAACAAATAACCTGCCTTTTCTTTGTGAAATAAATGGCTTGTAAAAATTGTATGTATTCACTCTAGCTGAAAAACTAATTGATCAAATTTCACAAAATATGGTGATTGTTACTTGTGGATTGCCCTAGTGTTGATTTTGGTATGATTCGCAAAAAGAAAACTTTTTTTTTTCTGAAATGGTGAGAAAAATCATCAAAATCTAAAATAACAGATTACATATGCTCAAATATATCGATTAAATGTTCGTTTTATACATAATTTTTGATGGCAAAAAGAATAAGAACAACTCCATAACTCTAGGGCTTAAAAGTTCTTGAGATATTTTAGTTTTTTCACATTTTGCCACTCCTTTGAATATGTGTCCAGTCACCCATTGAAAACAAAAATGGAATTAAAACTGCAAATTCAGTGTAATTTCAAATTATCTGTGGAAAGTGATCCACTGTAACTGAAAACTAATTTACCAAATTTCACAAAATTTGGTAGATAAGCCACTTTATGGATTATTCTGGTGCTGATTAGATTTGGTGTGATTCGAGAAAAAATAACTTGCCTTTTTTGCGAAATGGCTAGCAAAAATTGTCAAAATCTAAAATAAAAGACCATGTATGTGCAAATGTATTAATTAAATGCTTGTTTTATACATAATTTTTGATTATGAAAAAAAAAAGGATCAACCCCATTAATCTAAGACTAGCCGTTCTTGATATATTTTAATTTTTCATATTTTTGCTATGTCGCCTTTAAAAGTACGTCCAGTTACCAAATGAGAACAAAAATTGAATTAAAAGTGCAAATTCAGTTTAATTTTAAATAATTATACATGCTATTTTGTACAATTAAACTCAATGAATTATATGAAAGAAATAAAGAGAAAATGAATTTGAGTCTGTAAGGAAAGTCATGTCAAAGGAAGATGTTTGTTTGTGTCATCCGTAGCAAAAAGAATAGTGTTGTATGGCCATGAAATTTGATACACTGGTATTTCAGAACCCAAAACAATGTGCTTTGGTGAAATTTTTTGTTAATTTGAAATAGTTTTTTAGTTATTTTATGTTTTAGCACGATTTGTATTGATCAAATTGAGCAATTTTCGCACATCAGTTCCTTAGCAACCATAAATTATTTGAGTTTCCATCTTCACACCATCTGAAAGATTGAAAAATTGTCTTTAAAAAACTTTAAATAACTTTCAACTTTAAAATAACTTCAAATGCAAATCCATACTATTAATAGACAAATTCTCTTGAATGAAAAATATATATATATACTTTTCATGTGTTGAAGATGTAGTCTCTGGAGATACAAGGCCCCAAAATATTCTTTGTAGATTTTCCATCTTAACACAATTGGCACAACGGTTTTTCTTTGGTTGTTGTCATAAATATAGTGTTAAGGCGTTCTTTGGTTTTCGAAAATTTACTGTGAGTTCCGGTGTGATTTTAATCTCAAAGATTTGTATATTGAACCCTGGGCAATGCTGGGTACATTTTTTAGTATATAGATACTACATGCACACACACATGTGTATATATATATGTGTGTGTGTGTATATATATATATATATAACATGTTATAATTATTTTCTTAATTTCAATTCAAATTACATAAGCATGATATCTTTACATCATTTTAAAAACTAGATCTCAATCAGGATATTGTACAAGAGATTTTAGAAAATAATATATGTTACCAATTTATTAAGTTTTTTAGACCCTGTGTACTTTTTGAAATATATAGGATTTTTACTATGTATCTCTTTTACTTTTCTGTATTCATAAGAGATTTGCATTTATATAGTTAAGCGCTTTATATGTGGCTTACTAACCTCTGTACTAATGTTTAAAACTGCAAAAACAAAAATTGACTAAAAGTGTAAAATCGAGAAAAGAATTTGTTTTCTTGTAAAATAAAACCAACCAAAACATGCAAAAAATTTCTGTAAACTTCACAATGAAATTTGCAAACTTATAACTCCCCCCCCCCCCCTCCCCTGAAAATTTAATCATTAAAAATAGAACTAAATGTCTTGGTAGCACTTTAAATTATGATTCTAAAATGTTTTTGTCTAGGGTTTACATTATCCTAGCTAAACATATTTGCATTATCTGGGCCTACCAGCCTGCCCTTCCTTTATCCTTTCAAATATAAGGAAACCTTTCCTTAAAGGTTCTTCATAGAACATAATTCTCACTAATGTGGTGATTGCTTTTTTAGATATGAAAAAATTTTAGTGTTTTGAATTTGAGCTAAATATGTTTGTTATATAATTTGTTTTTGTTTTTTAGATGCTCTTCTTGCTACAGCCGCTACAAATGGTTCTGTGGTCACTTGGAACCTCAATTCTTCCCATAAACAAGGTTTGTGGTTTATGATATGAATTTATGAGTTAAGTTTATCAAAAGGAGTGAATTTATACTTTTGCATTGTAAAGTAAACTCTATCTAATTTGTAGATATATTTTTTTTTTGAGATGCTAGTTTCCAGATTATTAATGTTAATATTCTTAAACAAGAAGCACACAAACTATTTTCTGTTTAAAGTATATGGAAGGAAGTTTATTTATATGTGGTTAGCAAAATTACAAAATTTTTGTAGTAGACTAACAACTATTTTTTAAAATTTACTTTAATTACATTTTAGAAAACATAGCATGTTACAACTTTTTTAAAGTAGTCGCTATAAACTGGGTTAGCTTATATAATAAAAGGAGACGTTTGTATTTCTGTCTGTGTGTGCTGTCTGTAGCAGAAAGTCTGGGAAGCTTTGACCATAAAATTTGGCTAAGCTTCTGATACAATATACCTCGGCGAGATTATTTTTATAAAATTTAAAATTAATGAATTTTTAATGTCTAAAATCACCGTTTTGTGTCATTTTGTCAAATTAAATCTTTTCTTTGCTTCCACAGACAGCAAATGATAATTTGAGAACAACAGGTGGCAGATGTTTTGTCTCAAGTAAAAAACAGTTGATCACACCTAAGGACATTTACTTTTTGGGTTTTTAAACTTTGCAAACTTAAAAGATGTCCTAATTTTTTTTTTAATTTGATGTTATATTATCATTATGAGTATTGTGCTAAAATTTGACTTAAATTGCATGAAAAATTGCTGAGATAAAAATAATTTACTCCAGGGTTAAAGGAACATTTTTGTGACTTCAAGTATTCTAATTTATTTGTGTTATGAGAGTGATTAGAGTCTTCACAGATGATTTGAAAATTAAGTGATGTTATCTATGTCTGTTTTATTTGAGTAGCGGGTGTTTATTTGGGACCCAGGTAATTCATTCTTGTTTTAAATATAAAATATTTTTTTTAATTTGCTATTTAAATACAATATATAAACATTATATAAATTCTAATATTTTTATTTATAAAGCTTTGTGATAGGAGTCCATAGATGTTTTTAGGTGGAAGCAGATAGAGTGTAGAAATAATTCAGATAGGGTGTAGAAATAATTAAACTAATAAAAATAATGAGTTGGTTTAAAAATTTGGAGATTAGCAGAAAACAGATAAAATATTTGGAATGTATTTCAAATTTTTTGTTATGTATTCCTTCTTTATTTTTAACATATATCCTAAAATAGCAGAATGACCAAAATTTGGGTTAGATATTTAATGTATTATTATTATTATTTAAAATAGACATACTAGCCACCACTATTATACATGAATATGAGTGACTAGGAATCAGAACCCATAACAAATATAAAATTGAGTGTCTGTGAAAATTGTAGATTAGATGAATAGGGGCTAATATAGATGAAAATATAGTTTAGACAGGTGTGTATGTGTGGTGGTGGTGGTGGGGGGGGGGGAGCAGGCATTAATTTAAATTATAGAAGCCTAGTGGCACTACAGGCTAATTGTTATTTTAAGAGGATTGGGATATGGGTAAATCAATTTCAATTATTAAATCAATATGTTCTGAGATAATCTAGCTTTTAAGAGGTGGCAATAATGGTTAGAATAAATTTAATTTAAAAATGGTAAAATATTGCTGAATTTTGGTTTTAAGCATAACTTTTAAACTAATTCGAATTTTTAAAAAATCTCTCTGAGGTCCATTGTTGCAAGAAAGGTAAATCTTTACCAAATTTTGTGGCTGTCCTTAGCTAGCCTCTACACTGTCAACAGATGAACAGACAGACAGACATTATTATTATTATAGATTTCCAACCTTTGCCATTTTTGTTATATTTTATTCTTATCCATCCTTTTAATTTTGATAGATTATTAATAAAATGTAGAGAGGTTTCTCGATTGGTTTCATGTACAAGGGTGTCTAGCTTTCTGGGAAGACCTAGGGAATTTTGATCATCATCGAAATGTAAAATTCATGGAAAATCTAAGGAATTTTGATCACCATTCCTAGTGAAATTTGAATTCACCATAGATGTTTGTTATCTAGTGATGAAAATGAGATGTAAAATTGGAAATATTTAATTTCTCACTAGATAATGCTAGTTTTAACTTTTGTTTTGAATACAGCTACTCTATTAAAAATCTTTATCCTAAAAAAATATATTTACTTACATAATTACAAGTTTTTTTTTTTAATTTTGTGCAATCTAATGAGTAATTTTCAATCATTCGAAAATTTCATGTCTGTGCATGTGCAAGTGCACTTCTATATTCATTTACCGATAATGAAAGATCTAGCATTTTTTGTGCACAAAAATGGCAAATACCCCCTTAAAATTTAGTATCTGTTTCTCTGGGAAAATCTAGAAATTATTATTTGTAGGTTTTTAGGCATCCTGTGCACTTTTTATATGCTTCTTATGTCATTTTCATTATTTAAATGTTTTTGTTAATCAGATATTGAGGATGCAATAAAATTCAATTGAAACAAATATTAAAAATTATGCACCTCAAGTGTAAAGCAAATTAAAATGGCTTTTAACATTTTCAGGGGTATTCATTTTTCTTAAAACATAATTTTCCCAAAGAAAATGACCAATACCAAATCAGCGTTAAAAAGTTTTTATCTTTTGAGGTGATGCTGATTATGCCCAATGCTACACACTAGATTTTTATCCTTTTTAAGGGAGATTACATAAATCACCCAGAAAATTGAAAAAAATAGTTTTTATAATGAGTTCTGTAATATGGAAGTAATGTGAGATAGAACCAAAGTTTTGAAATGAGTGGCAATAGCAGTAATGCAAAAATCAGTAAACATTAAATACATAATCATTGCTATAATAAACATTAAATTATTTTTGACAGGCACAAAGCTAGCTTTCTCTTGAATTCTGAATAAATTTTTAATATCATATAAAAGTGGAAAGTCTTGGTTAATAAAAAATGCTAAAACCCCACTAGAAAAGCAAAAGGAACTAATAAGAGATTAGTTGCAGGTAAACTCAAAACAGCGGTAATACTGTTGTTAAATAGAAAATGCTGAAAAGAAAAAAGAAAATAATAATAATATCCTGGCAAATATATCCTTGAATATAGTGATAATTCATTAGTACTAATGAAAAAATAATTTTCATTTTTGTTAAGTTATATTCAGTTATTTTCTTTTGAGATGCAATAATATAATTTTAAATATTTAATTAGATATGAAATTCCAAGACCACAAAAGAACGGTTAACAAAGTTTGTTTTCATACGAATGAGGCTCATGTGTTGCTTAGTGGTTCACAAGATGGAACTATGAAATTATTTGATTTACGTAAGAAAGAAGTTGCTAGTACTTTTTACAGGTATTTATCTGTTTTGTAATTGAAGTGGAATAAAAGTTAATTGATTGTTGAATTCTATTTTAATGTTTTAACTGTGTTTTGCAGATACACAAACACAGAATATCTAAAGAATTAATTATCTCAAATTAGATTGTTTATAAAGATACATTAAACATTTGAATTTACCAATGGTGTTATCAAATTATAAAAGTTAGGTATTTTTCTAGAGCATTTGAAATTATAATTTTATCGGTGTGTGGTGTGTGTGGGGGGAGGGGGGGGGGGAATTTTTAGTATTTCATTTCATTCTTTAAAAAACTTTGTATCTTCCCTCTTCTTACTCCATGATTTGAAATTGTTTTAAGTCTCAAATATAATCTTTGTCACTTATATATATGCTTTTCTGTATCATTTATCTTTTCTGTATTTATTCAGTAGCTTCCCAGTATGTATAAAGTTATGTTCTGTCTTAATTATATCTTTGAAAATTATATATTTTTGCAATATAAATAATTCTAGAGAATGCACACACATTTAGTGGGCAAGAATTATATTTAGAAATTTACAATTGGCAGTATGATTGTAAAATAAGAGTCTATAACATATTTGAACAGACTGAACTCTCTTTAACTCAATCAAATTAAAAATGTATTACAACCGTTTTAGGAAAATCCTAAATTTGTAGAGTTTAATAAAAATAAATCAGCCCACACTTTGCACCACTGCTCTAAAATTTTATTTATGTATATAACTAGGGGGTTTCGCCTCCCAACTTAACAACCCCTGAAAAATTTGCGATTCGGGCATCAATTCCTATGCTTGCACTTGCTTCGCAAGCTCTTTTATACCAGTTGTTATACAAGAGTAATATGATTGTAGATGGTTCGGCCCTTGTTCCCTGGCGCTCACTAACCCCGGAGCTCCCAAGCTTTTTCGACCTGGTCCATGCACACAATCTCCCTTGTGCTCCCAATTTGCTAGAACAATTGCATCTTTGCCCATACGGAAGAAAATTTTTCATTTCAGAAGTGCATAAAAATAGAATAACTCATAAACTAAATCAAAATTTAAAAAATGGCTCCATCTTGCAAAAAACCTTCTAAAACCGCTTTATTTTTACATATTATCTGTGTATCTAAATTCTATGCCTACGCATTTCCAATATTTTTTATTTTAAATGATCACTAAACTTTGATTTTTTTGACAATGAAACCTAATTTATTGTATGCAAAATGCAAGCAAAACAAGTAATTGTAAGATGAGTTGTATAAGAATTGATGAATTTTTTTAACGCAAAATTATTTAGCTCTGGAGTACAGAATATGAGTGATATGAATGAAATATTCATTGATTTTACTTAAAGAAGCAGACGATTTTATAGTATTGCCTTTTTTGATGAAGTTTTAAGTTTCCAAGTAAAGTAAATTATTGTACTGTGATAATTTTAGAAATATCACCTCTGAATATATTGTACTTTAGAGAGATATTTGAATAAAATTGAATTTCAGGTTGGAAAGTGTTTCATAATCAATGCTTTATGCATGATTAATCTTTCTTGTTTATAATGCAATGTGCCTTTTTAAGGTAGAATGTTTTCTTTACATGGAGTTAGCATCTTTTCCTTTTGAAATTTTTGAATCAGTAATGCAAGATGCTTCTGTCTAATTATAAAATTCTCATACCTTTACTCCCTTTTGTTTTTGGAAAATACATTCTATTATGTTGTATTGAAATTTTTCTCTGTTATTCGGATTATAATTTAATCTTATAAGATAATTTTAATTCCGTCTCACTTTTAATAATAGTTTTTTTTCATCAAATTTAATTTTCTTGTGTATTATTCTTTAATTTTTTACTATATATCTTTCTCTCTTAATTTTACTATTTTATGCTATGTTTCATGGATTTTTCTGGTAAAAATGTGCAGCTTTTTATTAAAAAATGCATTTTTAGTTTGTCAGAAAGTGTTCGTGATGTACAGTTTTGTCCTCATCTGTACTTTTCATTTGCTGCTGTTCAAGAAAATGGATATGTTCAACTTTGGGATTTACGTCGGACAGATCGTTTTGAGCGACAGTTTGCCGCTCATAGCGGTCCTGTTTTCACATGTGATTGGCATCCCGAAGAAAGGTTTCTGTTTGCAACAGCAGGCCGAGATAAAACCATCAAAGTAAATTTATTTTTATATTTTATAATTTTGCATTCTGAAATTGTATACCAATATTGTATTTTCAATTAACTTAGTATTTTTATACAAATTCTATATAGTATTGTTATGCACTTACTTGTGTAGGTTTTAGAAATTTATTTATTGCTGTTCATAGTATATAGCTGCCAACTCCCATTTTTTTCCCCATCTCCTGGTTTTTCGGTAAGTCGCCCAATCTTTCGGTTTTCAGCCATTTTTATTTACCTTCTTTCAAGGCTGAGATAGTCACAAAGTACACTTTTACACCCATTTTCATCCTCTAATTCTTCCACATTAGAGCAATTAAATTCTCTTATTTTTATAGTGCGAGTAAAAATAAATATTTTACCAAACAAAATAATTTTTACATAAATAGTGTAATTGCACAATTCAGTTTGTATATTCAAGCATTGTTTTCCATCCATCTTCATCTTCTAATTATTGCCCAGTAGGCAGACTAAACAAGCTTATTTTCATATAAACTCTTGAATAGTGATTTGAAAGTAATTCTTTTTAATTTGATGGCATTAATATAAGCCTTCAATATTCAGTGATAAAAATGTAGAAAACACATAAGAACATACAAAATAATAGTTATTTAAATACTTTCAATGATATGTAGGGAAAAAAAATTAAACTTGTGGTGCATTACATAAAATAATTACTGATATAGCTTTAAAAATATTTAAAAATAAAAGTCGTAAAACATTTATTATATATTCATTTCAAATGCCTATATCCAAAAAGTTACACTAATACAGTTTTGATATGTGACAAACACATTATTCCTTTAGCGAATTATAACTTTTAGTAAAGTGGTCAGAAAATCCAATACCCTGGCAAGAAATGATGGTTATGGTTACTTAACCCTTTCGCGACGGTGCCAGCTGCGAACTTGCATTCAAAGACGTACGGCACGCACTCGTGCCGGAGAGAACTTTACCCTAAACGGCGAGTGGCACGTATCGGTGTTTCTACGTGAAACATTTTCATTTGAATTTATTTGTCTACTAAATGGTGTTAAATGCCCGTGGAAGCAACTTAAATGTATTTTGCAGATGCTTGACCTTGCCACAAGGAGAATCCAATGAATTATTTCTCCATTTGGAGCGGTGAAACATGGTTCTATAAAGTAAACAGACAGAGCACTTCTTGCAGCATCAACAATTTTATAATTGAGTTCCGGGTCTCCTTTTGATTTTAACTTTTAATGATTTCGTTGGTGAATTACAGGAATATGAGAGTATTTTTGGGGGGAGGTGGGGGGAGGGGGTTAAAGGAATGTGCAATAGTGAAATGATTAGGCTATTTCGGATAAAAGTATGGCTGGTTTGAAACATTTCCTTTCTGTAGAAGAATATACGCATATGGTAAACGAACCAGACAGTAATGAAAGCAAAGTAGATAGTGAAGATTCGTGGAACAGTGTTATTTCTGATGATGATTCTAATAATGCAATTGATTCTTCAGATTCTGAGCGTACTATTATTACAACGCCGCCAGCTTCAGTTGCTGTTTTTTCGAATGATATTTGGCCATGTGATTTGAACGATCTGAATTCTTTGGAGTTTTTGAACATACCTGGAATAAATCACAATATCATGCCACCTAATTTAGATAAGGAACTTGATTTTTTTAGCATATTTTTTGATGATGAACTAGTAGAATTTATCGTAAAAGCAACTAATGAGTTTGCAAAGGAAAAATGGGAGAAAAATCTCCTCTCTCCTTCCACATTGAAGACTCCGCCTGTTTCAAATGTATTTACACCTGTGACAGGAAACGAATTTCGTGTGTTTCTCGTACTAGTAATTTTGATGAGCATTGTCAGAAAACCAAATCTTAAAATGTATTTTTCTAAGAATCCAATTATCAGTACTCCTTTTTTCAATTCAGTTATGAGTCGCAATCGATTTATAGGAATATTACTTTACCTTCATTTTACTGTTGATAGTAATGCCCCAAAACTAGATAAATTGAAACTTGTGTTAGATGCATTAGTTTCAAAATTTAAATCTATATACACTCTTAGAAGAAATGTGTTCATTGATGAATCTTTGTTCTCATGGAAAGGAAGGCTGGGATTTCATCAATATATCCCCTCGAAAAGGTCCAGATATGGAATAAAAATATATAAATTGTCAGAATCAGAATCAGGCTATATATGGAATTTCCTTGTGGATACTGGAAAGGACACGGAATTATCAAGCTCTGATGGTGGGTATGGAGAACGCATTGTGAAAACACTTCTAAGTGAACTTTTAGGAAAAGAATATACTTTGGATTTGGATAAATTTTTTACCTCTCCTGTACTTGCAAAGTATTTGCTGTCTAAGAATACGCATATATGTGGTACAGTTTTAAAAAATCGGAAGGACATGCTAAAGAATCATCCATCTGTACCTAAAAACATATATACACTAAAATTTTTAATATTTTGATAAAAGAAAATTTGTATGAAAAATATACATGAAATAGAAAATAAGTATTTCCTTTCCTCCTGAAAAAAGTAGAATGCTGTGTTGAACGGGTGATTTTTAGTGAATTTTTTTTGAGAGTTAGGCTTAGCGCAAAAAATTAGCCGACTTTTGGGAACAATTTGGAAACGAAGCGCTCCGTCCTTTGGGGCACGGCAGTTTCGGAATGCCGCCGTCACGAAAGGGTTAAAAGTGGTGAAATGTACAAACGTCACTTTTAAGTAACTGGTAACTTTTAATAAGTGTATGGCTTTGGTAATTATTTATGTATTTTAGGTTATCTCTCAGTCACCTTGACTTTCCCATTAAGGGTTTTCTATTTTTGTTGCAAATTCTGAGAAGTTGTGAATGTTTGAAGAATGTTTGAAAGTATTATCTTTAATTTAATTTTTCTCTTTAAATTTCAGATATGGGATACTTCATTCAAAGAAAATTTAGATCACTGTATTCAAACAATTGCTTCTGTCTCTAGAGTTAAATGGCGACCTAATAGAAAGTACCACATTGCAAGCAGTTCATTAGTTGTAGATTTCACTGTGAATGTATGGGATTATCGAAGACCATATGTGCCATTCGCATCCTTTGTTGAGCATAAAGATGTTGTTACTGGTAAATAATGAACTCAGTTTTTATTTTTGTCATTCTAGGAGTTATAGCACTTGTGTATGGCTTTTTCTAAATATTGAATTTATGTCTGCATGCAACAAAAATAGAAATATTTGCAATCAGATTTTGAAGTATTAAGCTGAGTTGGAATGATCTATTTGGAAAGTATGGGATATTTAGAAGACTTATATTTGTTAATTTATCATACTTTTCCTTTTAATTCTGAATTTTGTACTAGAAATTTTATGTTTTTAGTTTCTGTAGTTTTACATTAGAAATTTATATGCACAAAGAATATGTAAAAATGGTGGTTACTGAGTTTATACTGGGTTAAATTTAAAGTGTATTAAAAAAAAAAAATAAATAAATAGCAGCATAAAAATATTCTATTTTGGATTATATTGATTATCATATCAAGTGTAAATAATTTGATTTTGTACAAATATAAATTGTCAGCTTAAAAGTTTTTAACAAAATGTAAATGTGAAACACATTTTAGAATGACTTATTTTTTTTTATTTTTTTTGAATGAATGTAAAGTACAATATGTTCAATGGTTAAGCTACTAAAATGATAGTGATTTAAATATTAAAATTAGCAGTGCCACTATTTTACATTGTGGTTTAGTTTGGTACTGTAATCTGATGACAATTTATTTTATAAAAATCACATGTTTGACATTTATTTATATTATGAAAAGTTTGAATTATCAGTTAAGAAATTAAGTTTGAATTATCAGTTAAGAAATTAAGTATAAGAAATTAAGTTTGCACATTAAAATATACTAAAAGCAGATTTTTATAATATCTAGTTTATAATTTTTTTTAATACTTCAACTATCTATTTTTTTCTTCTTTTTTGTAGTACAAGTTTTTCAAAACAGTGCTAGTACTATCATTGCTTTGAGTAAAATTTAAATGTAAAGACATGATTATATGATCATACTGCATCGTTACTATGAATTAAATGTTGAAAAAGGAAACAAACATGTAAAACAACATTTAAATTGTACTATTTTAAATTCTAGTGTCATAAATTAGATGAAAAATTTAAACTCATACTGTGGCTTCAGCAGTTTATGTTCTTTACATATGCTGATCAATCATTTAGTAAACTTATTGTAACTGTAGTCATGAAAAAGAATTGTTGCCAATAATATCTTCAGAGGCTGTTAGTGTACGATATCTGCAATTATTCTCTGTTTAGTGCATGCATAGTTAATACACAATTAGATTAATCATTGATTGTGAAATTGATATTGAAAGTTTGCCAAGTTTAAAATGTTGATCTTAATTGCATGATGGATTGCTACTATTTCGTGTTTTGTACCAGGGTTGCATATCATGCTTGTAAAGGCACTTTTACAATAACTATTAACTGAAATTGAATTTTCAGTTACACTAACTTCTTTAATATTTGTATTTGTATTTCAGGCTTTGCTTGGTGCTCTCCTCATAGTCTTCTTAGTACTAGTAAGGACTGTTCTCTCATCCATCATGTATTTGTCAATGCATCTCGTCCTGCTGACCGAGCCAATCCAGTCGGCCTTGATATTAGTCCATCTGGTGATATGTCGTATGCTTTCAAAAAAGTGCACAAAGAGGCTGCTGCCATGTGCAGGGAATCTGCTGCATCCAATGTTAAAGGAATCAATTTTCCTACTCCTAAGTTGTCATCATTACTCAAGAAATCATCCAGTATTCAAGAACGGTTTAAATTATCTTTAAGTGCTTTGACTGTTTTTAAAGATGGACATGAGGCAGGTATAAGTTCTATCTGAGTGCCATTGTGTGGTTATTTCATGTTGCATTGTACTGTATGTATAATTTATAGGTAAAAAGTTGCACTTGTCATTAGTGTAAAATTATTTTTTTTTTCCCAATTGCGACTTTTATAGCAATTTAGCAACTGAAACTTTGCTGCCCAATTGCAACTTTTATAGCATGCTGACATTATTTTAACATTATATAGAGGCAACATCTAATCAACCTGAATCAAAAATTAGCATCAAAAATGTATAGGGAAAATTACAGTAATTTTTTATGTCTTGTTTCAATTAAACTGGCATTCATTACATAATATTAAGTACATATGGAAATGACAGCTAGTATTGTTTAAAATTATGCTCTCAGTGCAGCAACTAATATCAGTGAACCAATTTTATACTTATTAGCACTCTTCAGCACTGAATAAATGATAACTGAACTGGCAGTAAAATCTTTCAATGTGCTGTAATTTTTATATCTGTGGTGTTATAACATCATAAAATACTTTATTAATAACATCATAAGTGATTGAATAAAAGTATCAACTACTTGTGTGATTACTAATGAAATATTTTTATTTTAGAGTAGAAAATTTATTTATTATTTTTGGCCTAAGCCAATTTTTTTTCCTGCTAATGATTTATAACATTAAAAAATATGTGACTATGACTAGTAATATTTAGTACCACAATTCGTGTAATATTGTTTATGTCTAATATACAAATGAGTTTACCATTTTGTAACCTGGATATTTTCGGTACTTTATATAATATTTATAAAAGAAAGAAATGGCCATATTTCATTCAGAATTAATTGAAATTTATTTACTTTATAATCCTGTACATTGCCAATTGCTTTCAGCTATGACTTTAACCAGCCTTATAGTTTTTGTTTCACACACACACACACACACACAAAAAAAAGTAAATAGTAAATACATTTATTATGTTATATTCTTGTTTCTATGTCAGATGGGAATTGTTTATCGAAATATTTTGAAAACTATAATTTAATTTAAATATATACTATCTCTACTTCTTAAAATAAAGATCTTGATTTTCAAAAAAAGAAAAAAGTCACGATTTTTAAAAATATAGGTTGGTATGGGTCACTTCAATTTTCTTGGTTACATTTTATAAAAAATTAGTACCTTTTTCAACTACGTGTATTTCCATAAGTTTTGTGGTTGCGTCTTTGAATTTTTGACTGATTCGTCACTTAAGTGTTGATCACAAGTATTGAATACAAGGAGTCCATTGTTGCCTCACTTCAAGTCTTTGATTCAGGTCTTTATCCTCAAAAATCAAGACGTCTTTATCCTCAACAATAAACAACAATACCTCTGATCAAGTCTTTATCCTCAACTTCTGATGTAGATAATTTAATAAATTATTAGTACTATAGTTTGAATTATGGGTTGGTGCATTAAAATTACTTACATTATTATAAACTTATGTCTTTTGTTTTTTGCAAAATATTTTCAAACTTCATATATTTTTTATTGTGTTTAATTGATTATTCTAATGAGATAAAATAGAAAAATAGATACTGAAATATGTTTTACTGTTTATTTTGGCTGCCCCATTTTGACAGATAAAGATCCAAACTTTTTGATTTATTGTGAATTGGTTCACAAAAAGTACCAGAATTTTCTTTAAATTCTTTGATGAAAAATTGAAATGGCTTTTTTATTTTTTGCTGCCGTTTTTATTTCTTTTATAGATCAAGATAAATTTTTAAATTGTAATATAATTCAGAATGCTGTTAAAATTCTTAATATTTTAAATCATATGTACATCTACTATTTATACCATATAAATCAGTGTTGCTACCTTTAGGGAAACCTAAAATTTGAAAAATTGATCAAACTGTTATAGAAAGAAATTTTAGCATCAATCTATTTTAAAACATTCAAATTTACCAGGCTGACAAATGTATTGAAAATATTACTTGCATCTGTATAAGGTCAATAAAATGAGGGTGTATTATATTTAACTTTTAAATTCAGTTGCGGTTTATTAGGTTTTTGAAATTTTCCAAGTTAAAAAGAAGCTATTTCGGAAAGTCAGATAGTTTTATGCTGGAGTTGCAACCTTGTAGATTTCTATATGTGTAAATTTTTGTGCTGAACGAGCAATGATGTAAATTTTAAATAGTTGTTTCATCTGTAATAAAAATTTTATATTTTAGCTTTTATCTATGGAGTGGTTTGTTGAAACTGCCAAAAGATATCTCCTTCATGGAAAGCCCCTCCAAGATCTGTGTGAACACAATGCCAATGTTGCCGCTCAGTTGAAGCGTCCTTATATCTCTCAAACATGGCTAATTCTGAAGTTGTTATATACTTCAGGCTCTATGCTTTTATCAGAGTACTCACATATGGTTTCCCAAGACAAGTTGTTGGAAGAAAAAAGTAAATATTATTTTTTATTTTTAAATTTCTGTTAAAAATAATTGAACCTGCATGATTGATTAATTGCATTAATCAATCATGCTAGTAAAGAAAAACAAGTTTACAAACAAACAAATCATATTTTAATGCTAGTAAAGAAAAACAAGTTTACTTTTTTTTTTTAAATTATATACTGCTTCACATTAAATTTACTGTACCTTAACAGTGAATGAAATTGTGAGTCACTACAAAAGTGGAATATCAGACTGATAATAATACATTAATCAAAGTTTACAAACCAATCCATTGGTGTAATAAAATAAATTATAATAAAGCAACTTCCATCTAAAGTCAATATTATATGGGATTACTATAGAACAGGATGCTTCATGAATTCTTATTTGGATACTGGTGTGTTAAGAGGGAAACCCTCCTTTTAAATTATACTGATTATTTATCTATTCTATTTTTCAAAAGATTATTATAGTTAAAGTTATTTAATTACATTTCAATTTTATTATTTACATTAGCCTGATCGTATAGTTTTCAATAAAGTTATTTATACTAATTATTAAAATTATCTCTTTGTTTCTTTATTTATTTCCTTTATTAAACCATTACTATTGTGTGGTCTGTGCTCGACTTTGTTTTACATTTTTAAAAACACTTCAACACCCTACAACTTCTAAATATTCCACTTACCTTTAAATGACTTCATTATAAATAAAAGTAGCACCGCCAACACTAAAGAAAGCACAACTCTTATTAATGTTAAATTAAAATTTTCTTTTATTATGAAACAATTTAAACATCTTCCTTTTCATAATTACTTAATTTAAATGTATAGTGGTAAAAGTTAAAAGTACATTGCGATTAAATTTAGATCAATTAAATTTAGAATTCAATTAAACAAACAAAAAAAAAGATAACACCCAGATACAGAATCCACTCTGGTCTTCAGACCAGAGTTTGGTCTGCCAGAGCTGTCCTCCACCAAAAATGTTAAACTTAATTAGTAAATACAATAATATATAATTTCAAATAATGATCTTTGTGTATATAAGAAGAGTGTACAAGTTACGCATGTAGTAAGTGATAATTAAAATTTGTATTAATTATTAGCATTCATAATGCCTATCTATGTATTCACATAAAAATTCCAATCTGTACTTGTAGCAAAACTATTATTTTCAAAGAAAAAAAAAACGAAACTGCCTGTGTCAAAAATAAATTCTCAAAGGTTGAAAGGATTAAAATACCAAACAGATTTCCTGCCTCAACATCTTATTATGACACTAATTATCACTTTGGCTGTGAAGTTTCACAATTAGGCTTGAAGAGGAAAACAAGGATGACAAAAATCTGTGATTGAAGCACAACTCTTGCTGATGTTGCACCCATTTACACACACATACTGTTGGTCAGCCGCTGTAACGCACTATAGATAGTAGCACTGAGATGTCGGAGCAAAAGAGGATGGCAGAGTAACCACCGGCGCTTCCCGTGGATGGCTGGCACCATGAAAGATGTTAAAGATTCAGCTTTAGCATGAGGGGGAGTCTTTGCCATTGTTAGCTCCTTGTACAACATCGGAGACACAGCTTTGGCACAGGGAGGTTTGTCCGCGGGTCACAGGCGCCCTGGCATAGGCCCTGAACTGCGATTTTTCCATGCAAGTTTAGATCACCTTCAACTTCAGACTAAAAATAGGCAATTCTGCACTGAAACTGAAACATGTTTCCAGCGTCCGTGGGATACGAGCGCCCTTGCATGGAGCCCATCACACGGATCTCCGCAGCAAATAGAAAGGGTTCCTCTTACCACGCTAGTTGGGAATTGAATGTCTCTCTACAACACGCTTGCTTCCCAAGAGTCGCCAAACTTGGCGAGTGAAAATCCGCGCCTCACGCAGACACCGCGGAATGAATATGCGGCCATTCCAAGAACCGCAAGGCGGGCACGGAAGTTAAAATTAAGCCGCCAAAAGTATTGCTAAGCGCACAGCAACCCAACCAGATGTAGGCACCCCTTTTCCAGGTGTTCGCAGTTATATGCAAAAAGGGTCCAACTTGCGGTCCAAAAAAATAATAACAAATTTATGTTAAAAGGGGAATAAATCACCAAAATATTCAAACAACAAATAAATTTAGAATTTTGAAGGGAAAGGGAAAAATAACGAATTTTGAACTATTACATAAATTTTGAACCAATAATTATATTTTGAGCTATTAAATAAAGTGGAATCATAAAATCCCGGCATAACAGGTGTAAGGTGTCTTGTTTGCTCTTTTCTCTGTAGTATATTAATTATTGTTGGTACATTTAAATCTGCATGGCTCATGCATGCATTCAATGCCAATTTGTATGTTTATATATCTTTTTTTCATCAAAGCAATTTTATTTTACAAATAAATCCACTAAAAACTTTACAAATAACACTAGAAAACCCACAAAATGCCTTTGAAATTTAAAACACAAATATTTAATAATTTTGAGGTTCTGAATAAGAAAATGACAATGAATTTGTTGATTATCTCTTATTTAGGAGAAACAGAGATAGTCATTTATAAATGACTCAGTCCTCAGAAGAAATCACTAAAGGTTGGTGAAAATAATGTTCAAACTTAATAATAAATGTCATAAGAGCCATAGACCAGTTTGGGTCAGATTTCAAGTACCTGGTTAGCAAATTCCCTCAACTCAGCAAAGCAAAAATAAAAGGGAATTTTTGTAGATCCACGAGCTCCTCAAGACAAGATGTTTAACTACCTGAGAGACGAGAAAATAGCTTGAGGCACATTTCATCTGGTATCAGTTAACTTCCTCAGGAATGTCTGTGCAGAAAACTATAAGGAAATGGTTGAGGACATGTTGTCTCTGTATCTTAAATTTAGGTGCAATATGTCCTTAAGGATTCATTTTCTCCATTCCCCTTTGAATCTCTTCCACAGTAACTGTGGCACGGTTAGTGATGAGCACAGTGAGTATTTTCACCAGAACATTATGCAATAATGGAATAACAATACCAAGTAAATTAATCCATTTCCATCTTGTCTGACTACTGTTGTAGTACCCTTTCGGTACCATATGTTGCGGCTCGTGTCGTGGCACCACTTGTTGCTGTTCCCGCAGGTCAGGGGAATTACAACCGGCAAAGGTCGGAAGGAGCGGTCGTAGGGTGGTGATGAAGCATAACTGACCTTCTTTTGCGTTGTGTGGTATATTCTTAAATCGAAAACTACGAGAAGTATTCAGATACTTCGGGATGACGGATTATTCCGGAATTGGAGATAGTCGACGAGAAAACACTTTTGATGAATACCTCGGGATGCAGGTGACGAAAGCATTTGAAGAATAAGACGATACAATCTTGGCTTTTAAACTTAATAGATTTATTTATTTCAAGTGTAATTTACTTCATAACAGGAACAAGCAACTTGACGTTGAAAACCAAAGTCGTTGACAAAACTTCATAGAATCAAATTGACAAATATTCCTCAAATGATCATCTCACCTCCGAAAAATATCTACTTGATAAAATCCCAATTACATTTAATTTAATTTAAAATATCTTAGAACTTTACGAATTAGAATTCCCATTCTGTTGCCTCCGTAGGCAAAGCGCGTCTTACCCCGTCCGCGTCACATCGCCAATTAAATTTATTCACCGAAAACAGACTTAAGCATCTTTAATGTTATTACACGTTCATGACGCAAAGAAAAAGAGTTCCAATGTTAAGGAATATGAAATGCAAATACGAAGTACATGTACTAAAGCGCGGGACAAAACCCTACACCAAGGTTTACCGAAACTGGCGGGAAATATCCAAAAGGCCGAAATACAGAAATGGCGCTTTATCAATTTGGAATAAATTTCTAAGAACAAGTTTTAGAATCGAAAGGGAATTAGAATTTGCGGACAATTAAATTTTGAAAGAAAATAAATATTAAACAAGGCAAGCATTTCATAACATATCCCTGCCGCAAACGAGGATTTGTTCTGGTACAGAACAAAGACTAACCAAAAAAAAAATATATTCCAAAAATGCCTAAAAATAAAGCGGTGACATAAAAAAACCCAACAATTTCTTGGAGAAAAAATGCTAAAAAAAATTTGAAATAAAAATTTAGGATCTGTTATGCAAATAGGATTGTCAAATGCAATCAATTCTTATTTCCTAAATATGTGTATTTCTCAACCCAGAAATTCAACGAAAACAAGGACAGATGTGAAAAATCTGATTCATACAACACTGCATTCGCTCACATTCATACACTGATTTTCACAAAAGAAGTCCTTACATGCTAGATAAAAGTGAGGGGGTTGAGTTTTTCAAATTTTCCTCAATGTGTTTCAATTCAAAAATTAAAAATCTCATCACTATTGCATATCAGATTGTCATGAACATGGCGCAAAAAAAAAATCAATTTTAGAATAACCTAACCGGGTGAGATGTCTTTTAAAAAAAAATACAATATATATACAATACAAGTAACAATATTTCATTTATACCAATATTACTTACATCCATTAAGATTTGTAGTATCTTCAGACATCATAATACTTACATACAGCTTCCTTTTTTACCTATTACAATTTATATTTACAATATCACATTAACAAACCTTAATATAATGATACATATTCATTTACAATAACTGGCTAGCCAAAAAAAAATTTGTGATCACAAAAATAAATAAACAGATTATATGCGCGCGTAAACAATACAACATATTTTATTTGAAAAAAAAATTTTTTGACTGTGGTCAAAGTTCAATAAGTGTGAGTACTCGCGGAAACCAGACTTCCAAAAAAAAAATGTGAAAGTTCTTTTATAACTCCATGAAAAAAAATAATTTTTCCTCAAAAAAAAATTCACTTTTTCACAAAAAAAATTAAAAAATTCAATTTAAACCTTTATACAAAAAAAATTCTTTCCTTTAATAAAATTATTTTCAATTTCCTATTCCAAAATAAACAAAAAAAAATTTAACTCATTTTTTTCTTTAAAAAAAATATACATATACAAAAAAAATTTTGAATCATTTCCCTTTTAATATTTGTTGTTCGTGAATGTGCGAGGTTTCAGCTGGGATGGTTGCGCTGTTGACATTCTCTGCACAAACAATTGCATTCTGGGCTGTTTTTCCACAGATGAGGTCTTGGGGTATCTCCACTCTTGCGGTTGGGGAGTGCCTCTGAAAATATTGGATTTCGGTTTTTCATGAAAATTCTGTGCCTTTCTGACTTTGGAATAGTCAATCATTTGATTTTGGCACCAGTGTGAACTTCCAGTCAACTCCTGATTATGTCTTTTCTGCGAATTGTTTACTTTCACGTTTCTGGGTTTCACACATTTTCTTTCAACGTCGCAACTGGATATTAGATTTATCATACCTTTTTTTAAATTTGGCACAAAAAAGTTTCTTTTGATATTTGACATAATTCTTGACAGTTCACATCGGGTTGAATTTGTGGATGTGTTAAACAACTTGTATAATGTAGGTATGCACGAATTTGGGACTACTAATCTTTTTTGTGCGAATGATTTCTGAACATGGGTATGCCTCTTGTTTTTAGCATAAAGAGCATCGTTGTGTATAAGAAAATTTATATGTTTATATGCTGGAGGTTGACTACCTTCCTCAACAGCTCTTCGAATTTTTATGCAATGAGAGTCAGTTTTCTGTTCCTTTATGATTTTCTGTATTTCCTCAATTGGTATCAGAGCATTTTTTTTCCTTGCTGTTAGATGCATTATTCACCTTATCAGTACAGATGCTAATAGCATTTAGAGGACTAGTGACTTTTTCTTCCTTTGAAATTTCCATATTTTGTTCCTCTAATGTGTTTTGGAGATCATCTGCTATAGCGTTTAATCGTTCTATGTGAGATCTTCTATGTTGTCTTACAAATTGATTATCATGTAACTGAAGGGCATCTAGTGTGCACAAAAGTTGAATTACCTCTTCCAAAATATGTGGAATTGACTTAAAGTCTTGGGTATCATACATGCTCTGTGTTTTCTTATGTACTTCTAAAATTTGTACAGTAATTTTTTCAAAATCTTTTAAAAGTTGCATTTGATCTGCATGAGATGGTTGATTTTCATACAAGTCATCTGACTCTACGGATTCATCTATATTTTCTTTTTCTTCACTTTTAAATTTATCCATACAAGGTTGTGACATTTGTTGCATTTTGTTATTTTCAGGATTAGAATTTTGTTGTACTCTCAGATCTAAATTATGGAAATTTTGATTATTACTTTGTGCAACTTGTTTACAAATATCAATGTCAGCTTTGAGAGATTTCTGATTGTTGATTGAATTGAAAGCTTTTTCAAATTTTTCTTTTATCTGTTGGCCTTGTATTATATTTGGATTTATGGGATTTTGATGATGAAACTCACTACGAAATTTATTTGTGCCATAGCTACTTTTCTGTTGTTGAAATGGAGGATAAGATGGTTTCATTCCATATTGGGTATTATAAAAGGATTTACTTCGATTCTGATTTCTCAAATTTCTGTTAAATCTTTGATGGTTGTTCCTTCTATTATTTTTATATGACTGAAAACGATTTTGTTGGAAATTTGAAAGTTTATTTTCCAAAAAGTTAACATCTCGGCAAGCTGCCTTTAAATTTTGAGAAAGTTCATGATTGTCATTTTCTAATCCTTTGCAATAGTTTTTTAAATCATATATTTCTTTTTCATAAGAGTTAGCTAATTCAATCCATCTTTTATTTCCCTCATCAATTCTTTTCTTGTTTGCCAGATGTAGGTTTTCTAAACTTTTTATTCTATCTTCTTTTTGTTTAATAATTTTTTGAGATTCAGGGATTATTTTTTTATTATATTGATCTTCCCATTGTACAATTTTTGGAACTTCTCTTTTCGGGATTGCTGATAAATTAGATGCATTATTTTCAATTGTTCCCTTATTACAATGTATCATAAAATTTTGGCAAGAAAGAAAGTCAATCCCTAGGATTCCTTTATAATTTTGAGATTTTAGATTATTAACCAAATGATATATAATTTTGTATTCAACTCCATTTATGATGGTAGGGAGTGTGACTTTTTCAGTTAGTTGCATAAAGTCTCCTGTAACAAGTGATACGGTCAATTGAGCTGGGTTTATTTGGACTTTAAAAGGAATTTGTTTCAAAATGTCCCTTGAAATTAAGCTAAGGCATGCTCCAGTGTCAACAAGGAGTGGAACATTTGTCCCAAAAATGGAAGTATTTACGATGGGTGTTTTACTAGGGATCACCTGTTCACCTATTGTAACCAAAGTATTTCCAATATTATTTCTAACCGGTTCTAAGGATCCTAAATTTTCATCAGTCAGTGATGTTACAATTGTGTCCCTAATTTTTGGATTGTATGCAGGATATGAAGGATTTTCAATGGGATGTTGTTCAAGGTTGTCATTCCTTCTACTTTCCTGACTAAATTGTCTGAATCTTTTATTCTGGTGGTTATTAGATTTCAGTTTTTGTGTTATTTGCCGCTCTTGTCTAAAATCTTCTCTAAAAAAACAATTTCTTTGAATATGGCCTTTTTTGCCACATGAATAACACTCTGGAATTTTTCTCCAATTTTCTAAATTTTCATTTTCCAATTTGAATTTTAGTAATTCCTCTTCCAAAAAATCAATTTTACTTTGTATTTGTTGCATTTCAGGTGACTGCAGCGTGTTTGCAATTGCAGGCATTTCGCTGGGCTGGGGAGTTATGGCGAGCCAAGCATTGTGCTCAAGAATGGCAGTTCTTTTCGCTTCTGCATAAGTTTTTGGATCGTTAGCCAGGACAGCTCTTTTGATGTGCGGTGGAAGTTTATCTATCGTAATAGACAACAAGATTGTGTCGCGAATGTTTTCAATATCTTTGGTTGGGAAACATTCCCCAAATGTTATTTCCATGTTGTCGGAAAAAATCAAAATATCATGTGTATTGTAATCACTATTATTCAACTTTTGCCAATGATTTGCAAGTGACACACCAGTACTAAATCTCAGGGAGAGATTTTTGACAATCTGATCGAAGGTTTCGCCAGTATTTAGCTTAAGGGTGATTGCTGCTTGCGATATTAGTTTGGTATTCAATGCGAAAATTTTCTCCTCCTCCTTCCATTGGAAGAAATTGGCAGTGTTATTGAGTTTGGTGATAAATTCCGAAAAAGATTCCCCAACTGCTCCACCAAATGTAGGGATTAAACTTAAAGCATTAGTTAGGTTTGTCGACATATTTTCTAGATGTATGTAATATCAATAACAAACATAAATTCAATACAAAAGTTTCAATAATGAAAGAGCAAAAGGAATTATTTAAGTATAACAAGCATATTATTTAACTTTCAACTTCATATTCAGTTAATACACCATTTGTTTTCGCTATTTTTTTTTCAGCTTCTCAAGACATACCTTTCTACAGGTATTAACTCCTTTAATTTGGATAATCGACAATAAGACACATTTTATTTTATTTTAAAACAATAAATTTCACCCTCTTTTACCACTTTTCAATTCACAGATGCATTCCACTTTTAAAGCTAAAAAAAAAGTAAATTCACTTTGCCGACTCGGGAATCGACCTCCCGATGTCAACGTATAATTAATACAGCTGGTGTAGGCATTCATGGCACACAAGATCGTACGAGTCATTCTTGCAGACTCTGATGTAACGGCACCATTTGTTGTAGTACCCTTTCGGTACCATATGTTGCGGCTCGTGTCGTGGCACAACTTGTTGCTGTTCCCGCAGGTCAGGGGAATTACAACCGGCAAAGGTCGGAAGGAGTGGTCGTAGGGTGGTGATGAAGCATAACTGACCTTCTTTTGCGTTGTGTGGTATATTCTTAAATCGAAAACTACGAGAAGTATTCAGATACTTCGGGATGACGGATTATTCCGGAATTGGAGATAGTCGACGAGAAAACACCTTTGATGAATACCTCGGGATGCAGGTGACGAAAGCATTTGAAGAATAAGACGATACAATCTTGGCTTTTAAACTTAATAGATTTATTTATTTCAAGCGTAATTTACTTCATAACAGGAACAAGCAACTTGACGTTGAAAACCAAAGTCGTTGACAAAACTTCATAGAATCAAATTGACAAATATTCCTCAAATGATCATCTCACCTCCGAAAAAGATCTACTTGATAAAATCCCAATTACATTTAATTTAATTTAAAATATCTTAGAACTTTACGAATTAGAATTCTCATTCTGTTGCCTCCGTAGGCAAAGCGCGTCTTACCCCGTCCGCGTCACATCGCCAATTAAATTTATTCACCGAAAACAGACTTAAGCATCTTTAATGTTATTACGCGTTCATGACGCAAAGAAAAAGAGTTCCAATGTTAAGGAATATGAAATGCAAATACGAAGTACATGTACTAAAGCGCGGGACAAAACCCTACACCAAGGTTTACCGAAACTGGCGGGAAATATCCAAAAGGCCGAAATACAGAAATGGCGCTTTATCAATTTGGAATAAATTTCTAAGAACAAGTTTTAGAATCGAAAGTGAATTAGAATTTGCGGACAATTAAATTTTGAAAGAAAATAAATATTAAACAAGGCAAGCATTTCATAACACTACTGCAAGATTCTTACCAGGGATGGTCCTGAGCAGCTGTGCAAATGAAAGGCAAAGCAGTGTCAGGAATAGAAATAAGCTGTAACCGGTACATATTATATTTTATGTATTATTCTATAAGAAACTATTATACATTTATCAGAAATTCTAGCCAATTTTGCATTTTAATTGCTATATTTGTGATCAAAACTTTGAAATCTTTAAGAAATAGCTACTTTTATCTCAGCGACATGACGATTATCAACATTTATTGTCTATTGCAATCATCCCACTGCAGTGATAAACAATTATAATATTAATTGTAATAAGTGCAATAATAGCAATTATATTAAGTCGAAAGCCCTGACCATCCGACTCGTCCGAGGACTTAGAGCAGCTAGGTGGATGGCCGGACAGCAATTATATTAATTATTGTATTAATTGTATTAGCAATTGTATTAAGTGTAACAATTGTAGTAAGTGTAATAACAGCAAATAATAGTAATTGTAATAAGTAAATTTGCAGTTCTGATTCTAGTTCTATTAAAATAATAGTAGAACTATTTTAATTTTGCTTTTTTAGGGAGTCTAGTTTGGTGAGAATAGAAAGAGTTTGAGAAACAGTAATGGACTAATAAACTCAGAACTTGCCAGCAGCCATATAAAGTCTGAGCTCAATCTTAAAATTAAAGCTTGCAGCATGATATGACTAAGTTTGTTGGTCACTACAAAATTTCATAAATTTGCAGCATATATATAGTATTCTTGTTGCCATTGCAGTTAACTATTATGTATTAAAAAATGCAAAGTTTGCCCATGGATATTGGTCATTACACTGGAAGCATGATTCTTAATATATACTCTGCTGTTTAAATCGTGTTTGGGAAATGAAATTCCGTACTTTCTGTGCAAATATATCATGAGATACATTTCTGAATGGTGATAAAACTATTAAAATGAATGATATAAGCACTGTAATAGAAATGATCATTAGAAAACAAGTTTGACTTAAAGAAAGCTTTAATCAACTAGAATGATGCATGACAAAATGGCAAAACAGTATCGCACGCTAGTAGTTGGAACATCAACAAACATGGTAGTGTTGCCATTCTTCAAGTACCAAAGTTAGTGTTGCCAATACAAGAACATAATATCACAAGCACAGCTCAAGATTTGTACCAGAGCCACTGATTCACATCAATTTGTTTATGATCCCTATTTTCACTGATGGAACAGCCTTCCACATGGTATGGAAAAGTGGCATAAGTCAGATTTTTTTATTTATCATAATTCAGTTGATTTTAAAGATACAGATATGTGGGTTTTTTTAATGATCTTGTTGCATTAAAAATAAAAATTTTCTGATTGACCAAATTTATATAAGGGAGTCAAAAATTTAAAAAGTGTAACTTTTTGAAAATTAATGGGAGGATTATTTCATTAATGTAGTCTTATTTCCTACCTTATTTTCAACATTTTTGCAATTTACATTGCCGACTTATCTCCAACAGGTAAAGAATTAAAGCGTGTTTCAATCTTTTTGGGACACCCTGTATATATATATATATATATATATATATATATATATATATACAGTGAAACCTGATTAAAGTGACCACCCTTAGAACCGTGAAAACTGGTTACTTTATGAAAATGGCAGTGGTTACTATATAAAAATTGTAGTCACTTTGAGAAAGGTGGTCACTTTAGCCAGGTGGTTAATATAACAAGGTGGTCACTTTACCAGGTTTCGCTGTATATATACTACCCTAGTTCAAAAACTATTCTACAGGTTTTCATGAAATTTGGCAATTTCTTGGGAGTATAAATCAATCTAAGCTGATTATAATTTAGTACAAAACATAATTGCCCTGTTTTTTTTCCTAAATGATATCCAAAACAACAAGAACATGAAAACTGATAAAGGAATAAATAAGTTAATTAAATAATTAATTCATTAAGTAATTTTTAATAAAAAATTTAATAATAAACTCAACTTTTTCAACTTTTCTCAATATATTTATGTTTTGACAAGTTGACATTTAAATTTGCTAACTTCTAAATGAAAAAATTAAATTATTTGAAAGCTGCCAATTCTGTTTAAAATGTAAGTATTCATTTCATATATTTTTTATGATGTTGGATAAGCAAAAAGAACAAAATCTCTACTCTCATAAGTTAGATAAGGAAGTCATAATAGACTCAACTTGTATAGTATCAATGCACAGTAACTTTTGTGTACAATGAACAAATTCTAAAATGTTTCATCAGATTATTTTTTACTTTTTTGCCTTTATAAAATATTCTTAAATTAATTCATGCATTTTTGTAAATATATTTTGTAATTAATGATTTTTCCCTTTTTCAGCTTTGGAGAACTCTTTGGAGAATTCTTTCAAACATTCCTTTAGACTGAATAATGGTAGTTCATTCAGGAATCAACATAACAGTAGTAAATCTGGTAGTCGTCATGTAAGTGGTGGAAGCCATGTAGCAGGAGAGAGAGGAGGAGGAGGTGACAATCCTGGACAAATCGATGAAGATTCTGATTCTGGCAACACAGAACACGAAAACACGATTACATACTTTGCTAGTGAATTTGCTCAAAGTGATTTCTTCTTTGGCGATGGTGAAGCTGAGTTGTTTCGTATGCTGGATTATTCTCAATTGTCCTCTTTACCTACAGATGATGACTGGACATTGCCTAGAGAGGCGTTTAACATTCGCCACCGTTTAGGTGATGGTTCACCTCCACCAGAGATTGCAAATATGCCAAGTTCACCACTATGTGCAGCCGAGGAAATATTGGAACTTGAATATGTAAATGAAGAGGAAGAACAAAATATTATGCTAGCTTTATGTAATGCTCCGAGATTTCCACCTTGGAATTTTACTAATATAGTTGTAGATATGCTAAAGTTCTATGCAGAACAGGTATAACTGATACTTTTTGTGTTCCATTCAATATACACATTTAAAATATATATTTAAAAATTTTCATAGTAGCTTAATTGTTAAGGGTAATGTGTGTGACTTGTACAGCATTGCGCTTTGTAGTTCTAGTTCTAGTTTTCTTTCATTATTTATAGTTTCTTGCTCAATTTTAATATTTGATCTAAAAATTTAAGGTTCTTATGTAGCTTATCAACCTTTGCTACTCAAGTAACCTGATCTGAAATTACATAGTTGCCAGAGAAATGTGACTGAATACAACTTAAAAATAGTAACAAAATAATAAAATACTAACAAAAATAATAACAAAATATTGAAATAATGAATTATACTGGTGTCCAAAATTACTTTTACATACATAAAAATTATCAGCACAAGCACTGTGCTCGAAGCATGTTCGCCCTGCGAATTTCTGCAATTCAGGATTTGATTTCAGTGTATGACAATTGAAAACAATTTTTTATAGCTCTGAAAAATCTCTTGAAAAGAATCGAGGTGGCGAGCTGTCTGCCATTTAATGGCTGAGCAGACATTGATGGAAGTGGCAAATTATTTCATAATTAGTTTTGTATCATATGCACTCATATTTGATTTTTTGTATTTATGTGCTATGATGCTATATATCGCATGCAAAAAATTCATTCAATTATATTGGGCAGTTGTCCGGAAATCAGTGCTTTGTGCATTATAGTGTTTTGTGCATATTCCAAAGATAATTTTGGTGAAAGTCTTTTGTTTATTTTTAGATAAATTTAAAAAGGTTTTGTTTATGTTTTGATTATCTAAATTAAGAAACAATCACTTTTCAATAATATAAATTAAAATTTAGAGTTTTCAATTTTTGTTTACCTTTTTAAAGTTCAAATGTAAAAACATTTGTATACTTTTAATGTTAAATGTTTAAAATCTTTATTTACTTTTCAATAGTTTAAATTTGTTAAAGCTTTTGCTTATTTTTTTATATTTAAATTTGAATATGTTTATATTTTATTATAAATTATTTAAATTTTTAAAGTGTTTTGTTTTTATGTTTAAAACATTGTTATATAGCAGTAAATTTTTTTAAATTGCCAAAAAATTTTATACTAAGATTTTTTTACTGTTATATTTTTATACTTTTTATACTTTTATGAGAGTTGCCATGAAATTAAGAATTTTGAAGCTATTAGAGAATTTGCTTAAATAAATTTTGCCTTTATAAATTTTCCTTAAATAAATTTTCCTACATTTTGATCATATTCAAATTAAATATGCATAACCAAAATATAAAATCAGAATTTCACATAATTATAATCAATAATAAACAAACATAAGTTCCAAATTTTATTTTATGGTTTAAATTCTATCTTAATTAAAGCTGTATTTATTTTTAATTAAAATTTTTCTCTGTAGAAAGTTTCATATATTTTGATTAATAATTTATGATTGTTTTATTACAGAATGTTAATGATTGGTAAGTGGGTTAGATTGCCAGCAAAATTACATTGGAAAGCAGGTTATTTGATTGATTGATTGAATATATAACTATAAAGTGTAAGCATCAAAATTATGTCAACAATATAATTCCTTTTTTATTGATACTTATTAAGAAATCGTTACAAAGAAGCAATTGGTTGATAAATTCAGCCTACCTGTTGCCCAGAATTTAGGATTATAACCATTAAACTGCAATTATAATATAAAGTATACTGCAATTATAATATAAAAAAACCTAAAATTCACATTTTAATAGAGTCTGTCTATAATTCTGGCAAGAAGGAAAGAAATGAGTTCTCCCATGATGAGATGATAAGCAGACAGATCAAAACACAACTAACAATTTTATCTATATAGATAATAGTAAATATACTTGATGCTGCTCGTGATTTTAAATATGTCCAAATTCCTGTAATATTCTAAATGAAATTATTATTCAAAATATTCTATTAAAATGTTTAATTCTCCTAAAAAGATGTATGATAATATCTATTCTCGCTATACAAAATTATTTTCACAAGCAAATCTGAAGAATAAAATGTCCTTGTCCTGTTTGTAAACAAATTTTCAAAAAATATAGAATTTGTTCAGTATATGCTAAAATGGTATTAGAAGGTATACCCACACCATTTTTATTCTCTTTTAACAATTGGCTAAACACAGTATACGAGGGTCACACTGAAATTTTTGAAACAGTGACAGACGATACGCGCTAGAAAAAAATTATTGGTTGGATATTTAAATTTGAATTATTTTATATCCGCAGACAATAATTTGTAGCAACAATTACAATTTAGTTATCGTAGAATAAATTTTGAAAGAAAGGAAAATGGAGTTGATGCGAGAGCATTATCGAGCTATGATTTTAAAGTGAGGTTAAATCAAGAAGAATGTCTTCAATGTCTACAATATGGAAATGATGCTCCATCTCGTGCCACTGTATTCAGATGGTTTACAGAATTTAGAAGAGGCCGAAATTCTCTCCTCGATAAAAAACACACAAGAAGACCTTTGTCAGCTGTAGTCCCAGAAAATGTATCGGCCATTCGCAAAATGTTAATCGATGATAATCGTTGTACCTACCAAAAGATACAGAAGGAACTTAACATTGGATCCGCAACTATACATAAAGTTATTCATGAAGAACTGCATATGGAAAAATTAGTTTATCGTTAGGTCCCCCATAATTTGACAGAACACCAAAAAGTGGAGCGTGTCAGAATCAGTCCAGAAACCCTAAAATTACTTAATGATGGTGGACACCACATTATTTCTAAAATTATAGCTGGTGACATATAACTAGTACATACCGTTTTTTAATGTTCCAACATGTCAAAAATAAAGTATGGGTCTTTGAAGATGACCCCCAAACCAACAATGGTGAAAGACAACAAGCAATGAAAAAAGTAATGTATGCAGTGTTCTTCAGAAATACAGGTCTGGTCAAAGCCATAAAGCTAGAGGGATAGAAGACAATTACAACTAACTGGTACATCACTAAGTATCTTCCAGAAATTCTTTAGGAAGTGAATGTTAGGGGACGCATACTTTACCATGACAATGCATTTTCTCATTCAGCAAGAATGACAGTCGAATTTCTTGAACAAAAAAAACATCAAAGGGATAGAACATCCACCCTATTCTCCTGTTCTTGTTATGTGTGACTTTTGGCTGTTTTTTAATCTAAAAAAAAATTTTATTTGGGCGTTGTTTGAATTCCGAAGATGAGATTTATGAGGCTATAAAAGCATATTTTTCATTGATTCCAAGAAATGGATGGCTTGAAGCATTTAATCTTTGGAAAATTCACCTACCAAATTGCATTGATGTTGGAGGGGAGTACTTTGAAAACTCCTAAGAGTTGGTAAGTTTAATTTGTACCACTTAGCCGTATCTCAAAAATTTCAGTGTGACCCTCATATGAGTGTAAAAATTCTTTGCCGAAACAGATGACATAAGAAATTGAAAATATCAATAATTCCCATAAATTGAGTCAAAAATGTAATACCATTTATTTATAATATGTACTTTTGTATCCATTTCTTTATTATTTAAATCAGAAAAATTTAATAAAAATCGTCTACCATATAAACAAATTTAATTTAATTGTATTGCTAAATAACATTATATAATTTTCTTCAAATATATTTGTTAAAAACATATAGTCTACATAATGCTATTTCTGTGGCAGGTTCATTTTTCATTAATATCTTGATAACCCCTGGCCCTTGGAACTCGAAACATGGATTCAATTTTAAATGGGAATAGATTTTCAATTTTATATATGCTATAGACTAGCAGTATACCTGTTCTTTGTAGAGTATATAATATAAAGAAACTTAAAATTCACAATCATGTGAAAATTCCTATTATATACTAAATGACATTGTTAATCAAAATATTCTGTTAAAATATTTATTTTAATACTCCTAAAAAGAAGCTTAAGAATCTTATGTTCTCGCTATACAAAATTATTTTCATGGGCAGATTTGAAGAATAAAACATCCTGGCCCCGTTTGTAAACAAATTTATAAAAAATAGGAAATTGAATCAGTATATGCAAATAAACGTGTTAAAATTGTATGGGACCCGTACTACTTATATTCGCGAATATTAGAAGATTAGTAGATTACACATATAAATCGAAAATATCAATACACTCGTAATCTTTAAACCTGAAGGCAGTAATTGGTTCCAATGTATTCCAAAATGAAAATGCTGAAATTGTATGGGAAGATATACCTGTATTACTTATATTGTCATAGATTAGAATATATGCCCGTGTGTTAGTAGAAGAATACAATTATTACAATATGAGTCACTAAAATATTTGTCAAAATAAAATAGATGACATAATAAATTTAAAATATCAATAATCCCCATAATGTTTATACCAGAAGGCCGTAATTGATTCCAATATATGCCAATATACATGTACTACTTATATTCTCGTAAATTAGAAGATATACCCATGCATTTGTAGAAGATTACCCGTACTACATACAATTTGAGTTTCAACAATTTTGCCAATAAAGCAATGGCGTAATAATTTGAAAATATCAATAATCTCCAAAAAAAATTTATTTTATAAACATGTCTTTATTATTTAAATCGGAAAAGATTTTATAAAAATCATCTACTGCATAAACACATCGGATTTAAATCCGTTGCTATGCGACATGATATTTTCTTCAAAAAAATTGGTGAAAAATCGTCTGCATAATGCTATCTGCTATCTCTATGGAAAGTTTAATTGTGCATTTTTAATTAATATCTAGAGAACCCCTGGTCCTAGAAACCCGAAACATGGACTAATTTTTAAGTGGGGCTATTCCAAGGCTACCCCGAAAATTACATCCAATTCAGTGTAGCCATTCTCCCATGGTGATGAGACAAACATACAGACAGACAGATTTTCAATTTTATTTATATAAATGTGGAACTTCTTGGCATGAAAGTATGTTATATGACTGTTCGAAATTTTTAAAGTTAGTTAAAAAAATTATTTTAACTAAATTAAGTATTCACTTCAAGTTACCAATTATACTACTTTGATGCATGTGTTTGTTCTTTAGATATGTACATTATTTTAAATTTTGGTTATTTGTATGTTTGATAAATATTTACACTTGTAATTTTCAAAATTCATTTATATAACATAAAATAAAAAAAATCCTTTTAGTTTCTAATTTAAATCACCGTTATTTCATGTCAGTTAGCAGCTCTTGTTTTCTGAACTTAAATACACTTAAACACTTACGGAACTTTATTATTTTGGATTGTTTGAGTTATGATAATGTAAGTAGTTTGAATACTCCTTGTTCATTTCAATTTAGTTTGCTGATATTATGAATGTTATTCAAATATAACCATTAACAGTTCCTGTGTTTATCAAGAAAATAGAATGTGCTTTTGTTTTACTGTGTTAAGTAATTATTAGTCATAAATATTTTTTTTTATATAAATATTTTTTCATTTATTTTTTGTAGGGTGATATTCAAATGTCTGTGTCAGTATTGCTTGTACTTGGAGATAAGATTCGGTGTTATGTCGATGAATCTTTACAAGAGCAGTGGTTTCATTCTTATTTAGGTAAATTTTTACCTAAATTACTTGATTAAGTAAATCTTACATAATGAAATATGTTTATGTGTGTGTGTGTGTGTGTGGTGGGAAATGGATGCTTTGGAATGGAAAATTTGGTACAGAGGTACTTTGAGTCCCTGGACAATGACTTGGTGACATGTTTTTGAAATTTGAAATAGTTTAAAAGTTATAAATTTTTAAAGCCGAATATTAAGTCATTTTAAGTCATTTCGTTAAATTTATTTATCCATCACAGCTGCAGACAATATTTCGTGCTTGCATTCCAGATTGGCAAATGAAGACTTTCTGTCTAGACGTGGACTATAGTGAATATTGTGATTTTTTAAATTCATAAATTTGGAAGATGAATTTTCAATTTTCGAAGTGTGATCTGAAAATTTGACTTCAATCAGATGAAACTCTCTGAGACAGCAATTAATTTTGTGAATTTTACTTCCGGAGGTAAAGGAACTTTTTCCTTTTCTGTGACTTTAAGTTTTTCTATTTATATGCCAGCGAATTGCTGGGTATTGCTTATTTAAGGTGTATCAAAAGCCATTTTAGGGTGTATCAGTATTATTTAAATGGCCGATGTTTATTTAGGACCTGGACAACTGTTGTTGTTGACATACTGTTGTTGTTGAGACTCAAACCTTCCGACCTACCAGAAAGGTGTAAGGTAACTGTTTGGACGGCCGGGAAGAGCTACCCAATTTAGACTGTAACCCAGTAGGGGAGGCATCCACAGGGACCGTACCCTTCTTCCCAACCTCTCGGAAGGACTACAGACTCACATGTTTAACATGATCGTACTCCATTTTAACACGGCGGCAGCTTGGCACCTGAGGGAATCGAACCTGGGCCTACCAAGTGCAATTCCCGCGCACTAACCATTAGGCTACTGCTCCCCTGGGCAATACTGTTGAAGACCTAGACCGTCCGACTCGTCCAGAGGACACGAGCAACCACTGGGCAATACTGTATAAATTTTCTAGTATTCTGTGTAGACATAGTATATAATTGACTATAAAATGCCAGTTAGTTTTTAATGTCATATATATGTGTGTGTGTGCATGTCCATATCTGTCTATACAATGTATGTTACCACTCTAGCTCAAAAACTATCGGATTAATTTTTCTGAAATTTGGTAGTTGGTCAGTTATACATCACCCTATTGCTGATTAGATTTGGGTATAGTTTGAAAAGTAGAATTAACCCTTTTTTTTTTAAATGGGCCTATGAAAATCACCGAAATCATAAATTAGATTAAGTATGCATAAATGTATTCATTAAATGCTTGTTCTATTAATAATTTTTTATGACAAAATGAATAAAGCTAATGCTATTACTCTATGATAAACAGCTTGCTAGATATTTGAGTTTTTTGAAAATTTAGCAACTTGGCACTTTCACTATTTGCTAAGCCATCCAATAGAAAAGAACATATTTTTTAAACAAAAAGTTTGATGTAATTTTAAATAAGAATTCATTTCGTGTTATTTTGTGTACTACGACTGGTGCACAACATGGTAAATGTGTTTGACTCTTGTGATTCTGAATGCATATAGTTTTATCAGATTATCGCCTAAAAACAAAGTTAGTTCATACATAGCCTTTATTTTCTTCGGATCTCTGGTTGTTTTTCATTATGGGACATATCTAACAAGGTTGTAAATTTTTACTTTAGTTACTTGATCAAGTAAACATTCCATATTTTTATACGAACAGGCATAGTACATAATTGACTATGAATAAAATGCTAGTCAATTTTAGAGCTGAAGTTTGATTTTTGCTTTCCCTACCATACATAGTAATGTATAAGTAAAGAATTATAGTGGGAGTCATTTATTATGTTATTTTATGTAACCATAAATGTACTATGACTAGTATTATGTTATTTTATGTAACCATAAATGTACTATGACTAGTACACAGCATTGTGAATGTGTTGGGACTTTGGGATTTTGAATGCATATGCGATAGTTTATAAGAATAGGATCCACCTGTCAGAAATTTTCAAAATTGAGGTAAGGGCCTTGTTAAGCACAGCTTTCCAAGTTGATTCCAAAAGAATAAAACATGCATGTCCTTATAATATTTGTGACTGATCTTAAAAATTTTGCATTATTAATCAAGCGAGAATATTAAAACAGAGAGAAATGGTGTGAACATTTTGACATTAATAGAAAAGTTAGCTGGTTTAAACCCTATTGATATAAACATTTTTTCTTTCAACTATGGTTTTTTATTTGAAAAAAAAAATGTTTTTCCCCAATCTTGGTTGATAGAAAGAAAATTCAATTTCTCAGAATTGGCACCTTGCAGAGCATAATAAAATATTTCCCTTATTCGAGACATTTAGCTACTTAAATCCACTGAAAAATAAAAATCAGGTTTGGGCAGCACCTGACTTTCCTTACAGGCTTAAATTCATTTTCTCTTTTTTTCTTTCACAATTCATTAAATGGAGTTTAGTTGCACAAAATAACAAGGTTAATGAATTGAAATTACACTAAATTCGTATTTCAATTTAAATTTGGTTTTTATTTGGCAATTGACATACTTTCAAAGGTGACTTGGCAAAAAGCTAAAATATATATTGAGAATCATTAGTACCAGAGTTATGGATTGGTCTTATTCATTTTATTGCCAAAAATTACATATAAAACAAGCATTTAATTAATATATTTAAGTATGTGCAGTCTTTTATTTTAGAGTTTGACGATTTTTGTGGGCCATTTCACATAAAAGGGAAGCTGCTCTTCTAAATTGTACCAAAATCTAATCAGCATCAGGGTAACCCACGAGTGACTCATAAAATTTTGTGAAATTTGGTCAATTAGTTTTTTAGCTAATGTGGATACCTACATTGATTGCACAGACAGACAAACATCACGCTAAAATAGTTTTAAGGGGTTCTAGAGAGTTCAAAATGTGTAGTTCCATCAAAAATTGGAGTTATGATTTTCAATATGATTCTAATACTTTCCCTATACATTGCCATGTATTTTAAAGAAAGCAAGAAAGGTACAGTTATCAGTATAATGACTATATATTTCATTATGTCAAAAGTAAAATTACTGATAACTGGACCCTTTTCTTGTAAACCATCATAGTTCTATCATATTATAATCTGTATACAAAATTAGTTTATACATAGTCTTTATTTTCTTCAGATCTGCTTGGTCGTTTCCAGTTATGGAACATATCCAATAAAGTGATTGCATTAAGTTGCCTTCCTGCTGTCAATTCTCTTAATCAGCAGTCCACAATTGTTCACTCCTTGTGTGGAAAATGCAGCAAACCCATGAATTCTCCTGGAGGGTATTGTGACACCTGTAAACAGGTCTCAGTCTGTTCTATATGGTAAGATATTTTGTACTTTGAACTGTAAGGTCTCCATAAAATTATTAATTATGTGAGATATTTGTGGTTTCTTTAAAATCTTCAAATTTAAGATTTTGACAGAATTGTACAGTTTTAGATCTAAAATGTATTTTGAACATTTTTCAGAAAATATATGCTTACATGTACTAATATGGTCAAAATTTTAAGACTTTTATCCAGAACAATAACATTTTAAACTGTAGAATCCTGCCCAAAGAATCTTATAACAGCCTGATGCACCCCTAAACAATGTCTAAATTATGAATTTGTACAATTTTTTATGTTCAGAATTAAAGTGAAAGTTGTTTTTATTTCAAACATTTATCTTTGCATGGTGAAAACAACAGCCACAAAAATGAATGTATTTCATTAAATTTTATGTATACGTTTTTCAAACATTGAATACTTCTAGCCTGACCCGATTCTTTGATTTTTCCCATTATCCAGAGGTAAGTCCCACATATATGCAAAGTTTCAAGTTTTCACCTTCAGTAGTTTGCGTTACAGAAATATCTCCTAGTTAGTCAGTCAGTTTCACTCAACTGTATGCATAGGATTGATTTTTTGACAGAAATATCTCCTAGTTAGTCAGTCAGTTTCACTCAACTGTATGCATAGGATTGATTTTTTGACAGAAATATCTCCTAGTTAGTCAGTCAGTTTCACTCAACTGTATGAATAGGATTGATTTTTTGACAGAAATATCTCCTAGTTAGTCAGTCAGTTTCACTCAACTGTATGCATAGGATTGATTTTTTGACAGAAATATCTCCTAGTTAGTCAGTCAGTTTCACTCAACTGTATGCATAGGATTGATTTTTTGACAGAAATATATCCTAGTTAGTCAGTCAGTTTCACTAAACTGTATGCATAGGATTGATTTTTTGACCTTCTACAATTTTAAGGAGTACTTAAAAACCAGCTAACATGCCAGGGAGCATGGGAAGGGGAAAAAAATCAGAAATATTTTTTTTCGTCTCCTTAGCCTGTATATCCCAGTACATGTTTTCTTAAAATATGTACACGTTATATTTTAATGGTACATTTATATATTTGGCGAAGCAACACTTAAGACAAATATTGTGATCACATGGTAAAAGCTTTCAGAGCAATACATAATAGGAAGATAGCCCAATCTGAAGACATAGAAAATAACTTTTTTCATAGTCATGTTGCAACAATCTTTTCTTTGTATTCTTTTGTACACAAGACAGAGTACTTTTTTTAATAAGTTTATATTAAGCTTTTTGCAATTAACTGTTTAAAAAAAATAGTAAAACATGTAAATCTGCCATTTTAGATGCAAAACCAGGCTTGGCATTTTCCAACATATCCTTGATTGAGAACCACTGTTATAGTGGTTATAATTTAAACTAGCTGTATACTCATTTTTCACATAGAATATATAATGTAAAAAAACTTATTAACAATTTGTAGGGAATTTTTGACATTTGAAGTCTGTTTTTTTTATTTTATGATAATTCTAATACTATGTTCAATTTTAAAAAAACTCTGCACTCTTTCATCCATAGAATATTCTAAGCAAATGTGTTGGTAGAAACAACCTGATTCTGCCACTTAGTGAAAAACAAATAATTAAAATTTTGCAGTTGCTAAAAAAATACATGCAAATATATAGTAGTTTTATATGACTGATGATAAAATAAAACATAAATGAAAGAAATAAAATTTCCATTCTTTTAATATTGTCTGTAAATTTAAAGGTTTATTTTTTATTTCATTAGTTTATAAAGCTTTCATTATTTTAGAGAGGTACTAACAGCAATTAGATCACCTCATCAGATTTTGAATTACATTTGTTGTAGTGAGGCTTAATTGGAGGCTCATATAATGATTGTGTCAGGCACAAAAAGAGGAAACAGACAGAACAGATGAGTGCCTACATTTTAAGTGGGGCAATACCAAGGCTACTCATCAAAATTTCATGATATTCGGTACAGTAATTCTCCCGTAATGATGAGACTAACATGAATTTTTGTTTATATAGATAAAAACATTCATTTGTGATAAAAAAAGCACCTACCTTTTTAAGAGTTGTATAAAATATACTCACTGCACTATCGGATTTTTATTTTCTGATGTTGGCAATCGATAATTTATCTCATTTATCACTTTATTTCAGCCACCAAATTGTTCGTGGCGTGTTTGTGTGGTGCCAAGGTTGTGCTCATGGAGGGCATCTGTTACACATACAAGAGTGGTTTAAGGGAAATCGCCAATGCCCTACTGGTTGTGGTCATGTTTGTGAATACTCTTAACATCTTCAAGTTTTAAGTCTGATTTCTAATCCCAGTCACTGTGTTACTTAATATTTAACTGAACTGTTTTATTGAGAAATTATATTATTTATAATGTTTTGTAATAAGTTTTATGTAAGATATCTTGCAAAGTTTTATAGTTTTTATATTTATAATCCTGATTGAAAAATGTTTTGGTATGTAAATGAGCTATTAACATAGATAGGGTTTCCATTGTCTTTAAGAAGTCCTTTTAATTTGCTTTTCATTTTTAAGGGCCCTTAAATGTACTTATTTTTTCTTGAGAGGTCCTTAAAAGTGCTTTTTTCTCTGAAAGGTCTATAAAAAGTACACATTTTTCTGTTTAAAATTTGGAAAATGATAGCACCAGCAAGAATCAGCTCTTAATTTTTGTTTTACTATTTTTGCTTGACAGATAAAACTTTTGGAATTGAGGTAAATAAATGTATACTTCATATTTTTGTTACAATGGCTGGCATCTAATATATGTTTCAATAATCTAACCCACCAGTGTTATATACTAAGGTAAAGGATCAAATTGGATATTTTATACAATTTTGTGTAAAAATTAAGAAATTACTTGGGTGAAATGTATGGTCTTATAGCAGCTTTTTTTTTTATAGTTAAACATGTGTGAAGTACATTAAAGTGTGCGTAATGTAGACCATCTTTATCAATGGGCTTTTATCTTCTTGAATTAAAAAGGGGTGGGCCCCAAAATTTCATTTTTATCAGAATTCATTATTAACAGGTATAATGATCTGAACATTGACCCCCCCCCCCCCCCCCAAAAAAAATAAATAAATAAATAAATAAAAAATAAATAACATAAAATAAACTTGTGAACATAACTTGGTCCAAGATAAATAAGAATATGTTATCATTTTAATATTCAATTCCTTATTTTGCTGTTAAATCAATAATTTAAATGGAATGCTTTTGGGTGTGAATTGTAAATGTTACTAAAATGTGTATTATTGCCAATTACTAGGTGCTTTTAAAGAAAATTTTATTTTAGTAGAATGCATATATGTGAGATGTTTGTATTTTTACTGGCAAGATTTTGCAAAATATGAAATTTAGAAAGAAAAAAATAATAATTGAATTATAAAGATTGTGGGTATTCAAATTTGATTAAAAACTTTGTTTAAATATTCTTTTCATCATAATATAGATTTTACTGTATAAATTGTGAACATTATTGCTTATTGCAGAAACAAATGTTTAGGTTCTAACAGTGTTTTTCATTTAATCTAGGGCCCTACTCTAATAATTTATATTTAATTGCAATCTTAGGTCATCATTTATGATCTTGATTCTTTTTCTATTCTTTGTCAATATCTAAAACAATTATCTCAACAAATTACACATTATATCAAACAATTCTTCACCATAAATAAGTACACTATTATCAAGTAGTCTGGTCACATGTTCAATTATTCTCCTTAGCCAACAGTGCAAGTATAACTACCAAAATCAGTTTTTTTTTTTTTTTGTAAGCACCCCACCTTCTCTTCTCAAGGAGAAGATACATCTTAACTAGGGATCATTATCTAGGGAGAAATTAATTAAATATTGGTGATTTAATTTTTCCCCATTTTTATCATTAGATGACAATCTTCCAGTATGAGAGCACATTTCTTTAGTTTTCAAGATTTTCTAGAAAGTTAGATACTCTGAACTATTGGTATCCAATTGGCTGATAGTGTACTATTTTAAAGATAACTAGGGGACTCTGCTCTCCTGCTCATGCAACCCCCTTTGGGAGATTTCGCCTCCTACTTGCTTCGCTCACTTCATATCTATCTTTTCTAAAAATTCTACTTTCAAAAATCTCTTTTCTATCCCTGCCTATTTTCCGCAGGAGAGAAAAGCAGGGATTTTTCTTAGCCCAGAGAATCCAAAAACTGAATTCCTTGATCATAAACTCACTGCGCTAGTTATTTTATGCCAAACTAAAGTTTAAATCGATAAACAGTTTATTTCATCGTGTTACCCTATTATTTCTCTATAAATGTGCCAAATTTCATATTTTTGTATGTTACAGTTTTTACAGTTGAGACGGAGAAATCAGTAGACGTGCCAATACGAAAAAAAAAAGTTCACTTCAGAAGTGCATAAAAAGTAAAATATCTCAAAAACTACATCGAATTAAAAAAAGGAGCTCCATCCTGCAAAAATTTGTGGTCTTGTTATTGTTAGTCTATCCAGGATGCGAACTCGCAGCTCAGATATTTTAGTCTATCCAGGACGCGAACTCGCAGCTCAGATATTTTAGTCTATCCAGGACGCGAACTCGCAGCTCAGATATTTTGTCTTTGACATTAAATATTTCTTAAACTACAATGTATATCAAAAAACGGTTTATTTCAGCGTATTCCCCAAAGCTTTTTCTACAAGTGTTTTAAATTTCATATTTTTATATGCAATAGTTTTCCGGTACGAAGCAAAGAATCTTGAGAAATTTGTCAAACAACTGCGTCGGCATCAGCTACTTTTTTTTAATATTGAGAGACAATTATTTTGAATAACATCATGAAAGAGTTTTTTCTAAACAATGAAAAAATATTTCAAATAAAATAAACACCACAGAATATTTTTCAATTTATTAATGAAGTCTAAAATTCATATTATAATATTTAAAGATGAGTTGTGTGTGAAATATGCTTTATAGTCTCATTATAGTATTCAATCTCTTCTGTTATTCCCAAGGTTATTCCCACAATTATTTTGAATAACATCATGAAAGAGTTTTTTCTGAACAATGAAAAAATATTTCAAATAAAATAAAAACCACAGAATATTTTTCAATTTACAATTAATGAAGTCTGAAATTCATATTATAATATTTAAAGATGAGTTGTGTGTGAAATATGCTTTATAGTCTCATATTATAGTATTCGATCCCTTCTGTTATTCCCAAGGTTATTTAAATGACTTTCTGTTTTTGCAACAAAGTATTTTTATATTATGCATTTAAAAGAATGATGTGTACATGTGTGTGAAATTCAAGTTTAAGGATTGCTTGATCTTTGTATGTATAAGGAAGTTATTTCCCCCAAACAGGCTTATGTAATATAAAGCAATGAATTCACTTTGGCATTCTTTTCAAAACAATTTAGCTTGAGCTACTTCATGGTATTGACCATTTACACTTGATGTCATTAGTTGCAAAAATCCTGGGAATTTTGAAAGCATTAGAAACTTTGATGGGAAGAATCTGATTTACATGTTTCTTATATGCTCTGGCTAATTTGGCACATTACATAGTTTAAATATTAATGATGGATCGTCATTTAGATAAATTTACTAAATCTTTGTATTAGTTTAAAAGAGTATTGAAATGAAAATTTGAAATTACAAATTTTTTTTTTAATGTACAAATTATATTAGTCGCAAAATTATTAAAATATTATTGGGACTAATATAGATTTCTTATTATCATTCAATATTTAATGAATATGAATAAATTAATCACTTTGCAATAAGTATTTCATAGTTCAGGGTGTTTTTACTTTAACAATATTTACAAATTAAATTACATTTTATTTGTAGAATTAGTTTTCATTTTTATATATAATAAGAAAGTCATATAATTTAAATATTTTTCTTAGATCTAACAAATTTCTCTCAATTTTCCAGGCTTCAGCTATTTACAATTCCGAATGCAAAAAATAAATATTAGTTTTGGTTTATAGTACACAGTTTTTTTACAATGCAAAATGTAATGTCTGAAAATTCCTACTTCTTAGAAACTTTCAAAATTCCTAGTTTTTTAAAGTTTCATTCCCAAAAAAAACTCCGGTTTATTCCCATGTATAAACTAGGTATTTTACAGTTAATTTTCCCATTTAAACTGTCACTACCGGTAAATCTATTTCTTGTCTGTCATTTTGAACAGAAAGATCACTTTACCGTCCCATGTTAGAGTATGCTTTTCTTGCTTCTAGGAAGCAAATATGGATCTATATTCAAAACCCCTGCACGTAATTTCTCAATATGCCTTTCTTAAAGGTGTGCATCCATGTTTTTATTGTATCTGATAACAATATCATGGCAGGATCCATTACCACAATGGTGCTTATTCCGTCCAACATAGTGATATAAACAGATATAGTGTATGTGCAAATGGTCAATTGTCCTTTTTGGGAATGAACAGTATATTTCAAGCTTCTGCCTCTAAGTAATTTGGCCCATTTTTATATTATGATTAATTTCATTATAACTTTGTCTTGTCAATAACCATTATGCTCTTTTTTCACCAGCCCCATAAGAAGCAAGAGTGACAAATATGTTGAAATGTCCAGAATTTAGAAATTTCCTTATAAAATATAATGGGAAATTATTGACAGCTGGTTATTTTCCAATAAATTGGGAGATATTTCATATAATAATTAATTATAACTATCAAATTTTGTATAATATTTTAATGTTATGCGTGATTAAAACATACTTTTTAATGTGTACTGCAAATCTGAGTTTAGTATACATTTTAAATGCTTTAAACAATATCATTTTTGTATTTGCATTATTTTAGTGGAGACTTGGAAGTATGTGCCAACTCTCATGTGTACAGATAAATCTTAGCATGCCAGTATGTTATTGGATCATTATAGTGTACAGAAATATTGCATAATTGAAGGGCAAGATACATATTTAATTTACTACATTCCTATTAACTAAAAAATTATGAACTAACTTCATTTAATACTTTTCCTATTTGTGTTATCTAAGTATAATATTTTTAAAACAAAATTTTTTTCATAATATCTTTGCTATCTCGTGTTATTCAATTTCACTCTCGCATTGATGAGAAAAAACAGCAAAAAAATGAAAGGAAAGACAAATGCAGAATACCATTTTTCTAATTTAGATTAAAAACTTTACCTTTGGCATTTAGGAATTTATAAGAAAGAAAAAGGAGTGGGGTGGGGGGTAATTTGAATGTGAAACTAAAATTTGGCACTTGAAAATTACTTTTGACAACTGGGTTGCTGAAAAAATTAAAAAGAGAATTCTGTGTATTACTAGTTTTACTTTCTTCAATGTGCATGAATGAGTAAAATTGGATCATTACAGTGAAAAATTGAAAATAAAATTATTGATATTTTGTTACATTGGGCAACATTTTGTAAAAGTTGTCTGTCATATACATAATGACACATCAGGCAACTTTGCTGAACAGGCCCAACATTGACAATTTGATTTCAGATCCATTGCTACAAAATAATATAAAAATATGTAGTTTGCATATGCAATGTTTGTACTCAATTGTCAGTAGAGGCCCAGTGAAGCTTCTTAATCAATATATTTTTGAAATTGGTTCCAAACACTGCTTGAGAAATTTTACTGCTTAGACATGTATATTTAACATCATCAACTGCCATGTGCTCTTTTTCTAAAGCAGTATTTTAATTTATTTTATATCATAGTTTTAATATCATTATCTAATATCAATTTGTAAAACATGACATTAAATATGTAACTTGCCCATTTTATTTTCAAATGAATGAATTCATAAATCATATTTAAAGAGTTGCCTTAAATATAATTTGTGATACACTTGTATATAATTTTTGTACAGAATATTTTATGTTAATAAATGAATGCAATGACTTTGTATTTCCTTAATTTCTTCATTCTTCAATATAATATGTCTAATATATTTTAAGCTTGAAATATGGCAACATTCTAGATTTTGGAAGAAAATATGTATTTTAAGATCTTCTAAATGTAGGATGTTCTGAAAAGATTGCACAACTAAGTATCTGGAACGATTGGTCACAGACCCATGGTTCCAATTTAAGAAATTCTTCAAATAAGCAACTTTCAGATTATGATGATTTTGATCATGTGATATGTTTTAGTAAAAAAAAAGTTCAACTTTTTATACAGACCAACTAGAAAATTATTCCTCATTCATTTAAATATTGAGAAAAATATTTCAAATATGCATAATTAGCCATAAAAAAGTGTTAAAATTATAAAACTTAAACCACTTTCACCTGATCCAAAGAAAGAGTGAAAACATAGATTTCAAGGATGATGCAAAAAGTGAATTTTGAATAAAATTTGAATGCATACCTATTTCTTGCAAAAATCCCCAATTACCCGATAAAAATTTTAATGATATTTCAAATAATTTTGATTGTATAACAGTGCAACTTTTCGTGTGATTTATTAGGGATAGAGAGAATATTTTTATAACTGAAATTTGTTTTCTAGGAGACCTGTATAAAAAAAATTACAGTTTGTACTTTATTCAAAAAAGTGTGTTGCATGAACAAAATTAATATATGATGATAGTCTACTTTAATTAAAGCATTTCCTAAATTGGAACTATGAGTTGATGGACAATCATTCTAAGAGATATTCTGTGTAATCTTTTTAAAACACCCTGTATAGTTTTGAAATTGTTTGCCCTGATAGTATATATCATATCTAGAAAAAAAATTATGCATATCACTATGAAATTTTACATTTGTATTTATTATATAAATCTTTAATACTAAGTTACTGAAATAAATCTGAGTATTTCAAATGCAAGAAATTTATTAGTATTAACTGAAATCATGTATATACATATCAAATTTTCAATTTCTTTCAAACTCCTGAGGAAAAACAAATGCAGCAATTGCCAGTAAAAGAGCCACTTCTGCATAGATACTGCAGGGATGACGATGCACTACAACATTTTCAAAAACTGAGCTGAAATGTTGCATCTGGTGTAAAATCATAAAAAATTAAAAATAGTAGTAGCAGTTTCCAATTTCCATTTGCTATCTGCATAACTAATGTACGTTTGACTGAATAATACATTAGCAATAAGAAATATATCTGCTGCTTGTGAGAATATAAATTTTTTGTACTTTGATAAAAGCAGACATAAATATTAAGCAACTACAATTGTTTTAAGAGTTTTATGAGCCCTCCTCATCAGGTTAGAAGTAGTGTGTACTGATCAAGAGATCAAATACAACTGGAAGTGTCAGATGAGAGAAAAAAAGTCCAAACTTATGAGATTTGAAATAAAACAATGTGAAGTAATAAAGGTTATAAAATCATTAAATTACCATTGAAAATAAGAAAATGATGAGAAATTAGAGGGTGGAAGAAAGACACAATTCTTGTAAAGAGGCAAAGATAGCAAAATATAGACACTTAATAGAAGAACAATAATGATAAAAGCAAAAGAAGCATCAAAATGGGGCTACACATAATACATATACAGCAAAACTAATATGTAGCATATAACAAATGAAGGAAACAAGCTGTTTCAGGAGCTAATTTTGTCAAAAAATATTTGTTCAAATTACTGTAAAAACACCAGTTGCAGAAGCTATATGAGTTAACATTATTAACCAAGTAATGTTCAATCAAACTACTTTAAAAATACCAGTGAATGAGACAAATTAAGAATATTTTAAAATGGTTGAAGCTAGAGGTCTGCAAGGGCCTAATTATAAAAATTTCACCCGGCTTAACCCACAAACACTCAGTCTGGTCTGCTGCGATTTTTTTTTTATAATACATTGAAACCTATCTATGGCTAATACACTGTTGCCTTAGATTTTGATTAAAATTTGCCATTTAAGAATTAAACACACATTATATATATATTTAAGAATATAACACACATTATATATAAATCAAAAAGAACCCAAATATGAAAAATCTGTACAAATCAAGAATGATCATTACTATAAAGTAAGTTTTTAATCATTTTGGCTGAATAATCAGAGATGAAATGAGAAAATGGCTCTTCAGAGATTATGTTTTTCAGTGAACAATGCAATGCTCCTCTTATTAGAGCTCATCAGCACCAAATATCCCTGATGGCAGTGGTAGCAAAACAAAAGTCATATGCCAGTGTTTTTAAAAACATTTCAATGCAATTAAACTTTCTATGTACATACCTGGATTTTATTTTCTTTAATTATGACATAGTTATGAATATTTTTAAAATTTAATAACTTTAAAATAAAAGTATAAAGTGCTGTCAGATAAATTCAAAGAGAATAATTCATTTTATTCATATATTATTAAGAATAGAATTTATTTAATTTTAATAATTTTATTCAGAATCTAATAACTGAAAATAAAATATCTGTTAAAGTAAACAGTACCTGTTGGATTTCATATTTTTACCACCAATCAAGTACAGAAGCAATTAAACTTTTTAGCGATAATTGTAAAAATATGATAAATTGCAAATAACTTGCATTTGACCAATGATTAAAACAAAATGATCATTTATTCAAAAATTAAATTTAGAATGTAATTTCTCCTCACTAAATTAATAGATCACCTGATGTTACCGAACATGGCATCTGGTACATCGGCATTATATATATATATATATATATATATATATCTCAGTATAGTTCAGGATGATATTCTTAGGGATATTATGAATAAAGGGTCTAAATTTCGCATTCCATTCTGCCATCACCCTAAACAACTTCTTCAGTCTCTATCATTTGATTTTGATAAATTCATATATCAACTTGCTTGTTCACATTCTATTCCTATTGAAGCATTCAATCAATGGAAGTATACTACCTTACATCTACTTAAAAATGTTATTATAAACATTAAATTAACGAAGCCTAGGTATCCTTATAAACAACTCCTATCTGCTATCAAAGAACTTCAACAACATTTTGTCATAACTTATGTAGATAAAGCTTCTAATAATTATGCCATCATTTGTAAAAAATATTATGTTTCTCTGTTACAGAATTATTTAAAAAATAATCAAATTTTTAAACCCATTAATAATCAGTCTATCCATATCAAAACTAAAATGCTAAAATTATATACACAATTAAATATTAATTGTAAGTTTTTTAAATTTCCTTATGTTACTTTGGTTCCTAAATTCCACAAATCTCCTCTCAGTTTTAGAACAGTCACTTGTGGACATAATACCTTTACCACTACAGCTAGTAAGTACTTGCTTAACTGTTTAAATCGAATTAATGAATCTCTTAAATTCAGGAATTCAGGATATTTCATTTTGAACAATAGTTTTGATTTAGTTAATCATCTTAGCAAGTTTCCACAAATTCTTGGTTTCCAAACCTTTGATTTTAAAGACCTATTTAATAATATTGTCATTAAAGATTTACATAAAGTTATTATCTCTCTTTATCATGACTATATATCTTCCAATCATGTTGCTTTTAATGTCAAAAAATTTTCCTATGCTCTTGCACTTTGTGTTATACAACAATTATATTATCCAAGGTGATAACATTTATTTACAAACATCTGGTGTACCACAAGGTGGCTGTAGTAGTAGTATACTAGCTAACTTATATCTTTATTATTATGAATGTCATTTTAACTCTAATTCATATATTATATATAGATATGTTGACGACTTAATTTGTATTATCATTGATGATTCCTATTCCATTAATATTGATTTTTACCCGTCTAACCTTGAATTAATTCCTAATGAGCCTTGCGTTAGTCAAACTGTTAATTTTTTAGACCTAAATTTAGATACCCTCAATAATCATGTAATCACCAATCTATATGATAAAAAAGATTCTTACAACTTCACTATCATAAAGCTGCTATCATATCATTCTTGTAATTCTATTCAATTGTTTAGAAACATCATTTTAAACCAGCTATTTCGAATACATCGACTTTCTGATCCTCAGTTTCACTTTCTTCACATCAATAAACTTAAACGCATTTGTCAAAATTACCAATACCCGGAAGTATTTGTAAATGATATTATTAATAATTTCAAATATACCACGTAATGGTTTTACACATGCATTATTTGTCTTTGACTGGTTTACTCATTTTTGAAAATTCACCCATTCTTATCACCTCACTTTCCACTAGGCCTGAGTCTGATACTGTTTGCTATTTTCGAATGACTATTTTCCACTTGTCCTGAGTCCTATACTGTTTGCTATTTTTGAGGGTCTCCATGCATATTATGTGTCGTTCAAGTGTATTCATTCCGGTGCCCACTCGCATTGACGAAGTGAGGTGAAATGCTCAGTCACTTGTTTATCTTACACGTGGTGCTATGCTTTTGATTTCGTGTATCAGTTCGAGGAGGTATTGTTTTTCAGATTTGTATAATTCATTTGATTTATTTTTCTCCTTCCACTAGCCAGTAGACAGTTCCAATGGTGTCTATAGTTAAATACTATCGCCATTGTCAGAAACTGGCTATTCTATCGGTTTTAATTCGAATTGTATGGCTGTCCTGATGAGAATGCAATTTCGAACTAACCGCCATTTTTTGTGGGGTTTCAATTGATTGTTATCTATTCTTAATCTCTTATCTTAAGCTGATTGTTATTGCCTATTCTCATTTTTGCCGAGTTTTATTTTTATTTTTTTATATACTTTTAATTGTGATTTTTGAATCCTAATATTCTTCTCATCCCCCTTTCCATTGTAGTGATATGTTACCTTCTCTCTTTATCCTTAGTCTTGGCCTATAGTTACTCATTTGTAACAGATATGCTAGAGATGGGTTTTTTTGTACATACAGTAGTTTATGCATTATTTTCGATTAAAATCCTTTAATTTTTATTTATATATATATATATAAATATATATATATATATATATATATATATATATATATATATATACACACTCACTTCCACTCATACTCTAGGGTGAGTCGGGTGGTCTGGGTTTTCAACACTCACTTCCAAAAGTTAAGCACGCAATGCAAATTTTCATTTTTCGAAAGCGTGTTTGAATTTGAGTGGCTGAAAATCGTTGTGGATGTAGATAGCAGTATGCAAATATTGTATGTTACAGCCAATCACGATTGACTGTCCGGATATATCCTAATTAGACAGTTATTGAAAACGCCAGCATTCTGAAGGGTTTGAGGAGGTGCATTTAAATGCTGATACAAAGTGTTTATAACTATTGTAGGATTATTTTTGATGATATTCGTGTTTCTATGGCTGAAAGAAGACGAATGACAGATAGTGAGTGTGCTGTTGGACACATTGAAGCAGGATGGTCAATCAAAGATGTCGCTATTTTCCTTGGCATTGATCATTCAATAATTTCTCAATTATGGAAATAATTCCAAACAAGTCAAACAGTTGTTCAGAGACCTGTGCCCGGTCGTCCAAAGGTTACCACCCCCTCTGACGATCGGTATATTGCTATAATAACCAAGTGGAATCGACAAGCGACCTCCACAACTGTTACATCCATGGTTGCAGCGGCACTTGGTAAGACAATATCTGCCAGTACTGTGCGCCGCAGGCTCCATGTGAAGGGACTGTATGCCCAAGTACCAAGTTTTTGTATTCCACTAACTGTCCAAGCCAGAGGTGCAAGATTAAAGCGGTGTTGTCAACATGTCAGTTGGACTGTCTCAGATTGGTGCAACACCCTGTTCACGGACAAGTCCAGATTTGCCCTGGAATCAGATAATAAGGGTGTAAGGGTCTGGAGAGAATGAGGCACACACAATCAGGCCAAGAACATCATTGAACATCACACATTCAAAGGTGGTAGTATCATGGTGTGGGCTGGAATTACAATGGGATATCATATAGAGCTGTACATCTTTAAAGGCGGTTCTGTGACGGCTGTGCGGTATCGGGATGAAGTCCTAGACCCCGGTCCTAATTTCCTCCTTATGGACTATAATGCCTGTCCCCATCGAACTAACATCGTTAATGAATACATGGAAAGTTAGGGCATTTTGCGTATGGAGTGGCCAGCATATTCCCCCAATCTTAATCCCATTGAAAACTTTTGGGATGCCCTCAGGCGTGCTGTCTCTGCACGTTTACCTGCTCCAGCCAGTCTCAGAGAGTTGGAAACTGCCCTATTGGAGGAATGGCCATTGCTCGCATCTGCGATGGTTGATCACCTCATTGAAAGCATGGAAAATCATTGTAAAGTTTGTGTGAAGGTCTGGGATGGTCACATACCACATAATATAAATCTTGTTTGCCTTTAAACATAATTTTGTTAATGACCCAAATGTGACGTCATCATATAACTTACAAAAAGTAAATATTTTTTTCATCTTTGTACATAATTCTTGTTTTCTTTAATGCATAAACACATTTGCTACCTTCATGTACAATTTTGAGTTAATCAAAGCTTTACTTTTCCATTTTTATTGATTTTACCGTCCTTGCTTAACTTTTGGAAGCCAGTGTATATATATTATTGCATCCAGGCCAGTACATATTTTTTGATATGTTACTGAAGTTTCAAGCAACTTGATTCTTCCAGTACTAGTCCAGAAAGTAAAATGATTCAAATTAGCAGGCGAAAGTTGTGAAGAGCAATGCTTTATTTTGACTTTGGAATGTCTTTGAATAAATAAATCTTCAAATTGCTAGCTGAAATTATTATTTTTCTGTATCTGGTTCTAATTTATCCATCTGCATTGTCCGTACAGAGCAAAATTTTTATTATTTAATCTAAAATAGAGAGACTTTCCCGATTATTAAGAATTTTGTTTGTGTAATTTGAAATTTTTCTGTTTCATTTTTGATCTATTTTGGGCTTTTTTTTATTTATTTTGACTCAGTCCGACCTGACCCAAATTTAATAAACATATGGTCCAGCTCAACCAAAGTAATTTCCTTAACATTTGGCCTGGTCAGGCCTGTGCAGACGGCTGTGGTTAGGCTGCCTGCATGTGCAGTCGCAGATGGAGTTGTAGTAGGAAACCTGCAAGTGGACTTCCGTCAAATTAGTCGGACGATTGTCTTCCGGTGGAAAGTAGCGTTATATTCCGTTTAGGTCGATATTATGCTGGCTGCAATATACAAGCATAAGAAATTTTTATATATTTTTAAATTCAAACCCCTTTTTATAGCTATGTTGTGTAATATATGTTTAACTGTAGCTGTAATATAAGAATAAATATTTAAAAAAATCATTGGACATATTATTCCAGCTAACATGTAATAATGAAAATAATTTCAATAAAATCAAAGCCCCTCTCCCCCCCCCCCCCAATTCCCTCCTCCTATATGTATATAGGAGGCAAAAATTCTATTTTTCAAGATCTATTTTGATGTTATATATGCATTGGTGAGATCTAAAAATAGTATATTTTTAATATTTTAAATATTTTCTTTCTTGATAAAGAAAAGTTATAAAATAATTATTTTTTTTATCTATAACAGGATTTTTTTAATGATAAATTTAAAACATTACACAAAAGGAATAGCAGGAAAAAATAATTTAAAATTCTTAAAACGTAAATTATTAAATATAATAAATAAAAGTAAATTATTAAATTATAAGAACAAATTTAAAAATGCTTTTGAAAAATATATTATTAAATATTATATTAGAACTTGTTTTAAATACTTACCGATGGTAAACCATTTTGCCACTTATGAAAAAAATAAAATTAATAACAAAAAAAAAAAAAAAACATAATTTACTCAGTTTATTATACATAAAAAATGCATTATTGAATAATTAAAAAAATGAAATACCGGTTTATAATTAAGTCTTTTTTAAGAATATATTATTATATATAATAAAAAAGTAGCTGCTTATAATTGAATGGCTGAATATTATGAAATGGAAGAGAAAATTTGCTGAAAGATAAGTTAAGCATAAATTTAGTGCTCTTAAATCACATTCCTTCACTAGAAGTACTTGCGTAAATATTTTATATTCTTCCTTCACAACTTTACCAGCATTTTTCTGAGAAGGAGTAAAATGTCACTTGTACCTTTCTCTTATTCTTTTTCTTCAAAATAAAGCACACACATGCAGGCCCGTGGAAAGCGAGGGGGGAAGGGGCCTCTCCGGGCCCCCGTCCCCTCATTTTTGTACCTAATTTTTTCCTGTCCGGGCCAAGTTCCCCGGAACACCGGGAGGGGGGGCGGGGGCTCCAGCTCGGGTCTATTAATTAGACAATTTTATGATGAAACACTTCTTGTTAAGTTCCTTAAAAAGTTTGGAAAGATTATTATATTTTATTTTCAGAAAAATAGAAGTGGAAAAGAAGAATCCCTGCATTCTTCAAGCTCTATTTTAATGCTATATATACATTTGTAGGAGATAGAAACTGTAAAATTCGACTCTTTTATCAGTAATTTATTTTTAAATATATTTGAAGAATTACAATTTAAATAACACTGCCGTCTAACGTTAGTAAACGTAATATAATTTGTTATCTTCCGCCGTAAGGCAACAACCATCCGGTTAATTTGACGGTAGCCCACTGGCAGGTAGCTCAATGCGCGTCCGCATTTGACGGCAGCCAAATTACATCGTTTCCGCAACCGCACTTGCAGGTAGCCTAACCACTTCGTGTGCAGACCTCTAATTGAGGCAACCAGTTTTGGACATAATGTGAGCTAACTTTATTATGAGTTAAGACTCATTGTCAGGAGACCTCTCTATCAGCTTGAATTGAATGTCAAGGGATCTCTCTATCAGCTTGAATTGAAATATTTATGGTTGCAATTTAGATTTCAGTGGCTGTTGCTTTTGTATCACTCGGGTTTTCATTTCATTTTCAGGATATTGTTAGTCAAGCACACTCACTCTCATTAATGAAAAATTGAAATAAGTATATTTAGATATTTACTTGTATTTTACTATAATTACAAAGATATTTAAACTAGATATTGAATGATAACATTCTCTGTTATGATGACACTTGAATGTTATTGTTTATTTATTCTGAGACAAGTGTATTCACTTCAGTTTGCTACTTTTGTGTTCATTTATTCTCTCCAATTGCAACAGTTGTCACCCTTATAAAAAAATTTTCTTCTTTAATATTTCTGTTCTATTTGTTCTTTGTCTTTTTCCTTGCAGTTATATTTGATTTTTTGATCAGTTCATACTGCTTCAGACCTGATTAAGGTCCATAATCTAATTTTCATATATCAGTTTCTATCAAGGAAGTACAAAAAAATTGTATACATTGTTTGATGGCTAAACAAAAGTAATATTTTAAATCAGAACATCATAAGATTAGTGTCTAAAAAACTTTACATTCAGATCACTTCGAGTGACTACAGAAACACAGTTAAAAGCAGAATTTTTTCTGCTACCTTGGCATAAATGCAGCACCAATAAAAAATTAACTTTTAAACACTGAAATTTCCAGACTGTCATACTGAAAATTACAGTATTACATAAAATGACTGCTGATTTAATGATATTTAACTGTGCTTAAATGTGTAATTAATTTATGCTATTGATATTTAAATATTTTATTTTTATCATAAATTCTTAAGTTACAAAAATATTTACAGGTTTTTTTTAAGTAATTTGTCACAAAGTTTGTGAGTGTTTGAGAATATAGATTACCTTAAATCTTTAATTAATTTAAGGTCATGATAAATAGTGAATGCAAATTTGCTGAAGTTCTTTCTAAATGCTATGGGCTGAAACATCATCTGAAGCTTGTTCTATGTCTTCACTCTTTTCTGATCTGCTCTATGTCTTTCTCAAAATTTGAATCTTTATCTGTAAACCTATTAATTTTTTTACCTATGTGCCTGATAATTGTCAACTTTTCATCTTTGAAAAAGTATCTGCTGTCGCCTAGAGCAATTACTTCCTCCTTTTTATTTTGTTTGTTCATCTCCTCACAATTAGTTTTAAATCTCACCCTTTCTACTGCTAAAAGTAAAAAACAAAAATAATAATAATCAGTTTAGAATATTAAGTTTATAAATAGTTTAAAAAGAAATTATATAAAAATCATAAGTTATTCATAATATTACATTTTAGATACATTACATTTATAAGAAAATCGAGAGAAGTTGGTTTTTCTTAAAAATGGTATGGGAAGGGACTTAATTTTTACATTTCCAGATGATGAAAAAGTCATAAAACTAAACTTGTGAATCCTTCAAATGTTCACTCAACATGTATCATAACCAACCGGTATATGAAAATAACATGTATTAATTTATGAGTTTAAATTCACTAGTTAATTTTAAATTCCTTATTTTATTGTTAATTTAACATTTTTTGTAAATAGTTCTTAAAAAGTGTATCTATTAAGTTGACAACTGATTAGTCATGTTAATTAATAAATTTTATGCACTCTTCTGATGTCCATTAATATATAATATATTAATATTTTATTACATGCATAGCTTAGTTCAAAGTATTATTTTCCTGACTAGACAATACCAGAATACAAATTCTCCAGGAAATCATTATTGCTTCACTGTAAGAAAAAAGTATTTTAAACATGCAAATATATATATATTTTTTATATAGACTGCCTTTCTAATATTATACAGATTTCATTCGAATGCACATATTGGTTCTTGAATTATCATGTCCACATATATATACAAAGTATACAGTAGGCTAAACTTGTGAATCCTTCCGTAGAGAAAATCGGTGCTGCTGCTAATATTATGTAAAATAAAACTCCAATAAAGTTCAATAAATTCGATCTTTTCAGACTCATTTGTTTTATTTACAGGCTTTCAAAGCACTACAAATTACTTGCTAACTGTTTATAGTTAGTTAGCACAATTAGTTTTCACTCCGAATATCTGGATACTTGGATTATAGACTTCACACCAAAATATCAAATAATTTTACTGATTTTTCAGAATCCCCAAATTCATTTAACCTCCTAACATTTTTATAACAAAATAAAATATCTCATGCCTGTGCACCAATATTTTCCCAAGAAGTAAGTGAACAAACATATTGAGCTGCAATACTCTTGAGTCTTGACATGTTAAATATTACAGCTTTCCCAATCTATTGGAAAACCTAGGTTGAAATACTAATATATTGTTCAAAAACTAAAAACTCTTCAAAGTCCAATTATATACAATTTCAAATGACTATAAATTCTTGCTTACTGTTCATAGCTAACACTTTTAGTTTTTTAGATATAGGCATTCTAAACGTGAAAAAAAAAAAAAAAAATCATTTAATCTTCAATTTGTCAAGACAATTAATCAAAAACTATAAGAGCTTTTTAAAAACAAAATATAGATATAGAAACTTTAGTTTCTAAAACATATCATTAGAGCTTACTATTTATATATTTTGTAGATTTGAAGATATTTTGAGTAACAGTAAGCTAACTGTAGAAAGAAAAAAAAAAACGATACGTTTAAATAAAAAATAAGTTCAAAATATTAAAATTATTTTTATTATTCATAATCTGTACCATATTTGCATCAAAACAAGTAAAATTTATTTACATTTTTATTTATTAGGTTTGAAGATATAAGCATCCAAAATGAAGCTACTTTTTAAATGAATAAAAACTGACATCCTACCTTATAAAACTGCCATTAACCTGCAAAGCATGATTAATTTATTAAAAATGTATTCGCTTAAAATTGCCAATCTTTAAAAAGTAATATCAGAGCAAACTTTAATTGTGACTGATTAAAGAAAGAATTATGAAAATTTATATTAGAAAACAAATTTAAATGAAATCTTACCTTTTCATTTAATACATATTGATCTTCATTCAAAGCAATCAAGCATTAAATTTTCAGGAAAATGACGATGGAGTACATAATTTGATGCATCTGAAGTGTCAGTTATTGGTGAAGAAATACCATAAAATAAACTATCATTTATGTCAAAATCATTTACTATATGAGAAACATGAAATTTCGACATAAGTGATTCAGGATTTTTATAAATATATTCCGTTGCAAATTCTTCCAAAACTTTATCACCACATTCTGTAGACAACTTCAGAATTATGAAAGCATTTTTAGGTGTCATGCATTGTTTCAATTCATCTACACACATCTTAAATACATCTGTAACTTGATACATATCAGATATAGTATAAAGTTTTAGTAATTCTTTCAAAGTAAATATATGATCTATGTTCTTATTTTTGGCACAATATACCATGTTCATAAACGCGGGAAATTCAGCCTGATCGATTTCTATGTACTGATTATCAGCTTCTTTCATACAGATATTCTGTGCGATCTGAAAATATTCGTATTTGCTCAATATTTGAAACTCTGGGGAATTAAAATTAATTTTCAACTTTTGTATATTAAGCATTACCGCTTTTGAGATAAGGCCTATAGCATCGACAGTGTAGTGTTCAATCCTGATTTCAAAATCGCAATGAAAAAACAATCCATGTTTAGTTAGAAATTCTTCCTTGTTTAATGAAAGGAACTCTCGAGAAATAAATTTTTCCAAACCAAAAGTTTCAATTTGTGGATCATTTAATAATCTTCCCTGAAAGTCTGTAAAGAATACCAATGATTGGGGGATCCTCAGGTTACCCCCTTTGTCCTTCAACGATATGGTACATGTGAGAGTATAGTTTTTTGGTGGACATACATTTGTATCCAAGAAATAATTTTCGAACTCTTTTTGAAAAAAAATTGAAATATATCCTTTTTCGCTCTCATTTCGACCATTGGCGTAAATAATACAGTGGATATAATGACTTACTCCATCTTCCGTATAAATGCATTTAACATACTTGGAGTACAATCCAGGAGTCTGATGATATCTGTAATGAAATGGTTTTAATTTCAAATCGAATGAAGAACAGAACAATTTTTCACAGTTCATACTGTTATAATTTAATTCTATAAATTATTATATTCTAATCTAATTCTATAAATTATACCGTCGTCAAATAATCGCACTGCTCAGTGTTGTCATATGATTACTAACTAACTAACTACCACACTCTCCTAGAGTGTAGAGGATGGGACTTGGCACTCCGCCTTCTGTCCCAAGGGGAAAAAAAAACAAAGAAAAAGAAAGAAAACAGCACGGCCTTAAAATCTGTTGATTTTAGAAAAGAAAAACGCCAGCTCAAAGCAAAGATCCTTGGTAAAATGTTTCATGAGATCCAAGTACGAAACACTAATATTATTACGGGACATGAACGCCAAAAGCGGTTTACGAGCATCACAATACGACGGACACACGAAGAGAAAATGATCTATAGATTCTTCATTCTTACAAATCAAGCAATTCGGAGTATCAACAATTTTCATCTTATGGAGGACAGAATTAAGAAAAAGCGTATTGGCACGGACGTTCTGTATTAAAACCTCGTTCTTTCTACTAAGCAAACTGTTTCTAAACCATATGTTGGTAGGATTAATATGGGGGAACAACCTTTGATTCTTGTATTTATACCAGTTATTCCTGTTGTTTTCTTTTTCTTTGTTGTAAATGGCCTTTATTAAATCTTCTCCCGCTATTCCAGAAATAGTATTATATAGATGAGCCCGTTTTGCTGCCGCATCTGCTTGTTCATTTATTTGTATGCCTTTATGCCCAGGTGTCCAAATGAGTATTATATTATCTTTATTAGCTTTTTCCAAAAGAGCCCTGTGGATATGAAGTATAATACAAGGCGAATTTTTCCCAATGTTTTTTAGACTTTTAAGTGAGCTTAGGCTGTCCGTGCAAATAATGTACTTATTTTCTTTATTTATGCAATCTTCTACAACTTTTAATATGGCCAGCGCCTCTATAGTAAAGATCGAGTTTATACTGGATGTCGAGTAGCTTCTGCTAATGTGGAGGCTAGGGATAACTATTCCTATTGCGCTCCCGTTATCGGTTTTAGATCCATCTGTTCCAATAAGAGTGTAATTGTATTTGTTTTCGATGAACTTGTTAAAGTAAGCCTGTATGATTTGATCTGGAAGGTTTTTATTCTGGAAATCCATTTCATTAGTGAATATCTTGTATTTGATGTTACCAATCGGTGGGGTCCACTTCAAAAGGTCAGTTTTGTAAATTCCAAAGTCTTCAAATATGTTTTTCATTTTAGTGGTGATGGGAGCCTTTTCAGTTTTCCAATTTTCATAAATCTGAGGAGGGGGATTCCAAATGGTTTCATGTAAAGGGGACCAATTTCCCAAAAATACATTTTTGACAAAAAATTTTTTTGCCAGCGTCTCGTGCCGCTCATGAAGTGGAGTCGAATTTGTCTATGCAAAAAGGATGTTGAGAGGGGTGCATTTCGGAAGGCCTGTTGCAATACGGAGCATACTATTATAAATGGGATTAATTTTGTTGTAATGCGTCTTGCTTGCTGTACTGAATATCGGGGATCCATATTCGCTTTGGCTTCTTATCGTTGCGTTTCCTATCTTCAATAGATGGGTTGAACCTGCTCCCCATTTTTTCGAAGCGATGTATTTAAAACCGTTTAAAGCTTTTGCACTTTTTTGCTTTAAGTAATCAAAATGATCCTTCCAGGTTAAGTTTCTGTCAAAGATGATTCCTAATATTTTTATTTTGTTAACTTCCGGTATAAGTACATTATTTATTTTTATTCTGCATTGTATCTTTTTCTTTTTGTTGGAGAAATTTATGGTTTGGCATTTTTCTGGATTTATAGATAACTTCCATTTTTTGCACCAGTTGTTGCAGATATTTATGGCATTTTGAAGTTTCCTTCTTGCTTCTTTTTCTTCTTTATCATCGGTGTACAAAATTATGTCGTCTGCATATACTAAACATGTAACTTCTTCAGTAATGTGTTTAAATAGATCATTCATATATAGCATAAATAAGAAAGGGCTAGTAATGCAACCTTGAGGAAGTCCTTGGCTACTATTTTCCTTATTTGAGAGGGCGTTTCTCCATTTAACTTGGTTGGTTCTTTGATTTAAAAAGTTATGTATCCATAAGCCTATATTTCCTTGGATGCCTTTGTTCGCCGCTTTTTTTAGTAATCCGTCAATCCAAATGGAGTCATATGCTGCTTTGAGATCAATAGTTACGCAGAAGATGTACTTTTTTTTTTTCTTTGCCAGCAGGATATCATGTTGAGCTTTTACCAATAAAGTGATGCAACTTTTATGCGGCAGAAAACCATAATTATTTTTGTGAAACAACTTGTTTTTATAGTATGTATCATTTATTAATCTTGTTAAAATCATTCTTTCCATTATTTTGGCTATTGTTGAAGTAAGTGCAATAGGACGATAGGCTTTTATGTCATTGGGATTTTTATAGGGTTTCAGGATCGGGATAATAATCGTATGTGTCCAGTCCGCGGGGATTCTACCTGTTCTAAAACTAATATTTCCAATATTCCAAAGAGAGATTAGTACAGCTTCCGGAAGGTCTTTTATCATTTTTATTGTGATTCCATCATGCCCTGGAGTCGATTGGCGGATATGTTTAATTGCAGTTTTGAATTCTGCCCAAGTAAGGTCTTTATTAAGCGAAGAGGAACCGGTGTCGACGAAGCTTATCGGTAAGATTGGGTATTCCTGCTTTTTGTTGTACTGTTGGCTGAACAAATTAGCCTGATCTGTAGCTGAAGTCACTATACTATTGTTGTGGCTGATATAATTATTACTTTGGTGAGCTGAGCCGGTGCAACTGTTGATCTGTCTGATGATTTTGTAGATGTTATTGTCTTTTGCCGTTCTTTTACAAATATTTGCCCAATGACTTCTTTTAAGGGTTTTTAAAAGGTTTTTTAGTTTGTCTTTGTATTTCTTATAATTGTTCCAATTTTCACAACTGTTATGTTTCTTTGCTATGTTGAGATGTTTTCTCATTTTTGCTCGAATAAAACTGCATTTTATGTTCCACCATGGGACTCTCGGTTTAGGCAATTCCTGGATAGATTTACTGTTGTTAATTGTATTTTTCATTATTTTGCAAAACTTTTCGGGATCTTTTAATTCTTCCTCATATTTTTTAATTTCTTCATGAAAAATTTTCCAGTTAAAATCTATCCTGCCGTAGGTTTCAGCTCCAACAGAATGGTTAAATCTTGTAATGATAGGGAAATGGTCACTTCCTAGATTATCCGGGAGAACATTCCAAGTAATGTCTGCTGCAATATCTGGCGAGCAAAGGGCCAAATCCAGGGCCGACAAAGCACCCCTCCCATCTATCCTTGTCCCAGTCTTGTGGTTGAGAATAAGAAGGTGTTGATCTTGGATCCAATCTGATAGTCTTTCCCCACTCTGGTTGGTGGAGAAACCCCAGTTTTTATGCGAGGCATTGAAGTCTCCTGCAATGAGGTAGTTCGTGTTACTTTCTATTTTGATCTCCTTTAGCATATTATTATTCTGTATACCTTTCCTGCAGTATATGTTAATGATATTGAGGTTATGTTTTTGATTATAAATTTTCATCTCCTGAAATTCAATTTCCGGACAACTCCTTTGCTTAATAATATTTGCACTTATGTTTTTCTTAATAGCAATGAGGAGACCTCCTCCGCTGCACTGGTTAGGGCGATCAAACCTAAAAATAACTTTGCCCTTGAGGGAAAACAAATGATGAGGTTTAAGGAAAGTTTCTTGAAGTAAAATTATGTCTGCCTGTCGGAAAGAGTGGGAAAAGTTGAGATCAGGGCGGCGCTTTTTAGCGCCACGAATGTTCCACTGGATGATAGAAAAAGACGAGAAAACACCCAAAAAACCAAACACGCAAACCGAACAACAGCAGACCAAAAACCAAAGTTAAACAACCATTTCCTCATCCTGAAAATTGTCTTTTTCCTCTTGTTCATTACTTTCATATATTTTTTTTTTATTGTTGTTATTCTTTATATGTGACTCCTCATTCATACGTTTAATTCTTTGCTGACTTTTTTCTTTTGTTTTTTTTTCTTTCCCTTCTGTCCTTGTCTCTATTTTTTGTTCCTGTCTATTATTTTTCTGTTCTGTATATTCTTCATCCTCTTGATTGCAGTCAATTTTTTCTTTTTCTTCATAATTTGGTTGTAAATTTTGCCTATCCAATACTTGTTGTATGAGCATATTTTGTTTTGCTATAGTCTGTTCCATTTTCTCCATAAGGGGTTGCACAATTCTTACAACTATTTCAGTTATAACCTCTACCGAGATTTCTACTTGGGTTACGGCATTGATTGGCGTGTTTTCTTCCTGTCTTAAATCATTTTTTACCTTTTCTGCATATGAAGAGTTTATCTTATTCTTTGCCTCCCTATAAGTAATTTTTCCCTCTCTTTTCAATTTTAAAATTTTCATTTCCTTCTGTTTAGTTTCACAAATTTCATTGTCAGCAGCATGATCTAATTTACAATTTCTGCATTTTAGGACTGTTGGATTCGGGCATTCACTTTCGTCATGATTCCCTGTGCATATTTTGCATGTAACTTGTGATCTGCAATTTTTGTTTCCATGCCCGAACATCCAGCATTTTTTGCATTGCCTGGGTTTTTCTTCAAATATTTTAATATAATATATTTGCATTCCTATGTGGACTTTTTCTGGTAAATTTAGGGTAGGTGTACGAAACTTGATTGTTTTTAGAGATCTTATTTCATTTTCTATTTTTTTTTTAAATCTGCAAATCTCATAAATAACTATGTTTTGGGTCTTTAAGTCTTCCATTATCTCCTCCAAAGTGATATCGGTGTCAATTCCATTTATAACATAGTCCGATAGGATATTGTCAAGATTTAACTTTACAGTTATTGGAATGTCTTCTATATGTTTTATCTGTATGATTTCCAAGGCTGCTTTCTTTGTTTCTGCTTTTATAAGTATATTTCCCGCTCTAGTTTTGTACGGTATTGAAACCTCCGAATGATTAGAGCAATTTTTTAGAATGTTGTTTCTTTGCCTATAAGGATTGCCCACCCGCAAGGGGGACGAGGGAATCAAGAAAAAGGTGAATTCTCTGCATCCTAAGTCATGCGCACATTCAATCAGAGCGGGTAATTCCAAGTCAAAGAGGGAGTCATTCCACCCCGAAGGGGGGGAGAAACCCGCCATTTTCAAATCCAGATACAGCACCAAAAACAGCCGACCCAAAGCACCGTCAAAAAGAACAAACGAAAGCCTACTTACCCCCGGGAAGACAGCGACTCAAACCAAGAAAGGAGCCAAAACCCTGCACTCACCGAACAGCAAGCGAAAAAAGAAAAAAACTACACCAAGACAGCTACAACCAAAAATCCCCAAGGGACAGAGCTCAAGTGCCACCCAACCTCTCCTCACGAAAAGGTTGGAGCGAAAAACTGTCATATGATGTCAGCCGTTTTAAAGTAAAAGTAGCAGTCACGATGATAAAAAGTAAGTAAGATGGGTATTCAGTGGTACCGGCGCCCAGCGCAAACAGTGGAACAGAAGCGTGACGTCATTATCTGTTTTGCTCTTTATTTGAGTTGAATAAGTTTCATGTCATTATAGTACACTTTTGCAAAAATATATTTTCACCCATAAGAAAGTGAGTTACAGCCGTCAAACTCGGAATGTATGTATCGTTTGAGGCGATATGTAAATGATTAGAATTTGGGAGCAAAAAATGTTTTATGATGGTAACAAGAAGATGGTATTTTTGTAAGTGGTAAATACTCCCTGGGAGCTATACCGATATTCGGTGTGGTCTAGAGTTAATTAAGTTGCTTATCCCTCTGCTGAAGATTATGTCACAAATGTTGCAATTGGAGCTAATTCGGTGGTATTTTGAGAAGGCTGCAACTGCCGTCCCAGACGTGTTCTATTGGTGATATGTCTGAAAACCATGGGAAGGTAATAAATTATTGAATACTTTTTTTCTTGAATGCTTGAAGTCGTGCAGTATGTGGATGAACGTTGTCTTGTTGGAAAATGGAACCTGGGTGACTTGACAGCATAGACAGAACAATCGACTACAGAATATCGTATATGTACAAGCGAGCTGTCAGATTGACCTGCAGTACAACTAAAGGAGATCGGCTATCCCACGAAATGGCTCGCCAGCTGTTGCATCACGTGTGATGCTCGTGGGCCGCTCGACAACACATGCAGGATTGGAACGCTGGCCAGTCTTCCTCCACACACGCATGCGGCGGTCATCCGCACTGAGAGGGAAACGGGATTCGTCGCTAAAGACAACATGCCTCCAATCGGATCAATTCAGACGGCTTTGCTTGGACGTCGACACCTAATCCCACCTTCTGCCAGTCGTCCTCGCATAGTATCCCTTGATACAGAGTGTATGGAGATACATATAATTGATACAAATTGCAAATGTCTTCGAATGGCTGGTAGCGACGCCATTGGTGTGGGTTGCAGACCAGACCGTCCGACTCACCCAAAGGCTGGAGCAGCTGTTTGGACGACCGGGAAGGCCATTGGTGTGGGTGTGGCTCCTCTCCTGACTGCACGATCCTTTCGAGCAGTTATCTGTCTGGGGCGTACTAAGACTCTGCGACTGTTACATGTATCTTTTCTGATCCACTGTCGCCAACACCGAGCAGAAACTATATAGCTCCGACCAAGATGGTGACTGACACGTCTGTTGAACCAACCAGCTTTCCTTAGGCCTATAGTACGACCTCTCTCCTACTCCCGTGTGACACTCCGTCATTGGAGAATCTCTTTCCTCCAATGTCTCCTACTTTCGTAGGACTCTTTCTTTCTTACTTTCTCCTCTTTCCCTTTCCTTCCCTAGCCTCTCTTTCCTCCCCCCTAGACGCCTCTATCATCTTCAGTCTAGAGGGGCGTCTCTTCCTTCTACTTTCTCTTCCAGCTATTGGTCCTGGGGTATTGTCCCAGTTATTTCTCTTGGTGTAACATTTGCGTTTCCTGGGGTATTGTCCCAGCTTGTAAATCCACATGTGTGTCTCTTATTGTCGTTTAGGCTCTTCGGATCACCACCTTAGTGTGGCATCGGAGTATCCTCCCAGCAGAGGTCTTAGTGTTAGGTTCGTCATAGTTACTTAGGTTTTTCGCGCTGCCGGGGAATTGTCCTGGCCTTAGTTCTCTGGGGCTCAGCCCCCAGCTTTCACCCCATCTGCTGTATCACTAACCTCATCTTTTGTTTTTCAGGATTAACGCATTTCCTTTTCAGCTGCCCGCATCAAATTTTTGAACTTCTTTATGTATGCCTCTTCTTCCCCTTTCTTTTCAGGTAGAAGATAGGAAGAAGCCACCTGCTGTTAGTCGGCTTGCGTAGGTCACCTCTGCCTGCATTCCTGCAGCCCGTCGCCCGCCGCCATCTAACGTTTCTCTTTTAGGTTCTCCTTGGGATTCCCCCTAGTTGGGTTTTCCTGCTGCGCGCGTTTTAGCTAGTAAATTAGTTTAAGTTATGTTATTCAGCCCTCTAGGCCTCGTCGCTCCCTTCTTTGTCCCTCTTGCCATAAGGCGATGTACCTCTGTCTTCCTAGTTTTAGTCTTTCCTCTCTTCTCTTCCTGCCCTCTAGTGGCCCTCTTTCTCTCTTTCCTCCCCCGATGCCGTAGTCTCTTCCCTTGTGTTTCGTATTTGTGCTTTACACGTTAGCTCCGCTTTGCTTCATGCCATCCACATGGCTTGGTCCCCTGACCTTTCTGTTTGTTTTTGGCCTACGTGCCCGTTGCCTGGCCCGCCCGGAGGCCAGCCTGCTCCCCTTTTCCCTGCTCTCTTTTCCTCCCCTTTTAGTTTTAGCTTTTTTCCTTGTTTCTCTTAGGTTATTTTTAGGTTAAGCTAACCTGGCAGTACAGGTATAGGTCCGGGTTACGACAGCGCCTCTTTAAGTTGTATACTGCTTCTGCATAACTACCGAAGGGTAGAAAGTCGAAATCCCCTGCAAAAGGAATAAATTTCTCCTGGTCTGCCAGATATGCTGGCATTTCTCCTTGGCACTTTAGAATGGTCACTGCAATCGACATCTATCGTTTCCCGCTAAGGCACTCCCTCTGGCACCCCCTAAGGCACTCACACTGGAGCTTTTATCAGCCTGGTTGGCCTCATCTTGGGGTTGCTCCCCGGGGGTCGGCTGTCCTGCTTCTGTACCCTGTAGCTGTTCTCTGGGGCGTGGTGTGTGTGGTCTTGGTTCCAGAAGAAGAAAAGTATATCTATGCATGGCGTTTTGTCAATTATTGGTGCAATGTTCGGAATATTCCACATCACCGTGGCTCTCTGGACCTCAGCTTGGTCGTCCGTTGGCGACCCTCAGTCGTGGGGGTTTCATACCTGTTAGCCATGTGGCAGATCAGGTCCTCACGGCTGTCTTCCAGTACGACCTCTCTCTAAATACGACAATTGTTTGTAGCGCCGTCGAGTACGTCTCAAAAGCATCTTTGTACACAACTTGCAGTATCAAAACACAAATTACTGTTTCAATTGCCTGTAAGTGTAAACAGGTCCATGCGCCGCTCTCATGCGCGTTGCGAGTTGCATCATTGGTAGACACCCTCAAAATTCTTGAATGAATACCCTTAATTTCTTGAGTAACATAGACAAAAATTCTTGAGTAAATAAGAAAAATTCTTGAGTGAAAAGGAAATATTCTTGGGTTCTGAAGGCCGTCCGAGTTAAAAACTAGAAAAGCACATTTCTTACATATCGACACTTTAAACACAAAACAATACACAAGAAAATCATATACAGCTACAATATTAACGATTTAATAATTATAATTAATAACCAAATGTAATTAAATTTAGCTCCCTGAGATATACAAAATTTCACTTTTGACGTTCATAATTGTATGCTGTCAGCAGTTCCAAGTTTGTCAAGCTAAGATTTGTCCTGCGGTCAGTTAAAACACAGGAAAATTTTGGAGAAGAACCTTTCACAGTTTACGTTTGAAACCGGAACCTATAGTGCTCTTTAGTGCACCATCAACGAAATATTGATGGTCCTCACGCATTGCCTGAAGAGCGTCTTCCACCAAGATATCTGGATTGTTCTTCAGAGTTTTTTTCAGTTCCCTGTAAGCATGTTCCCCTTCGTCGCTAGAAATGTCCTTCAATGTCGGTATTTTGGTGAATAGAGTCTTCAGCTTTTCTCCTGCTGCTGCCTGTGAGATCACGTTCCGTCTATAGAAAAGATCAGCCACAGGCTCCAGAAACGTGGGAGTAGGATTCCCCCCTCATAAGCGATTCTAACTTCGTGTGCATGTTACTCGCTGTTTTCTTTATTTCCTCCTTTGTCATGCTCCTCAGATTGCTTTCCAGGATATTCAACATCTCCTCCACTCTGTTGTTGAAGGACCCCCTCGCAAGCACTTGTAGACGCTTTTTCAAATTACTCACTTTTGGGTAAACCTCTGCGGCAATTGGTTTGGAATTTGTTTCCAACCTCTCCAACATTGGCTTTAGTAGTGGTGCTATTGATTTTACGAAGAGAGCCTGAACATGAATCATCTGCATCTCATCATCTCTAAGATTGTGGATGTGTAAGGATGTATCTCTGAAGGACTCCTTACCAACATTGGAGCCAAGAAATTCATAAAGGATGTCCCAGTTGTCTGCCTGCCACTCAACTGCTTCCAACCAGGAATTCCATCGTGTATGGACAGGAATGGGGAACAATCCAGCCTTGGACATTCTCTCTTGTAGGAAAAGTTGAACGGCATATCGTTTCTTTTTGGCATGTAGAAAAGTCTGCTTCACAGAAACTACAACTTGGTTTAGTTTAGACAAACCATCCTTCAGCACCACGCCAACAAGTTTAACTTTATGTGCCCAGCACTGAATGTGGACAACATAGTCAGGAAGGGGGAGTGACAACCCTCAGAAACAAGAAATCATATATGAGGCAGAATCGCTAACAAATGCCAAAACTTGATCGAAGGCGACTTCCATTTCCCGTAATGTCTCTGTGATAGCTCGTGCACAGTTTCGACCATTTACAGCTTCGAGTGAATTGACTGCAGCCAAGTACTGCTCCTGGGACCTAAAGGGCTGCACTGTAGAAAGCAGGATAACATATATTGCCCTTCCCATCTTGTCTGTTGTCTCATCAGACATCACTGCAACTTTTTTGTTTCTTAAAGCTGCAATGATCGCTACTTTCCGAGATTTCTCCAGGTGAGGTAAATACTCTTTCCGGAGAACGTTACTCCCAGGCAAATCTCCACCACCGACAACATTCTTCTTCACCCAGTCTTTGAAAGCTGGATGGTCGGCTTTCTCCAACGGAATATTCGTGGAAATCATCATCTCTACTGTTGAGGTGACAAAATCTACTTTGGCAGACTAATAAATCCAAAAAACAAAGTACTCAAATTCTGCACTTTAGTTGTATACACGAAAAGCCATATTAAAACATTATACAGTGAAACCTCGATTTATAATTTATTCATTTTCAGTAAGACCGGAATAAAATAAATAATTAATTAAATAAAAATCCTATCTTAAGTTATATAAATAAAACTAGCAGGTTAACCCGTTGCAAAACCGGTTAAATTTTTCTAAATTCCTAACTGGAACTCCACTCGCAGGAACTCAAGTTCACTTAACTGCACTCGATGGAACTGCTTAATGTTTTGTTTTTGGAATGATTCTCCAAATCTAGTGAAAAAAAATGTCAATAAAATGACAAATTGAGAATAAAAAATAGATGTGTAGACTTCCCAGGCCAGTCTGCATTTTCTTTGCAAATATCAGCCTTTCAAGTTTATTAGCGTGGGAGGAGTTCGGGAACACAATAAAAAAATAAAACCTACCACTTGTTTGATTATAATTTATAATATACTGATATGGACATATTTTACATCCGGGAATTATTAAACATTTTGATTGGTTTTAAAAATCTCTATCATCGATGTTTACTAAATTGTTTTCGTTTAAACGAAACACTGCACCTTCAACATTTAAAAATCTCTATCATCGATGTTTATCAAATTGTTTTCGTTTAAACGAAACACTGCACCTTCAACATTTAAAAGGTTTTATTACTCGCTTAGAAGGCAGCGGAATATCGTAAATAAAAGCATCATGAACGAGACATTGGATAACGTAAATAAACGTAGAGAAAAAAAGACTAAATAGAGCAAAAATTTGGACGCACCTTAGCATTTTTCGCATCTTCAACAGTTTCAAACATTGTCCTTTGGCGTTTGCGCGTCTTTGCCAATTCCACGTGGCTTCTGCTTGCAATGTGTTTTCCCACACCATCGGCAGTTTCCCATGCAACTCGTTTATTGCAGAAACTGCACAACATCAAGTTCTCAGACTTCTTCATTCCGTCTTGGGAGAAATGTTTTATTCTTTCATCTATACTCACTTTCGGTAGCATGATGTGGTTAATGGACGATATTTTATCAACTCAAATTCTATACCAACTTCCTGAAACTGTGACAACTACTGCTTGGCGGTTATTTCCTATTTTGCGATCGTTGCGCTACCTCTTGACAGCGTTTGAATTTTTTTCTCGCGGAAAAAGCAATGAACGGATAAAATGGCTTAAATTTACGATTTTTTTCGGGAGATACTCTTAAAATTCTCGAGTAGAAGTAAAAATTCGTTCATTTGGGCAGATTTGCAAAAATTCGCTACGAGTTCGCAAGTCAAAACCCACGTAAATATGTTTCATTTGACTTAAAAGCATGTTTCCCATCTTTATTTGAATTTTTTAATTTTTCGCGAGTCGCGAATTTTGAGGGTCTCTAATCATTGGTGCTGACAGTTTGATAATTTCATATATCATGCCGAGTTTCTACCGAGAAAAAAATCTACTTTAAGCGGTTTTGCAAGCACTTTCAGTTTGAAAGCTTATAACTGAAATGAGGACGTGATACTTATGGACATCTGAAAACATTTATAAGTAATTCAGGTTCTGTACGGAAAAAATATTCCACACTGAAAAAGATATACACATAATAAATGAGTGATGGCTAGCACACATTTACACAATTTAATACCTTTACAGATAAGTTTTTTTTATAAAAATTTAATCAGCAAATATTTTTGCTATAGGTTTTTATAGTAGTTTGGAAGCGTGAAGAAGACCGACTTCGTGAAGGGCCTTTATAGTGATACAAGAGTTTACGTTTGGATATTTTCGGATATCGTTAGTGACTTTCTTGTGCACAATGGATATAGTGGAACTCTTTGACGTTATAATTTTTCGTTTTCCTTATTTGTGGACGACATCTTAAAAAAAGGAAAGGAAAGAAAATCGTATCTGACTCTTAAAGAAAGAAGAGTGGTCATGAATTTAGAAAAGATAAAAGATTTAAGGAATTGATTGAATCAGCAAAAGCTTGTTCTAAAATAACTTCTTTTTATGTCAAACCGCACTCAAGCACTTATCCTAATCCTAAAAATGAAAATTGCCTCCAATTAAGCAGTCAAGAAACGGTCACAGATTTAATTTCTTCATTTGATGAATATCAAAAAGAAAATCCCAATTGTAGTGTGCTGTTGAAAACCCAGGCCGTCCGACTCATACAAGGACTTGAGCAACTATTTGGACAATTGTAGTGTGCGTGAAACTTCAACGACTGATTCTGATTCTAAAACTGAAGAATTTATTACAACAGGTCCCACGCTGATATTGGAACCTTTCTTCGAACTGAACCTTTTACCACCACCTCTGCTATAATTAGAAATAGAATCTGTGGAAGAAGAAGTTTCCTCAGCAGAGACAAAATATTACTATAAAAGGTCCAAGTGAAAATGATTTATCAGATTTTTTTTTCTTTCCATCCACGTCAACCCGAAGTAAAAGATTTGCCTTTTACAGAAAGAAAAGCAATATTTACCATCAAACAAAGTAACGACCAATTATTTAATTGACAATGGCTATCAATGAAGCAAATAAAAAATTGTATTGTTTCATATGTTTAGCCTATAGCAGTGGAATTTCAACATTTTACTCAGGATTTGAAGGTTGGAGACATGTTCACCAAAGGATAGAACAGCATGAAACCTCCAAAGCTCACATAGAATCGGTTATTTTTTTCATGGCAGAAAAACAGAAGAAATCTACTCATGATCTTTTTTTTAATAATCAAAGCAAAAGAGGAGGCAAGAGGTTTTGGAAAGACGACATATTGTGCAAGTCATTGTCAATGTTTTGAAGGTGATAGGAAAATGAGGTCTTGCTTTCCGAGCAACTACTGAACAGGCATACACTTTTGACGATGAATCAATAAATCACGGTAATTTTCTGGAAATTATATTACTGCTCCGCAAATATGACACAACGTTCAAAACATTTGGACGTTATAACAGCAAAAGGAGAACAACTCCATCAGGCAAGAGAACGTACAGAGAAGGACACTGGAAAGAAGAACAAGGTATCGGGAAGAGGTTACATTTCTTAGTAATAACACTGTAATGAAAACAATCCAAATCATTCTGGAAGAAATGAAAGAAAGAATATCAGCAAATGTAAAGAAAGCAGTGAAGACATTTCAGGCAACGATCAGTGTGCGTTTGTGGTCCGCTGTGTGAAAGGTCATGAAGTATTTGAAAGACTGTTATCTTTAAAGTGTGTCCCATCGACTACGGCTGAGGGGCAATTAACTTCATTAAGTAATATTCTGAAAGAAGTGTAGATACCTATCAAAGACTGCGTGGCAAATGCCTTTGACGGTGCTTCAAATATGAGAGGACCCTACAATGGTTTTACTGCCAAACGATCAGACATAATACCAAATCACATCCATACATGGTGCTACACCCATGTATTAAATTTAGTACTCACGGATACTTCACAGGTACTGCCCATCACTATGTCCTTTTTCAATCTGCTCTAGGAAACATAAGTTTTCTTGAAGGAATCGTTAAAGAGGCAGCAAAAATATACAGAAGGAAATCCAGGTTATAAGCTGGAAGCTATTGGAGCTACTCGTTGGCGAAGTCGAAGCAATACCAGTGTTAAGATATTTGGAAGGATTGACGACTGGACATCATAGTCAGAGAAAACCCAATCTCAACCAGCTAAATATGTTTTCTTCAAGCTAACAGTGGTATTATTTAAGATGTCTTCATCAACGGACTTTAACGCCAAAGTCAGAAATGATGCCGTAGTTCTCCAGAAATTCGTCAGTTTTGAAACAATAATGGCGGCTATGATTTTTCTTCAAATTTTCAAGATTACAACACCACTGTCTAACTGCCTGCAAATGAAAAACCTGGACTACGCTCAGGCATGGAGGTTGATTGAATCAGCTGTTTCAAGACTCAGCTGTTCGAAACAGGTTTGATGAACCTTTGGATGCAACCAAGACCTTCGTATTGAAGTTTACAGAAAAGATTGAACATTCTTCAGACAGAAACTTCCTTAAAAAGATAACCATTGAAGCTGATTTTAGAAGAAAACGACAAAGGAAAATCGAAAAGATGGCATCGGAAGTGTGTGATGACGAAAAAGTTCAATATTCACCTGAAGATGAATTTAGAGTCCATGTATTCAACTGCATTGTGGATACAGTCATCCAAACAATGGAAAATAGATTTGCGAAACACAAAAATCTGTACTTGGACATAGCTTTGTTCGGTTAAAAAAGATTTAACCAAAATAAACCTGACGAACTTCCAACAAATACGCCGGAAAAGATTTGTGAGTTGATTCCTTCATTAGATAAGGGGAAACTTAAGGAAGAAATAATTTCCTTTGTAAATGTTTGGCCTAGCATATGTAGGAAATCCATGGATGAAGATTACAAGACTGATGCGTTTAAAGAGATTGAATGCGACCAGTATGACCAACACCCTGAAGAAAATTGGGATGAAATCGAAGAGGATATAGTTTTTACACCATGCAATGCCACCGGCCGTCCAAATGGATGCTCTATGTTTTCGGGTGAGTCGGACGGTTTGGGTCTTCAACCATGCAATGCCAAAAATCAGTGTAATACACGCATCAAATGTGCATTTGGAGTGATTGTTGAGTATAACATGTATAGTGTCCCGTATACAGAACTTTATAAGGTTTACAAGTATTTACTCACTATTCTAACGCAGGTCAGCTGTGAAAGAGTTTTCTCCACATTAAAGCTCATAAAAACTAGACTGAGGGCATTCATGACCAATGAAACCTTTGAAGTGTTTGTCTTGATGTACACTGAGAGATATATTTTAAATACCATCGAAACTGATTTCGTAATCAGCAAATTCTGTGAATCGAGTTTAAAAATAAGGCGACTGCTCGTTCTATAATTCAACAACTCTGACAATGCCGACATTATGTTTATTGTTCATTATATCAATGAATCAACATTTTTTAGCTTGTTTTAACTTTAGAGTGATTCTTGTGAATAAGTTTATTCTATTTTAATTTGAAAATTTGGTGAAAAAATTATGTAGTTTAGAATTAAGCTAGAAAAACGACGATTTCTCGTTTCATTGTTCAAGAACTTTGAACAATGCCAACATGTTCTTTGTTTATTATATAGATTAATGTTTCTCAAAATCATTTGAATCCTGATAAAAAAGTTTATAAGTTTCTTTACTATTTTTTTTTTTTAATTGCTGTTGTGAGTATAAGTAAATAGATTTATGTCAGTAAAAATTATTAAGACTATTTGGTACAGATATTGTCCAAGATCAATCAATCAATCACTTTATTTATTTCTGCTACATACATAGTACAAGCAGATAGTCATAGGAAAATACCATCAGGTATAATTGACTCCAGACCATAAATCACTAGTTAAACAGAAAGAGTCGTTAAACAGACTGCCCTTATTTTATATAGATTTTGCCTATGGAGACAAAAACACAAGCGCATGACGGCATACGATTATTTAGTATGAAAGTCGCCCTTATCACTTTGTCCACGGCCCTCCTAAAGCACCCAGCACGGGCCTGGTCACAGCTCACCAGGTACTTCTGTTTATCAGCTACAGCTTCTGCGTGAATGCTACGAAACTTTATACATTTGCATACTGACGTGCCTGTATAAATGCAAAGGCAAATCGAACAAGCGGTTATATGTGTCGCAAATTTCAATTTCACTTAGTGTACATGCATTGAGTATGCATAGTGTTACAAGATAAAAATAATTAAATCAAACCTCTAGTTTTTCAGTAAATTACAATGGTAAATTACAATTCATTTTTTGTGTAGAAACTACATGGAATATAAGAGTGCGTTTACTTTTCCTCTGCAAAATAGGTAACATACCGTTTATATATGTAAGAAATTTTAAATTAATATATTTTTTAATAATTATGGATGACACTGAAAATTAAAGTTCATATGAAGTATTTTATATATATAAAAAAATTCGGCAGTAACTCCAGTTCGATGGAGCCGAAATGGTTTTGAGTGAAAAACAACTTGCTTTGTAGGGCGGGGAGGGTCTGTCTTCTTTAGACATCTTCAAACAGTTCAAAATATTAAAATATCGAAATTAGAACCACCTTTTGAAAGTAGTTCAACATATTAAAATATGGATGTAATAATAACTATATTTCAACAACTAAGAACCTGATCTGAAATCCAATTACATATCCTTGTAGGCCTTTCAAAAGGCTACAAATTACTTGCAATCTGTTTATAGTTAATACTTTTAATTTTTGCACCAATTTCAGTCGAATACCCCGATATAGATCAAAACTCTTGCTTAGACATCATTTCAAAATATCAAGTTATTTTAAACTTGCTTGGCATAGAGACAAAACTTGTACAATATCTCTGATGAGATTTAAAATTCAGGTCAATCCTTAAACTTGTCTGGCGGAACATAAATATGTGCTAGAATTTCGTATTTCCAATTTTTCTCTTAAAACCTCACCAATCATTAAACATATTTAGAATCCCCAAGCTCTCTTAAATTTAATTCCTAAATTCTTTAATACAAGAAAAAATATCTTGTGCTTGTGCTACCCTAGTATTTCAACAAGGAGGCTGCAACACTCGTGACATTTGGAAAACTTTAACAGGTTAAAATATTAAAATATCGCAATTATAACTACTGTAATTCAAAAACTAAGAACTCAATACAACATTAAGTTATATATCCTTGTAGGGCTTTCAAAAGGCTACTAATTATATTGTATAGTTTATAGCTAGCATAATCATTACAAACATGAAAAATGGAACATTTTCAATCCTCTTCAACTTGACAAGACTACTCCTCAAAACGATAAAACCTTTGTAAAAACAAATTATAGATCTGGAAACTGGATTTTCTACTGAATATTTTTGTTGATTACTATTTCTATCTATCTTTTATAGTTTCGAGGATATTTCGAGTGAAAATAAGCGAAATGAAGCAAAAACTCGCTCAAGTAAGAACGTTTTAATTATTATTATTATTATTTTCTTTTTCGGAAAAAAGTTCAAAATATTAAAATTATTTTTATATATTAATGATTTGTTCCATATTTCCGACAAGTCAACAAATATTTAGATTTTTATCTATTAGGTTCGGAAATATAAACATCCAAAGTGTTTAAATTTTTCGTAACGATTTTGTTTCAGCCAGAGATACTTCAAGCATAGATGCTATTCACATCAAAAGTCTTTGCAAGAGTTTTTAAAAAAGAAATTATAGATCTAGAGACTGGATTTTCTACTGAATGTTTGTGTTGCTTGCTATTTATATCTATCTTTTGTAGTTTCGAAGACATTTCGAGTAAGCAAAATGAAGCCAAAATCGTTCGGATAAAAACTTTTAGGTTTCTATTCATTTATTTATTTATTTATTATTATTGTTATTATTTTTTTCCCCGAAAAAAAAAGTTCAAAATATTAAAATATTGAAATTATTTTTATATATAAATAATTTGTACCATATTACTGACATGCCAAGTAAAAATTGTCTAGATTTTTATCTATTAGCTTCGAAAATATAAGCATCCCAAGAGTTTACATTTTTCGTAACAATCTGATTTCAGTCAGAAATACTCCAAACATAGATGCTATCCACATCAAAAGTCATATTGTATTATTTTATTGTAACATATTTGTGAAGTTCTGTGAAGTCACGCCGAGTGGGTCAGCCATAGAAACGAGATAATTTGACTCTGCTCCCCCCTTTCACTCATAGATGCACTATATATGTCTATGCTTTCACTTATAGACATATATTTTGCGTCTATGCTTTCAAGCATAAAGCGAGGAGGAATATGGTGTTTCCATAGTTCTCTCTTGGAGGGACACTTTTCTTCAAGAGATTCCATTGGGGAGGTAGAGGCAGTATACTTAGATGCCCTGATGCATGAATAAACATGTATATCATCCGGTCATCAGTTATAATGTGTATAATACGCATTAAAATTTCATATTACTTTCCCTTCATACATAGGCTGCTTTTCAAAAGTTAAGCACGCGATGCAAATTCTCAAATAGCGAATGCATCCGTAGATTTTATTGGGTGAAACTTACTGCTGACGGCGATGAGGATATGTAAATATCAAATGATGTGTCCATCTTAGCGATGGGCTCCTTGAATAATATGAAACTTAGGTTTGGCGTGAAAATGACTCGTTTGCGCTAAAGAGTGTGCTAATGCTCGAAAACACTTTTCGACGAATGCTAGGTCATAGGGCGCGACAGTCCAGTGGTTAGCGCGCAGGGATGGCATTCTTACGACCCGAGTTCGATTCCCGCCATTGCCCAAACTGTCGCCGTGATCACGTTGAATGACCACGTTAAACACGTGGATCCGTACGTCGTACCGAGAGATTGGTGGTAAGGGAAGGAGGGTATGGTCCCTGTGGATGCCTCCCCCCACTGCGTTCCGGCCTAAATTGGTTGGCACTTCCCGACCGTCCAAACAGATACCTTACACCTTCGGGTAGATCGGACGGTCTGGGTCGAAGAAAACGAAGAGCATTAGGTCTTGATTTTGGATTAGATTAGCTTTGTTATGATACAAAGAAAATGTTTGAAATATTCTCAACGCTGGCGTGCTGTTGGTAGACTTGAGGTGGGACAGTCGATTAAGGAAGTCTTCAATTTCTTTTCTCTAGACCATTCTGTCATTTCTCGCTTTTGAAAACAATTCCAAACAAGTGGGACAGTTATCCGGAGACCCGTTCCAGGTCGTTCTAGGGCTACAACATCCTTTGATGACCAGTATATTGCATTACTGTCCAAACGCAATCGCCGAACGATCGCTCCAGTTCTCTGATCAATGGTTACCATAATAATAAGAAAATGTATCGCTAGCAATGTGAGACAAAGGCTATATGTCAAAAGTTTGCTTCCCCTTGAATACCACAAGTTTGTTTCCTCTTGAACGTTAAGGCCGAAAGGAGCACGATTAAAATGGTGTCGTCAGCATGCAATTTGGACGGAAGCGCAATGGCCCAATGTACTCTTCATGGATGAATCACGATTCGCCCTAGATTTAGGCAATAAGTATGTAAGGGTCTGAAGAGAACAAAGAACATGAAACTATCCCAATAACATTGTTGAACACCACGCCTTCAGTCGTGGTAGTGTTATGGTATGGGTTGGATTTTCTTCGGAATATTGCACCGACCTGCACGTTTTTACAGGTTGGGGGGGGGGGGGGGTAACTATGACGACAAAAGATATCAGGATCGGGATCAAGTTCCTGAACCTTTCGTAAGGCTTTATGCTGCAGCAGTGTGATCCAGATTGTCTTCTAATGGACTTTAACGCTTGTCCTTGAGAGCGTACCTTGAGAGCAGGGGCGGCAAATAGGGGGCGCGAGGGGGCGCGGCCGCGCCCCCAAATTTTTCCTCGTCGTCTATCGGCTTCTCTCTTTTTTTATTAACTGTCCACTGGTCAGTTTTCTCACGCTATGAAGCTTCAAAAGAGCCGACCTTCACAGTGAAGCTTTCCACTTCCGGCTGGAACGAAGCCTTTTCAACTTGAAATGATTGGGGTAATGTTATCTTTTTCACATGAAAATTTCAAGTGTCCGAATTCTTTGAAGCCCTTCGGTTCCCACGCTGTGAAGGAAAGAGATAAACAATTTGGGGGTCTTAGACGAGGAGGCGCTACAACATTAATTAACATTGACGAACTGAGGATACATTCTAAATCTCTCTCGTTGTGTGTGAACTCGTTTGATGGAGCCTCTAGCCACTATGGACTGTATCTCCTGGAGGTTCTAAATCAGTCATATAACGAGTTTTTATTGCTCACTCACACAATAGATTCTCTTTGGCTCGAATGTTTTGTTCATTGTTGGCGCCAGCGAAGCATTCTCATTGGCTACTTGCTCCTCAAGACTGATGGTGACTTTGTATTTGCGTTGAAGGAAAAAAACGCGATTAGGGCAGTAGTACATATTTTAGGGCAGTTATGAGTTCGAAAAAGCATCGCTTGAATAGAGACTTTAGTGAATTTTTCATAAAATGTCTAAAATTCGATGAAAATGCGCCTCCCGATGAAAATCTTGAGGAAGATAATGCTGTTTATGAAGCAGAAATTGGAAGTATAGATGCATTTGGAATTGTGCTATCAGAAAGTCCGATTGAAACAGAAAGTAAAGTAAAGGGAAGTGCGACAAATTTGCTTCATGAAAGAGATCCTGCTAACGGTCCTCAAAGTGCCAAAGAAAACATAACTTTAGGTCCATATCAGCCTGAACTTTCTCTCTTCCCAACTGATAAAAGAGGTCGCAAGTTTAGAAGAGTGGTATAATTTATATAAATGGCTAGAATACAGTCCTTCTACGAATACATCGTTTTGTTTTTCATGTGGAGCATTTTCAGAAGCTAATAAACGATACACTGAATCATCTTTTATTCTTGATGGCTTTAGTAACTGGTCAAAAGCAGTTCAAAAATTCAATGCCCATGATTCATGTTCTTCTCACAAAAAAGCAGAAAGCTTGTCTTTTAAATTTTACCGAAACTCTGTCTTCAGGTTCAGTTTGTGCCAAACTTGATAAACAGTATTCAAAAGAAGTTGAAAAAAATCGCCGTTATATGGAAAAGGTGTGTGAAACTGTTGTTTTTTGTGCACGACAAAGTATTGGTTTGAGAGGACATGATGCAAAATTAACTTCAAATAATAGAGGAAATTTTTTAGAATTGATGGAACTAAGAGCTAAAGATTGTTCTTTAATTGAAAGAATATTTAAAAATAAAGAAAAATCTTTTACTTATGTTCACAAAGACCACCAGAATCATATTCTTAATTTATGCAAATCGCAAATCAGTAACCATATTCAAAATAAAATCAAAGAAGCTTGCTATTATTCTATAATAGTAGATGAAACTCAAGACATTTCCAGGTATGAACAAGTGACTGTAGTTTTTCGATATGTGGATGATGACCTAGAAATACACGAATCATTTGCCGGCCTTTTCAGAACAGAAAAAACTTATGGAGAGTCATTGTTCAATTTAATTAAAGAAGTAATTTCCTCATTTGGGCTAAATATTTCAGACTTACGAACTCAATGTTATGATGGTGCAAGCAATATGAGAGATCCGTACAGTGGTGTGGTTGCACGATTTTTACAGGAAAATTCATTGGCAATTTATATCCATTGTTATGCGCATATATTAAATTTATGTGTAGTTAGCGCATGCTCATCCATTCCTTCTGTTAAACATGTATTCCAGCAGCTCAATATTCTTTCATAGAAACATCATATAAAAGACATGCTATTTTCGAAGATTCGCTCATCAACAAATACTTTTTCTGGAGGCTCTTCAACTCTACAATCATTGAGTGATACGAGGTGGTCTTCAAGAGTTAAAGCCATAAAAGCACTATTTGATAATTTTGAAACGGTGATTTTAACATTGGAAGAATTATCTGAAAACGATTCTCTCAATGGTGGAAGAGCCGAAGCCCTTTTAACATGCATGACATCTTTCGAATTTTTGTTCACTTTGTATTGCGCAGTGTTTTTGATCAATGCAATACTCTCTCAAAGCATCTTCAGTCATCTGATCTTAATTTTCAGACTGTGCAAGCTTTGGTTAAAGCTACTATTGAAAATGTTAGTTCTTTTCGCACTGATGCATATTTCAATCAAGTGTGGAGTTTTGTGACAGAACTTTGCGAAAAAAAATTCTTATTCTGGACCAAAACTGAAAAGGCGTAAAAAAATTCCAAGTGAATTCGGAGGCGGTGAAAAAAATTCCCATGATGATGTTAAATCATATCACAGAATCAATATTCAATATGAAATTATAGATTCAGTATCTAATGAAATTGAGACAAAATTTAATGAGAACAATATATCTGTTTTGTTTGCCCTTAGTTTAGTATTATCCGTATCAGATGTCGAAAAAGAAAATGTTTCAACCATATGCAAAGTATATAACTTCAGGAAAGAGGAATTGCTATGTGAATTGCGACTGTTTTATTCAATGGTGAAAAATGAAAACATAGACCATCCCAATTTTAAAAGTCGCCTGGATTATTTTAAAGAACGGAATTTAAAAAATGTGTTTCCTGTCATAACATTATTAGTTAAATTGTTTTTGACTGTGCCAATCAGCTTAGCCAGTTGTGAAAGGTCTTTTTCGTGTCTCACGAGACTGAAAAATTATTTTCGCAGTACAATGGGACAAGAAAGACTTTCATCTTTAGCTGTTTTAGCTATAGAACAAGATGTAGCACTGGATTATGATGATATTGCAACAAAATTTTCTCTTCTTCCAGACTCTAAGAACCGGTGTTTAAAATTTCAATAAAAAGTAAATAAATATAGATATTTGTATTTCTAAAAATTATGTTAACAACAACTATGTTAACATAATTATGTACAAAAATTATATTAACACTAATCATGTTTCTCAACATCAATTCAATTTTTTGATCCCCCCCCCCCCCGTTAACAAACATTTTATTTATTCCATATTGTGGATTTTCATACATACAAATCTCGCACCCCCAAATGAAATGCTGAAATGCCGCCCCTGCTTGAGAGCGAAGGTATTTCTCGTATGAAGTGGCCCTTGGGATGCCCTTGGAAGAGCTGTCTGTCTCTGCCAGTCTACACCTCTAACTACTCTCCATGAGCTATGTGTGTACGTGCTCGTGAGTCTGTGGATGGGATATCTTATAAACGAATGGAGCGTTTCGAACATAGTTTGGTATGATTATTAAAATTATTAAATACTGGAATACCATTGATTTTAAACGCAATCGAATGTTCGGAAGACTTCCCCCCCCCCTCCTCCGTCCTCTGTCAAAATTTTCGAATAAATTTAGAAAAAATCATTAAAAATGTAAAACCTCCAACAATGATAAATAAATATTCACCCCATAAGTAATTTTTCATTAGAAAATGGATGACGCAAACTTTAGAACGCTAGTATAAACTGTTCTCGAGATACTACATGTTTTTCAAATAAATTAAAAAATATATATATTTAGGATAAAAGCAAGTTACATCAAATAGGTTCACTCTCTATGTGCGGTATTAAGCAGCAAACCTGTTAAGACTATTTTCTTGGATCTAGTTCGTTCCATTCACGAGAGAAATTATCTTTTGTAATTGTTTTGTATTTTGCCGCCAAAGAATTCGTCAATAGTCATTTATTTTGCAGGATATTAATGCCAATGGCATTTAAAAAAAGTTTTTACACGTGAGTATTTGTAGGCCATTTTATTTAGACTAATAATTAGACGCTTTTGGCAACTGCCAAACGCGCCTAATTTCATGGTATTAATTCAATACTAAAACTATTGCGTTGTGAATCTTGTGCGTCATTGTTTCGCTGTGAAAGAAGTTAAAGTCATTGCATTGTGTAGGGAAAGTCATATGATGCACACATCAGATTAGTTTAGCTTGTGTAATAAAATGAAAGTTTTCAAAAGGCAATAGTGTCGTAACGTGCGTTTGGCTTTTAGGATGAGTGTGATGTACCATGTAACCAATAGATTAGCGTGAAAGTATTAGCATTACCTGTTGCTTACTGGTGGGACAGTGCCCATCCCAAACGAAGAACCTCCCAAAAAGATCGTCAAAAGGCCAATAAAGGATGCCAATAAAGGTCAATAAAGGTCAAAAGGATGCCAATGCCTGCAAAGGGGGATTGAACTGTTTGGATAGGGTATGTCAAATACCTGTCTTTTTGAGAGGTTCTTCGTTTGGGATGGACGCTGTCCCACCCGTAAACAAAAGATTAACAAAGTGGCGCAGTCGATAGGATGGAACGACACAAGCGAAAGAATCCAGATATCATGAGTTTATTTTTAATTTACTTGGGGGAACACACTCTCTCTATTTAATTGATAGATACAAAAGTGATAGGATTATTGTGCTGTATTCGGAATGTGTCTACTTGGAAAAAAGATAATGAACGATTATTTTGAATGTGATAAAGTATTTTCTAGCCGTTGTGTCCACAGCTAGCAGTAATTGCACAATTTTGAAAATAAGCAAAAACGTGTCTGCTACGCGGGTGCATAGGCTGCTAAGCGACTACGCCCTAAATACATCGTTGATCCGTGCGTGGACGCAGCGCAATTCGACCACTAAGCGGCCTTTGTTAATGAGCAACCACTTAACGGGCCCTTATGCCATTCAGTCTTCTTTTGCGATCCGGATATACTCGCACAGCGGGCATACAGCCTAAATAAGCGTCTTTGGTTCGTTGAGCAGATGCAGGGCACATAGGCAACTCAGTCTACATATGCAATCTGAGAATACCCACACAGCGGGCGTGATCCGTCTAAAATAAGAAAGGAAAATGCATGTTAGTCGGGAAACAGGGGCTAATAGAGATCAAAACACAGATGAAAAAAATGGAGTTATAATTGGAATTATGCCAATTTTCATCGGTGACACGTCCTAGCGTAGATGAAAAAATAGGGGGGGGGGGGGGTATAAGCGAAATTATGGCAAATTTCATTGGATTCAAGCGATTTTTGGTGAACGCATTTAAAATATTCATATAATTTTATATCCAAAAATTGAAACTTCATTATTAAAATCTTCAAAATTGAAAAACTGCAAATTTAATTCTATTTAGTGCCCAAACATCTGTTGGGAAAGATATCTGCAGAAGTTTTCCAGCAGACAGAAAAGAGGGAAGCACCCAAAGGAAACTTCAGGCGTTATTCGTTCTTATATCAGCTAGATTTTGGGCATTTTCCCGCACTATTTTGCCCATCTTTAAAAATTTGTGTGAAAAAAAAATATTGAATTTTTAAATTCTCAACTGCAACATATCGTTTTCTATACGTTTAACTATCGTTAAAGAAAAAAAAAACATATTCAAGCTTAAAAACTAACAGAGGAGATAATGTTTCGACAATGTGTAGCTTTACTCGATTTGGAGGCTTTTTTCGAGGATTTTAGGGAGAGAGGTTGCAAATAATTAAAAATCTATTAAATTTTTCTTATTTTTAAAAGGCTTTTACAATTCCCTTAATTGTTAGTTAAATTTTAAAACTGACCACGAGGTTCCAGTCCAAGTATCAGTTTTAAAATAAGCGGGAAAATACATACATACATATCCACAAACATAGAGGGTGGACAAACATCAATAGAATAGATGAAATGGATAGTAAATACGATATAAATAAAAATAATTCTTCATATTTTGTGTTATGAGAGAATATATGGGTATGTTTATGTCTCTGTGTTATGCCTAAATTTGGGGAAAATGATAAAGGATTTTGCATTACATGGACCTGATGATGTATGGAATGAATGGTACAGAAGATATAAAATAAATAATGCTGTATTAAAGCTAGGATTTATTACAGGTATATACCAACGCGATGGCTGAGCGGTCAAGTGAAGCGTTTCCCCGTGCTTACTCGGCTGCCGGGTTGTAAGTTCGAGTCCACCTGCAGGCATGGATGCTGTGTTGTTGGGCGTAGTGTATCCCGCCCCCCACTGGTGCGCCGGGGCAACGTCTTGTGACGGCTAAATGGTTCACGATTCTGGCCGATGTATAGGTGAATGATTGAATGCATCAAGTGCCTAGCCATTAGAAAATAAACAAATTACAGGCATGTGTTAATGATGAGTGTGCATTATTTTAAATGAATATTTAATTATAAAATAAGAGTGTATTTTTCTGGTGAGTGTTTGATGTACACGATGGCATTTCTAGGTAGTAAATTGATAGTTTTTTCCCCCTAATATTTACTGATGGTACCGGGAAATTAGGAAACTCACATTTTAAAGCTGGAACGAGTCTGTCTAGCGTTCTTACTTTTTGCTAGTGCAGTTGCTTTGTCTTGCTTTGCCCTGACGAAGGCTTTTGAAACAGGTTGATATATTTATCAACATTTTATGCTATTATAAACAAAGTACTTTTAATACAGATGAATAATGTCCACGATAAATTAAAGCTTCGTAAAATACAGCACATACACAAAAATAAACTAGACAACCGGTATCAAAAGTAAATCAAAGCTTTCTTCTTCAGGATCGACAAGAATTGCGACGTCAGTCAGGACGGCTGCTCGGAGTTGCCTTCCTGATTTGAGTAAGTGAGGTCACGGTTTTTGTCGGTCCTGAAGAGGGCTGATTTTTACCTTTGGTACCGGTTGACCAGCTTATTTTTGTGAATATGCTGTATTTTACGAAGCTTTAATTTATCGTGTTATTATTGCAGCAGTTTTTGAGCGATTAATTAAATAGTGCATTGTTTGATTGCTAGAGGAAGGTAATATTTCGAAGCAGAACATCAGGATGCTACGATTGGTGCCTAAAAGTAAAGTTTTTCAATTCAAATAGCTTCGATTGGCTACAGAAACGTTGCAAAAGACGGAATTTTATATTCACCGCCTTGGCATAAACACAGCATAAAAAAAATAACTTTTCCATATCGAATGCATCAACTTTCGTACCTGAAATCACAGTAGTTATATTAGATGTCATTGAGTCATATGTATTTGTGCCCGAATTTGTAATTAACTTCAGCCGTTGGTATTCAAATATTTTATTTTTATCATAAATTTTTAAGTTACAAAAATATTTACAATTAAGTAGTTTGTGTGTGTTTGTGAATATAGATTATTTCAAATATTTAATTACTCTAAGATCATAATGATAAATAGTGAGTTCAAATTTGTTCAAGTGCATTCTAAAGATCATGCACTATTATAATTCTGAATTAAAATGTAGGTTGTATGAAACTTATGTGCTGAACTATGAAGCAAAATTTCTAAAATAAAATTCTACTGACTATTCTGATTAATTTTCATTAAAGATAAATTATATATCGAGGTTTGTTGGTGATGCACTATATCTTCGAGTATTTAACCATAAAAATTTTGTTTTGTTTAACATATGAATGCAGCCTGCTTAAAAGTTATTTGTCCTTAATATGAAGATGGATTTACATCTAAAGATTTAGAACCTTTTTGAGAAGTTTTAGATTTAGTAAGCGGGGAGGGTTTTTGTCCCCATTTGTTTATTACATCGTGAGCACTTTGTCCACCTACAGATTCATGGCGAATTAGTTTTGAATCTTGAGGCTCAAATACCTTTTTGTTCCTTGACTTCTCTGATTCATTAGAATCCTGAGAATCTGATTTCTGCTTCACAAGTTGACTGTCTTCAGAGTCCTGTGAATCTGATATCGATACTTTAATTTTACCCTTTGTGGATTCTAGGAAACTTAATTTTGGCCGTGGACTTTTATCTGATCCCTGAGAATCTTGTCTCTTAGTGGAAGGTTCTGAATCATGTGACTCTTGTGATTCTGTTTTCTGTTTGCTGAATGACTTTTTGGAATCTTGTGAATCCGTCGTTCCACTTTCTTCTTTACTTAGCTTTCTTTCGTGGGGAGGAGAGTCCTGAAGAAGGGACAAGCCATTGATGGGTGGTGAGTCTTGGATCAAGGACAATTTAGACAGTGTGTCATGAGTTCTTGCAGGGGAATCGTGTAGAAGGGATAGTTTTGAATGAGAATCAGCCAGTTTTGGAGAATCTGACGATTCCTGAGATTCTTCTGATAGTTGTCTAGCTTTACTGACAATAGAAGCTTTGTGAACATTTGGCAGAGATGATAGATCATCATCTGAAGCTAGTTTAATATCTTCACTCTTTTCTGATCTGTCCTTTTGAGAGTCTTCCTCAGAATCTGAGCCTTCATCTTTTAATAAACCTACCATTTTTTTTATCCTCCCTATAATTGTCAATTTTTCATCTTCGAAAAGGTAGCTGCTGTCATCTAGAGAAATTATTTCCTCCTCTTCGTCGGGTTTTTTCTTTTTCCGTTTTTTCATCTTCTCACGATTAGTATAAAGCTCATTCACCTTTTCTATGGCTAGAAGTAAAATAAAATAATCAGGGTAGAAATATTAAGATTCCAATACTAATTTGTAAACACAGTTTAACAAGAAATAATATCAAAAGTCACTTCAGAAAAATATACATCTAAGACTATGTAAAATATATATCTAAGGCTACAATAAATATACACTTCGTAACAAAATCGAAGGTAATTAATTTTTTCCTAAAAATAGTAAGGATGAGTTGGTTCTTAGCGATTTTTATGCTTACAGACGAAAGAAAACGAGAAAGATCAATCATGCATAAAGCATTAATTATGAAACACTTTCCAACTGAAATGTTATCCGCTGAATGTACTGCATCTCTAAAATGCGATACATTCAGAGGTGATATTTTTTTAATTATCACAGAACTACAATAATTTATTTTAATTGAAAACTTCAAACTTCATCGAAAAAATGGACGTTATTCAAATGACGTCATCGAAATATAAATCGTCTGGCTCTCTATGTAAAAACAGTGAATATTTCATTCATACACTTTTATTCCAGACTCTAGAGTTAAATTATTTGGCGTGAAAAAATTCAGCAATTCTTATACAACTCATCTTATAATCACTTGCTTAGATTCTGCATCTAATAAAATTTGGCTTCGTTGTAGAAATAATCAAAGTTTGATTATCATTTAAACTAAAAAATATTGCAATTGCGCGGGCGCAGAATATAAATGCACAGAAAATACGCAAAAATAAAGCGGTTTTAGGACGGGCTTTCTTAACTATGTTGTAAAGTGTTAAAAATGGACTTAACGTTTAATCGTAGAATTACATCGATTTTATTATAATTAAATTTTTTCTGTTGAAAAGTCGTTTTTTTATATTTTCAGGCCACGAGAACAATTTTCAGATTTAAAAAACGCAAATTTATTTTCATCTTTTCCACCTAAGAGCAAAAAAAGTGTTAAAGTCTCTCCCTTACGATATTTATGAAAAGTTATAAACTCTAGCGGTAACCTTTAATTTTTCTAAATTATTTCGAATTTTACGTTTGGCATCAAAAATTTTAAATATGTGCTATAGCGCTACTATATATATATATATATATATATATATATATATATATATATATATATATATATATATATATATATATATATATATATATATATATATACGTCTGCTTCGGAGGCCCATACACAGCAGGGTTCGCTAAACTGTCGTTTGAGACACAATTCCGGTAGCCCCCTGGTTCATTCGGCCAGTGAGTTCCCCCACTGTAGAGCGGAGATTGGCCCTCACGAACCTTCGGATTTGACGTTCACCTCTTACATCAATGGAGCATGGTGCTCCGCAGTTTCCACGTCTCTTATTCGCAATGGTGCCAGCGATACACTTTAACCACATCAGCACGCGAACAGTTCACAAACTGCGCTGATTTGGAAATACTGTCATCCTTGGCCCGAAATCCGATAATCATCCCTTTTCTAAATCTGATGAATCGCCCCCTTTTAGCCATAACAGCAACGAGTGATATGTTTTCAGACGTAGAGTGTCGTACAGGACAGAGCACCAGGCGCGAAGCGCCTTTAATCTCCAGTTTCAATATGTGGTTCTTATCGTCAAACTGTGACATTAATTCAGTGACCCTAATTGGAGGTTCGAGGTTTTTATTTACTACTTTTTATTATTTGTCCTAGCTCCTAGTGTGGCAGTTTGTTGCACATTTAGAGTTTAAGCAGTTTGGGGGGTTGATGCAGATCTAAGGGTTACCTAGCGTTTCGGCAGTTTAGAGTTTGGAATATTTTTTTTTTATAAAATAATAGTCGCGAGTTTTATTTAAAATCAGATGTTTGAGGTGGGATCTTTTAATTCCGATTGTCGATGTTTAGAACAGCGCGGGGTCTCTTACGAGATTTGGCCTTGCGATGATCATAGTCATGCAGATTGAATAACAGTTCGTTTGGAACGGATGGCAAATTTTTGTAAAATTTAAGCGCTAGCTTTTTAATTTGGGCTCTAACAGTTTTTATTTTGAAGTCATTCCTAATTAGAGTTTTTTAAGTACCTGGGAGCTTTCCTGATAACCCCTAGGGTTTTGTATGTTTTCAGAATGAATACACCACACTTTATATATCCACCAAGCCAGTTCACGACACGTGCCTTCTTTCATTGGCTACTCGCTTTTGACGTCAAAAGTAGGAGGTGGTCACAATAATGTGACTCGACCTTGTATGTACGGGGTGGCCATAATTAAAGTAGAGGTGTTTAGAGCCCGATAGTGAGAAAAATGTTGGGCTAAACTCAACCATATTTGCAGTAAATACTATTTAGACCATGGCGTTTTGATTTTTAAAAGAAAAAATATATATATATATAGTTCGAATTTTTGCCACCACTGGCCAAAGTGGAGCTCTAAGGTCCATTTTTGGAGTAAAATAGGCATAGGAAATACAGAAAGTTCCGTCAATGTTGAGAAGTATCAAACAATGCTGCTGAACTTTGTTATTTCGTAACTTCAACAGCGTGGATGTCTTCAATTTACGATATGTATGCAAAATGGAGCCCCCTCATATTGGATTACGCGTATAGGAAGTCCTACGACAGCATTTTGCCAACAACCGAATAATTAGTCGAGCGTTTCTTATGAAGTGGCCAGCCCGTTCGCCTGATCTGACCCCTTGTGACTTTTGGTTGTGGGGTCTCATGTAAAGCGCTTGGTATACCAAGGGAATGTGGATAATTTAGTCACCTTAAAGGACCGAATAGCATTGCACGTCAAGCAAAACAATGGAAATCTGTTGCATTCTGCAGTAAAGAATGTTGTTCAGAGAATGCACTTTTTGGAACATATGCAAGGAAAACATATTGAATCACACATGTAAATGATGCCAATATAAAAATTAATATCATACGTATGTAAATGTAAGATGCAAATGTAAATATAAAATGTACTAAATATGTACAAAGTGTAAATGTGATGTCCTTTCCAAAATGCGTCTAAAATGTTAACTTTCTGTATGCCTATTTTACTCCAAAAATGGACCTTACAGCGCCACTTTGGCCCGCGGTGGCAAAAATCCGAACTATTTTTTTTTCTTTTAAAAATCAAAACCCCGTGGTCTAAATAGTATTTAGTGCAAATTTGGTTGAGTTTGGCCCAACAGTTTTCTCATTATCCGGCTCTAAACACCCCTACTTTACTTATGGCCATCTTGTATATTTGTATCATTTACATAAATGCATCATCATCATCATTTTCGAGAATTCGAACATTTGTTACGTTGAAATAGGGTTATGCATTATTTACATGATTTTAGGCGAATTATCGCAATTTTTGATATGAAATATCTTACGAAGCGGAGAAGAGTAAATGTCGAAAGACATGTGACAGGGATGAAACGGAAGTATGTAACGGAATTGACATCGTATTGTCACGAATACGTACCCTTGTTATAATTTGAAGGTCTGAGCCGCTTGCCCTTGATGACAAAATCTGTGACCGCGGCGACGAAATTGCGAAATATCGCAAACTTGGCGACTTTTGATGAGTTCTGCAAACTTTTTGAACTTTGTAAATTGGCTAAGAACTTAACTTTTCAAAACTTTCCACAAAGGGCATGATATATAAGTTCGCCATTGTTCAGTCCTTTTTATATTTAAATGAATATGTATTGTTTAATATTGTAATAAATTATCTATATATCATATTTCAAGTTTTATGTTTTACAATTATATATTCTAAACTTTTCATATAATATTTAATGTATATCAAAATGAGATGCCCCACAACTTGAGATGATATGATTATGATATGAATATTAGTAAAAAATTGCATTTCATGACGATGTACATATATTAATTACAAAGTAAAATGTTTAAGGCAATCAAAATTACTTAGGAACATGTTGAAATAAACTAGACTGTGTAACTAGCTACTGCCTTTACTATACTTAAATAAATGAAACGTACATATATATATATATATATATTAAAAACTCGATCTTTATCCTACAGATTGCTAGCTTCACCTCCCCCCCCCCCCTAAAAAAATGAAAACTCTAGCATCGCTAATATCAGAAATATTAATTATTTTTTTGTATTTAAGATACTATATGCGAAATCAGTTTTATTTTATTATTTTTTATTTTTGGATTAGTTCGAGAACCACCTGCCTTACATATTAATGAAAACAGTTAACTCTAAGCTTTCGAAACAGGCGCAAACTATGAGTTTTTTTATACTGCTATATTAAAAGAAATACTTTTAACAGCTATACTAGTGGTAGATAAGATTTTTTGTGTTTGTGCCATGCAGTATGCTTATTAAAAATTAGTTATATCGATTTTGGAATAGTTAAAATATATTCGGTATAAATATGCATTCTTTTCCCCCTCTAGACAACATTTTATATTGATTTGATTTTTGATAAAGTATTATCCTTCTTTCACTAATTCAAATTTATACATCATAATTTAGCCTCGAAAACAAGGTATAAATGAGAAAATTTTCTATTTTTAAGTTTTAAAAACGAGTTCTCTAAACAGTTTCACGGATAAAAGCTTTTCAGTGCAAAAAAAAAAATCTGATGTGGGCAGCACATGACTTTCCTTATATAATGCAATGTATTTACTACTTTTACAGTAAAAACAAAATAGCTTATTTTTACAGTAGATATTAATATTTTTTCCAAGATATTGAATTTTTGTCAAATAGTCGTTATTTTCATTGATTTAGCGTCAATTTTATCCATTTGGCGAGAATATCTCTGATTTGGTAACATTACAAAAAAAATCGCCAAGTTGGCGATATTCTGTCAAATTCGTCGCCAAAATCTCCCCAAACGTTATGGACGGAGGAATAATTTATTCTTATAGCAGATAAATGACTATTGGCGTTCAAATACAAAAGTATTACTCAAAGTATCTTTTTTCATGAATGGAACGAGCTAGATCCATGAGAATGATGTAACCAAATTTATCGCATGATATTACATATGAAGAGTGAACATGTTTCTCAATAGGAAATATATTTTTTATTCTATATAATTTTTTTTAAATGTGCAATATCTCGAGAACGATTTATGCTAGCGTTCTAAAATTTATGTTAATCGTTTTCTAATGAAAAATTACATATGAAATGTCTATTTGCGTAACTTTATTAGAGGTTTTGATTTTTTGATGATTTTTTCAAAATTTCACTCGAAAATTTAGGGGGGTTCTGAACATTCGATCGCGTATAAAAACAATAGGCTTTTAGTATTCACGGATTGTAATTTTTTTTACCAAATTTCGTTTGAATCGGTCAATTCGTTCGTCAGTTATCATCTCCAAAGTCTCATTGACACACACACACACACACACACACACACACACACACACACACACACACATACACAGACATCATCTCAAAAACGTCTGATTCGTGTTCAGGGATTCTTGAAACGTGCTCTCCCGTCGAAAACTCGAATTCGAATTTTCGACCCCGTCACAATACTTTCCTTCTGTCAAATTTTGTTCTTCGTGAAAATCCTTTAATATTTGTGGACGTTATTGTATACACAAGAAATCGACCACAGACATATAGATAGGCAGAATGACATCACTCCAAAAATAGTCAAACCGTGTTCACAGTCTTTATCGTGAAAATAAATGCATTGCTTTTGTCAAGGAGTTGCATCTAAGTAAAACTAGACCTAATTCATTTTGCCCAAGTAAGATGAAATATGGAAGTTTTCCGAATTTGTATAATGAATGAAACCAAAAGAAATCTGATGTGGGCAGCACATGACTTTCCTTATATAGTGCAATGAATTTACTACTTTTACAGTAAAAAAACTATAGATTATTTTTATAGTAGATATTTATATTCTTTCCAAGATATTGAATTTTCGTCAATGAGTCGTCATTTTCATTGATTTAGCGTCATTTTTATCCATTTGGCGAGTTTTTCGTTAATTTAGCAACATTTAAAAAACTCGCCAAGTTGGCGACTTTCCACCAAATTCGTCGCCAAAATCTCGCCAAGCGTTATGGACGGAGAAAAAGTTATTTTTACAGCAGATAAATGACTATTGGCGTTCAAATACAAAAGTATTACTCAAAGTATCTTTTTTCATGAATGGAACGAGCTAGATCCACGAGAATGATGTCACAAAATTTATCGCATAATATTATATATGAAAAGTGAACATGTTTCTCAATAGGAAATATTTTATTTTTATGTTATATGGCTTTTTGATAATTTTTTGAAAAATGTTCAATATCTCAAGAACGGTTCCTGTTAGCGTTCTAAAATTTATGTCAATCGTTTTCTAATGAAAAATTACATAAGAAATGTGTATTTGCGTAACTTTATTAGAGGTTTTGATTTTTTGACGATTTTTTCAAAATTTCACTCGAAAATTTAGGGGGTTCTGAACATTCGATTTCGTATAAAAACAATAGGCTTCCAGTGTTTACGGATTATAATTTTTGTATCAAATTTCGTTCGAATCGGTCCATTCGTTCGTCAGTTATCGTCTCCACAGACTCACTGACACACACACATATACTTTCACACACACACACACACACACACACACACACACACACACACACACACACACACACACACACACACATACTTTCACACACACACACACAGACATCACTTAAAAAATGTTCGATTTGTGATCAGGGATGCTTGAAACGTGCTCTCCCGTCGAAAACTCGAATTCAAATTTTCGACCCCGTCACAATGCTTTCCTTATACATTATTGTATATAAGGAAAGTACTAAACTTTGATATTCGAGCATTGTTTAACAAATATCATTGTTTTCGAGGATAAGTCATAAATGGTTCTGAAATTAAAAGTTTCAGACAAATGACTACCAAAAATTTTTATAAATCCAGCAACATGTTTATATATAATAAGTATGTTTAATACGTCTTGAGCTCGGATTGTAGAAGTAAATGTTCGAATGAAAATGACTTGCCGGGCCCAGCACCTATTCCAGGATTAGATAGCGTCCGCGCCAACCAATTCCATGAATATATCAGATAATATTCAGAGGGCCCATGGGAAGAGGGCCATTTTGCCACCTAAGGGCTTCCCTCGTGGCAAATGCACCGGTTGAGCCTAGGTCTGTCTAATCATAACTTAGGTGACGGAATTAGCAAGGATTCTCATGCGACATTGGTGACTACAAAAAGAGCCCCTATTACTTTCCTTATATACATAATGTATAAGGAAAGTATTGTGACGGGGTCGAAAATTCGAATTCGAGTTTTCGACGGGAGAGCACGTTTCAAGCATCCCTGATCACGAATCACACATTTTTGAAGTGATGTCTGTGTGTGTGTATGTGTGTGTGTGTGTGTGTGTGAAAGTATGTGTGTGTGTCAGTGGGTCTGTGGAGACGATAACTGACGAACGAATGGACCGATTCGAACCAAATTTGGTACAAAAATCACAATCTGTAAACACTGGAAGCCTATTGTTTTTATACGCAATCGAATGTTCAGAACCCCCCTAAATTTTCGAATGAAATTTTGAAAAAATCGTCAAAAAATCAAAACCAATATTAAAGTTACGCAAATAGACATTTCTTATGTAATTTTTCATTAGAAAACCATTGACATAAATTTTAGAACGCTAACATGAACCGTTCTCGAGATATTGCACATTTTTCAAAAAAATTATCAAAAAGTCATATAAAATAGAAAAAAAAAACATGTTCACATGAGAAACATGTTCACTTTTCATATATAATATCATGCGATAAATTGGGTGACATCATTCTCGTGGATCTAGCTCGTTCCATTCATGAAAAAACATACTTTGAGTAATACTTTTGCATTTGAACACCAATTTATCTGCTGTAAGAACAACTTATTTCTTCGTCCATAACGCTTGGCGAGATTTTGGCGACGAAATTGACGGAATGTCGCCAACTTGGCGACTTTTTGAAGTGTTGCCAAATTAAGGAAAATCTCGCCAAATAGATAAAAATGACGCTAAATCAATGAAAATGACGACTAATTGTCGAAAATATCAATATCTTGGAAAGGATATTAGTATCTACTAGAAGAAAAACCTATTTATTTTACTGTAAAAGTAGTAAATTCATTTCATTATATAAGGAAAGTCATGTGTTGCCCACATCAGATTTTTTGTATATGCAATTCATACTATATTCCGATCTCAGCGGGTTTTGGGGTTAGGCGAGCGTCAGCTCGCAGGAAGGAGGCTTAACAACCTCGCATTGCATATATAAGTAGGTAATGCATCATTTACGTATGCTGTTCGTATCATGCAGGGGCGGCAAATAGGGGGCGCGAGGGGGCGCGGTCGCGCCCCCAAATTTTTCTTATTCTGAACCAAAACTGAAAAGGCGTAAAAAGATTCCAAGTGAATTCGGTGAAAAAAATCCTCACGATGATGTTAAATCATATCACAGAATCAATTTTCAATATGAAATTATAGATTCAGTATCTAATGAAATTGAGATAAGATTTAATGAGAAGAATATATCCGTTTTGCTTGCCCTTAGTTCAGTATTATCCGGATCAGATGTCGGAAAAGAAAAAGAAAAAGTTTCAACCATATGCAAAGTATATAACTTCCAGAAAGAGGAATTGCTATGTGAATTGCGACTGTTTTTTTCAATGGTGAAAAATGTAAACATAGACCATCCCAATTTTAAAAGTCGCCTGGATTATTTTAAAGAGCAGAATTTAAAAAATGTGCTTCCTGTCATAACATAATTAGTTAAATTGTTTTTGACTGTGCCAATCAGCTTAGCCAGTTGTGAAAGGTATTTTTCGTGTCTCAGGAGATTGAATAATTATTTTCGCAGTACAATAATGGTACAAGAAAGACTTTCATCTTTATCTATTTTAGCTATAGAACAAGATATACCACGGGATTATGATGATATTGTAACAAAATTTTCTCTTCATCCAGACTCTAATAACCGGCGTTTAAAACTTCAATAACAGGTAAATAAATATAGATATTTGTATTTAGAAAAATTATGTTAACAACAATTATGTTAATACAATTATGTACAAAAATTATGTTAACAACAATTATTTTTCTCAACATCAATTCAATTTTGTGATCCCTCTCCTCTCTTCCCCCTTGTTAACAAACATTTTATTTATTTCATATTGTGGATTTTCATACAAATCTCGCACCCCCAAATGAAATGCTGAAATGCCGCCCCTGGTATCATGTATATGATGTATTACGTTTTGCAAAGCAAGGTATACTCTCATCTAGTACTCTATAGTTTGGAAACATTGCAACATACTTTACATACTTTAGTTTTTACTCTGCAGTAAGTTTCTGTATTCATGAACCATTTTTATACACGAATGTTTTTCAGTTAAATTTCTTATTTTTTTTAATACATAACATCTTGTTTTTGAACAGTTCGAAATCAATCCTATTTAATTTTATAAATCACGCCATAAACTGACAGAATACCGAAATTTTTAAGAAACATTGAGTACAATAAAAAAATCTGATGTGGACAGCACATAACTTTCCTTATATAATGCAATGTATTTACTACTTTTACAGTAAAAACAAAATAGGTTATTCTTATAGTAGTTACTACATTTTTTCCAAGATATTGAATTTTCGTCAAATAGTTGTTATTTTCATTGATTGAGCGTCATTTTTATCCATTTGGAGAGATTTTCTTTGATTTGGAAACATTTAAGAAAGTCACCAAGTTGGCGACATTCCGCCAAATTCGCCGCCAAAAGCTCGCCAAACGTTATGGACGGAGGAATAATTTATTCTTGTAGCAGATAAATGACTATTGGCGTTCAAATACAAAAGTATTACTCAAAGTATCTTTTTCATGAATGGAACGAGCTAGGATCCACGAGAATGATGTCACCAAATTTATCGCATGATATTACATATGAAAAGTGAACATGTTTCTCAATAGGAACTATTTTTTTTTTATTTTATATAATTTTTTGATAATTGTTTTGAAAAATGTGCAATATCTCGAGAACGGTTCATACTAGCGTTTTAAAATTTATGTTAATCGTTTTCTAATGAAAAATTACATAAGAAATGTCTATTTGCGTAACTTTATTAGAGATTTTGATTTTTTGATGATTGTTTTCAAAATTTCACTCGAAAATTTAGGGGGGGGGGGGGTCCGAACGTTCGATTGCGTATAAAAACAATAGGCTTCCAGTATTCACGGATTGTAATTTTTGTACCAAATTTCGTTCGAATCGGTCCATTGGTTCGTCAGTTATCGTCTCTCTCCACACAAACACACACACACACGCACGCACACACGCACGCACGCACAAACACACACACACACACACACACACACACACACATACACACACACACGCACACACACACACACACACACACACACACACACATCACCTCAAAAATGTTCGATTCGTGACCAGGGATGACTGAAACGTGCTCTCCAGTCGAAAACACGAATTTGAATTTTCGACCCCGTCACAATACTTTCCTTATACATTATTGTATGTAAGGAAATAAGGAAAGTAATATTTGTTTAATTTCTCATTTCCGTACATTTTTACTTTCCTTATATACATATAATAAGGAAAGTATTGTCGAAGACCCAGACCACATGACTAACCCAAGAGTATATAGCAGCATATTGTGTGGACGGGAAGTAGGAAAGTATTGTGATGGAGTCGAAAATTCAAATTCGAGTTTTCGACGGGAGAGAACATTTCAAGCATCCCTGACCACGAATCGAACATTTTTGAGGTGATGTCTGTGTGTTAGTGTGTGTATGTGTGAAGGTGTGTGTGTGTGTTAGTGACTCTGTGGAGACGATATCTCACGAACAAAATGGAGCGATTCGAATGAAATTTGGTGCAAAAATTACAACACGTGAATACTGGAAGCCTATTGTTTTTAAACACATTCGAATGTTCAGAATAATCCTTAAATTTTCAAGTGAAATTTTGAAAAATTCATAAAAATATGAAATCCTTTAATAAAGTTAAGCAGACATTTCTTATGTAATTTTTCCTTAGAAAACGATTAACATAATTTTTAGAACGCTAGCATGATCCGTTCTCGAGATTTTGCACATTTTTTCAAATAAATTTATAAAAAAAATCCCATAAATTAAAAAAAAGTACTAACTGTTGAGAAACTTGTTTACTTTTCATATGTAATATCATGCGATAAATTTTGTGACATCATTCTCGTGAATCTAGCTCGTTTCATTCACGAGAAAAATATTTTGAGTAATACTTTTGTATTTGAATGGCAATCTGCTATAAGAATAACTTATTTCTCTATCCATAACGCTTGGTGAGATTTTGGCGACGAGTTTGGCGGAATGTCACCAACTTGGCGACTTTTTAAATGTTGCTAAATTAACGAAAAACTCGCCAAATGGATGAAAATGACGCTATATCAATGAAAATGGCGACTCATTGACGAAAATTCAATACCTTGGAAAGAATATAAATATCTATTATAAGAATAATCTATTTTTTTTTACTGTAAAAGCAGTAAATTCATTGCATTATATAAGGAAAGTCATGTGCTGCCCACATCAGATTTTTTATATTAAAAAGAGACATAATTAAATATATTTTCAAAAAGAGATATATTGTAAAAAAAGACATTTAAAAGTCATAAAGGGCATATGGACTTTTATAAGAACACCATGGTGAAATTTGATAAATTGAAATACTCTATGAATGCTAATTGTAGCAAAATAGTTTATATTAACACAGATAAGACAAATGCACCTATTTGCGTCACTAAGTTATTGTCAACTTGATGTATTAATGATTGTGATATAAATGAACATAAAAATATCGGACATGAATGTAACTGAAAGTAGAGGGCAGGCTCGGCGTACAGTCATTTATGTACGTATTGTCTGAAGAAACTGGCTGAATGTTTCTGACCTGTTCGTAAGCTTGTGTCCTCCACTTGTACTCTGTCTAAAAGGAACCTGAACCGTCTTGTAATTTCTTTCCTCTTAAAGTCTGCTTCTATTTCCTGTTTTGTTCTTGGCACTCGGCATTTCATAAAACAACAGAGCAGCACGACTGAAATTAAAAAATAAATAAATAAATAATGTTACATACAATTTCTATTTTGTTTTCACTTAATTCTTCAGTTTAATAGGCACAAATTCGCTTTCAGTCGAGACAATTTGAGCGAATTGTTAAAAGTAATTTCATTATTTTCTCATACTATTGCATATAAAAAAAAAAGTATTGCTTTTCGAAATTTTTCTAATTCGAGATTTTAAAATGGAAGTACGTTTTAAGATTTTCTAAACCTATTGCGAACACTTTAATAAAGCTATCTAGCTGTGTGTGTGTGTGTGTTATATTAACACAGATGAGCGATATACAACCGTCGGTGTCACTAAGCTGTTGTCTACTTGGGAGGAGGGGGAAGAAATGTTTAAAGAATTTTTATAACTATTTTAAACCAATCGTAAACCGTTACGATAGAATCAGGGTTTTGTTTTCAGAATGCAACAAACACTAGCGATCGCTCAATTTCAATCTGATTGCTCAGGTAGTGATAAAATATCATCGTTCTATTGTTTATAAAATTAAAAAATTAAATTTATAAAATTGAAAAAAAATTAAATTTATAAAATTAAATATTTTACATAAGAGATCGATCGATTTTAAATAACTATTTATACTAACCTTTGTTTGTGAAAAGTACAGAATAAATAAATAAATAAACATTTTAAACGTTAGAATCTGTGACAATGTATTTTGTAGCGAGATACTGATTGGCACGCGCACCATTATATATTTTACGCTTCAATACTCGGTCATTGACGTCACACGCGAGCAAGCGCCATCTGGCAGAGGATCTTTTGATAAAGTGTTTTCATGAGCGCGACAGCCCAGTGGTTGACTCTCGCGGGGATTGACGCGCCCGAGTTCGATTCCTGCCTCTGCCCAAACTGTCGTCTTGTTCACGCGGAGTACGATCACGTTAAACATATGGGTCCGTAAGTCCTTCCGAGAGGTTGGTGGTAGGGGAAGGAGGGTACGGTCTCTACCCTATGGATATCTCCCCCACTGCGTTCCGTCTAAATTGGGTGGCATTTCCCGGCCGTCCAAACTGATTCCTTACACCTTCGGATAGTAGGCCGGTCTGGGTCGAAGAAGAAGAAGATAAAGTGCTTTTCGGGGGTGGGACAGAACAGTGGTCAGCGCGCCGAGATTACAGTCGGACGACTTGAATTCGATTCCTGTCTCTGCCCAAAATGTCCCCGTATTCATGTGGTACACGGGCCCGTTTACAGGGGGGGGGGGGGGGGAGGTTCGAACTAGGAATCAAGAGTTTACTGATCCCTCGCTTATGACGTCGTTAGGTCAAAAGAATTCTTCGGGCCCGAAGGTACATTCGGGGGTGTCTTTCGTAGCAGAGAGTGATGAAAGAGCATCCCCACACACGTTAATTATGTGGGTCCATAATTCCTTGCGAAAGGTTTATGGTAGGGGAAGGAGGGTTCGGTCCCTGTGAATGCAGCCCCCACTGGGTTCCGGTTTAAATTGGGTGACACTTCCAGGCAATCCAAATAGATATCTTACACTTTCGGATAGGTCGGAAGAAAAATAATGTAAAGTATTTTCCGGTCGGAGAAACAGATCCTCTAAATCTTTGAGTGAACCACCTGTCTGGGTCATAGATAAAGTGCTTTAGGAGAGGGGCAACCCAGTGTTTAAGGCACGGGGATTGCTTTCGGAGGGCCCGAGTTTGATTACAGGCTCTGCCCAAACTATTCTCGTGTTTACGCGGAGAATGGGCACATAAAATCTTTGGGTCCGAAAGTTTCAGAGAGGTTGGTGTCTGGGGAAGGAGAATGTAGTCCCTGTATATATCGCCCCCACTGGATTCCGATCAAATTGACTGGCATTGTCCCGGCTGCTCAAACAGATATCTTACACCTTCGGGTAGGTTCTGTTTGACGTCCTGGGTCGAAGAAAAGATACAGTGTTTTTCTCCATTGTTTCTCGAAAATGAATTTTCCCAGCACGGTGATCTATATTTTTGGAAAGAGAAGTTCAAAATCTCTAAAATCACTTTATCCACATTGTTCAAAGCCACCAAGTTGGTTTTTTTACGGGAGTTATAAGACGCAGAAAAATAATATTTCATTAGCGTCATTGGGACGAAAAATTTCAAATTGGCCTTAAAATGGTCTCGATCGATTTTTTTTTAATCAAATGTTATTTGCCCATGCTGTTTTAGATTGTGTTTCGGAAATGTGCTTGAATTTAAGCTGCGACTTACGGTTCGGCAGAGTTTAGTATGGATACTTTGGTCTTTATATATAGATAGACGAATGCATGAGAAAATGGAGTGGGGACTCCAGCCATGTTTTAGTGGATAGAAGGAAATCGTCAGAGAGAAAAGCATTTTGAACATCATAGTTTGAGGCAAAGTGCATTTCCTTTAAATTCCACATCACTTAAAATACTTTCAACATTTTGAAAAACAACATGGAAAACAACATTTGAAAATAACATTTGAAAATTAACATTTAGAAAAATATTTTGAGCATCATAGTCATTTTGAGCATAATCATTAAATATTCTGTAAATTCCACGTCATATAAAATAAATACTTTCATGAAGCTGAATCAATTTATGTAATAAGGCTCCGAAATCCTCCTAAAAATTACAATTTTTTTTTATCTCTAAATTTTAAAGTTATACAGGATGATTTAAAAATCGTGAACATCAATTTGAAAATCATATAATGCACTATGAAATTGAAATAACAATATTTTTTCAGTTAAGTTGCCCTAAAATACTTTAAAAATACATCCGAAATATCGCCTGCTGTTTTTTTAATACGCCAGACGATTATTTTAGACCTTTTTTTTTTATCAATGTAAGAAGATGGCATTTTCCCAATGTGAAATATTTTTTCCTATTTTAGAGTAATGTTTCTCTAGCAATTTTTATGAGAATGTCATTCAAGGATTTCAAAAGAAATACCCATGCTCTAAAACTCTCAGCAAATTACGAATCCGTAATTAAAATGGAACGTCTGCACGTTCTCGCTTTGTCAGCAAGAGATTCTGTTTCTGGAAAACACTTCACTAACTTCGTAATTTTTTAATTGTTAGGAGTTTTAGAGCACGGGCATTTCTACTAGAATGGCAAGAGCAATCATGGTTCCGAGAGAATTTTTCAAAGCTTGCGAAAAAAACACAACTTGCCTTCTTTTATGCAATTGAGTAAAAATTAAAATAAAATGATTAAGGTTTTAACGGGATCTATTAATAAAACAATAAAGCATGTTGTATGTTTAACTTGGTTAGATATTAGCTTGATCGTTAAAATCTTAGCAGCAAAGGATTAAATTGGAAAGAGACATTTTGTTGCTGCTGAGAATTTTTGAGGAGGTAAGGGATTCAGTTTGCAGTAATAATCATTACTAGCACTTCCGGTAGCTACTCATAGGGTTTCAGATAAAAAGTTTGAAAAAAAAAATTAAAAAAAGAATGCCAAACCAGTTAACATATATTTTTCTTAATTATATGAAAATGCGAATGTATAATGTATGACCAAAATGTTTGTAAATTTCTTATTAGTAATTAATTAAAGGAAATAAACAGTAAACTAGCTAAATACCCGTTGAAAATCAACGGTCTCATCAAGCAACCCCCTGAATCAAATAACTCCCTGAATGATGTAAATTTTTAAATAATTCGCGTTTCACATTTAATCGGAAAATCGAATATTTTGGTGTGCAGAACCCTTTAAAGAAAAAAATATTAGAAAACATAAATTGCACACTTCTTCCTATCGAACTATCTACCCATACACAAAATTAAAGTATCTTTCTGATTCCGAAACATTCTATTTTATTATTTCCCCATTCGAACATCTTTCTGTGGAGCAAAGCCATAAATGAGCATTTATGAAAAACTCTATTCTTCTTGGGGTTTTTATCAGATGATTGGTCTATACACCAAATATCAAGCCTCTATCACATTTAGAAGGAAGCGCGTATAACCTATTCGAAAAATCGAACATTTTGGTGTGCGGCACCCCCTAAAGTAGCAAATATTGGAAATCTGAAACTGCGCACTTTCTTCCTTTCAAACTGTCTACCTGTACTCCAAATTTGAAGTCTTTATCCTATTGCAAAATATGCTTTTACTATCATTTCACATTTCGAACATTTTTCTGTGTAGTATGCCTTCAAATGAACAGTTTTGAAAAACTGTATTCATCAAATGTATTTATCAAATGATTAGCCCATATACCAAATTTCAAGCTGCTATCACATTGTAAAGGAGGCGTTTTCATTTGTTCGTCAAATTGAATATTTTAGTGTGCGGCACTCCCTACAATAGCAAATGTTGGAACACTGAAATTGCACACTTTCTTCCAATGCAACAATCTACCCGTACACCAAATTTGAAGTCTCTATCTTATCGCGAAGCATGCTTCTTCTATCATTTCACCTTTCGAATGTTTTTGTGTGGAGTACCCATCCCCCTTAAATAAGCATTTTTGAAAATCTCCATTATTCTTGGGTTTTCTATCAAATGATTCGCCCATATATGAAATATCAAGCCTCTATCACGTTTTAAAAGGGGCGTTTCTCTTTTATTCCGAAAATCGAACATTTTGGTGTGCGGCACTAGCTAAAGTAGAGAATATTGGGAAACTGAAATTGTACACTTTCTTCCTTCCAAATTATCTACCCGTACACCAAATTTGAAATCTCTATCCTATCCTGAAGCATGTTTTTTATCATTTCATGTTTCGAACGTTTTTCTCTGGAGCACCCCTTTAATCGAACATTTCCGAGAAACTCTATTCGTCTTGGGTGTTTTCATTAAATAATTAACCCATATACCAAATTTCAAGCCTCTATCAAAATTTAAAGGAGGAATTTCTCATTTATTCGGATAATCGAACAGTTGGGTTTGCGGCACCCCTAAATTAGAAAATATTGGAAAACTGAAATTGCACATACTCTTGCTTTTGAACTATCTACCCGTACACCAAATTTGAAGTCTCTATCCAATCCCAAAGCATAGTTTTTCGTCATTTCACCATTCGAACGGAACATTTTTGATAAACGCTTTCGTCTTTGGTGTTTTCATCAAGTGATTCGCCCATATACCATATATAAAGCCTCTATCATGTTTTAAAAGGGCCGTTTCTCCTTTGTTTCGAAAATCGTACATTTTTGTGTGCGGCACCCCTTAAGTAGAAAATATTGAAAAACTGAAATTGTACACTTTCTTCCTTCCAAAATATCTACCCGTACACAAAATTTGAAATTTATATCTCATTGCGAAGCATGTTTTTTTATCAATTCACCTTTCGAACGTTTTTCTCTGGAGCACCCCCCTTAAACGAACATTTTTGAAAAACTATATTCGTCTTGGGTGTTTTCATGAAATGATTAGTCCATATAGCCAATTTCAAACCTCTATCAAATTTTAAAGGAGCCGTTTCTCATTTATTTGGACAATCGAACATTTTGGTGTGCGGCACCCCCTTAAGTAGAAAATATTGGAAGTCTGAAATTGCACACTTTCTTCCTTTCGAACGGTTTACCCATCACCAAATTTGAAGTCTTCTATCTTATCGCAAACTATGTTTACCTATCATTTCACTTTTCGAACGTTTTGGTGTGGAGCACCCCCTCTAGAGAACGTTTCCGAAAAATTCGATTTTTCTAGGGGATTTTACCGAACGACCGAGCCGTGTACCAAATTTCAAGTCTATTCGGGAAGTGTCTAAAAAAAAACGTGACAGGCAGACAGATGGACACTTGGCAATTAGTATATATAGATACTCTTGCAGTATTTCATTCAAAAGTATGAGTTAATTTACGAACTCTACTGTTTTACACGTCTATTTTGTAATTAACCTCTTTCGAACCTAATATATGTCAGCTAAATAGAGACTTCGTGAGATTTGACGAAATATTTCAAGGGTTCCGCAATAAAGGTTGGGAATCACTGAGCATTGTTCTAAAAATCAAAGGCTTTGATTCTTGGAAAACGCCATGTTTTTAGATTGATAAACGAGAAGTCTGAAATGAACGTCTGACTTATTAAAAACAGTAGACGATATTTCTGATATATTTTTAGGGTAAACAAGTGCATCTATAATTGAAAAAAATTCTATTATTTCAATTTATTGGTTCATTATATGATTTTCAAATTTGACGTTTCAATTTGACCAATTGTCTCTTTCTCTTTCTTAGAGGTAGGTCGTTATGGAGGATGAATCTTCGATATTCAAACCTTTCGGTCTGAGGGTAATAACACAGGACCTCACTGTTTAAATTAACTCTATTGTGAACTTCACAGAAATTACAGCAGCTAGCTGTTTAAAGCAATTGATTATATAGACCATACATATGATTGCACATGCCCAGAATAAATTACAAACATATACAAGATACTAGACATCACTTGCCTGGTGATAATGATTACATTGATATGTTTTTACAAAGCTTATATGCTTACAACTGGCTTTCTTTTACCTCGCCTCGTATTGCAGCCAAACCCCGGATAGTAGACTCTGCCCTAGTCATAGTGGTATCGAAATGGATTTTCTTCCACTCGGCTTCCGGCCATATTCCGAACTCCTCCAAATCAATTCTTACTCGAATTGTTCAACCTTCAACCTATCATTCCTCATTCCTTTCTCTGAAGCGCTCAATGAACCCTCTTACTCAAGAACCCTTCTTTCATTCAAGGAACCCACTGAAACTCTCACGATCCGAAACTTATACTCCCATTCTACTTTAGGAACGCAGGAAATACTGATTAGCTCGGTGATTGGTCTAACAACCGAACCAGTTAGAATTGCAAGTTTAAGTAAACATAAATTATAATGCAAACTGAGGGAAATAATAATCGAAAGGTTATTTACGACCTCACAACTTTTCGACTAGCCTGTAGTTGGAGTATATTTTGAAAAAAAAAGGGGGGGGGGGTAAAAGTAAAAATATTTGTAATAGGACAAAAGTAAAAATTCACTCGGCCTGCTGTGTTAAAAAAATTATAAAGTAATAACTTCGTTAGACACAGCATATAAAGGTTGAAAAAAGGTATCAACCGGTTTCAAGAGTATAAAGAGTTCAGAATAAATGAGAAAGAGCGTCAGTATACAAACTAAGGCAAAATATGACGCGTTCTTATCAGTATTGGTATTGGTATTGATGCTTCTCATTTATCCTGAAGAAGAAGTCACTATTTGTTGCATTTGAGACTTTTCCTAAACCTTTATATTTGTACCTAGTAAAGGTTTTCCTTTAACCTTTTGCTTACGGGTGGGACAGCGTCCATGCCTAACGAAGAACCTCTCAAAAAGGCAGGTATTTGACATACACTATCCCAAACAGTTAGATATCCCTTTGCAGGCATTGGCGTCCATGTCCCACTCGTAAGCAAAAGGTTACGAACAAAAATAACTGATGCACAGCCTTTTATATAATTTTAATGATTTCTCTTTCGTATATTTTCTTTGTAGTTAGTAACACATATTTTCATCGATGCGTGGTAGGTAGTCTTACGGAAATATATTTTAAGCAAATTAAGTTATAAATGTGAAGAGAATTTTTTTCCTTATTTTGTTCACTGTAAACCTATAGATAGGTTGATTTATTACTGAAATGATTACCAATTCTATAATTATGGACGAGCGAATCGAAGTCCATTCTCCATTTCTAACGAAGTGAGATCAACATTTGCCGGAATTTTGTTATTTCTTTTACTCGAAAACTGCAATAAAAAGATGACACATACGAAAAATTGCACGCAGATTTGAAGAATCACAATTTTAATTATCAAAACAAACTGTGGCAGGGCGAAACGCCCAAGTTTAAATCGCGCATGCTCGCCACATCTCCTACAAACAAGTAAGCAACCACTTTTAACCAGTTAATCAAAGAGTGCGCACTTACATGCATTGTGATTGAACGTACTGATGTCTATTAAATGCGTTTTTGCGATTTAAATGTGTTACTTTTATGTCATTGTTTTCCTGTATTTTAATTTCTTTTATTTAATATTCAAATTTTAAAAACTTATAGACTCTTTTGCATTTAAATTATCAAATATTGAAATTAATTTTTTATACTTCTAATTTCATAATGTGTTAAATTACGTTTTAATTTGAAATCTTTCACAGCTCTCATACTTCATATGTCCGAGTCCATTTAAAATCCGTCTTTTTGCTAAATAAATAAATAGCACGACTTCTAGAGTGTTACGAACAGATTTCGGCTGATGTGTACTCAAAAACTTGGTTGCAATTCTTTCCGCACCTTCATGTGTTTAAAGTCGATCATTTCGAGTGTTCTTTTTAACACTTTACAACATAGATGAAAAGTGTTTATGATTTTGTTCATCCTGTCTCTCTGTCTGTCCGTTAGCACGATAACTGCCAAATGAATGACCAAATATGACTTTATCAAAATGAAATTTTTGTATGTTGTTGGGACGGTCTGTGGGACATATGGGAATGTAAATGAATAATATCACACAATTAGTTTTGGATTGAATCCGGGTAGAAAAAATGAAATACAATGAACCCTATGGGACTTAATTTTTCAAACATTTTTTAAGCAAAGTTAAAATTCACAAATTGCTTCGAAAGTTTTAGGAAATATTCAAATTATCCCATAAAATATATAAAAAAAATTTCAGCAAAATAGGTTCGGTAGTTTTTAAAATAAAAATGAAATTAATAATTATATCCATATAATTTAAAGAGATCACGTGACCCACTTCAAAATGAAATATGGCATCCATCTTGTGTCAAAATCGTGATTTTTAAAGTTCCTTTTAATTTACGTTTAGTGTTGCATCCGTCCTAAAACCGCTTTATTTTTTTTTCTGTGCATCTATATACTGAGCCAACGCAATTACAATATTTTTGAGTTTAAATGATTATTAAACTGTGATTATTTTTACAACGAAGCCTATTTTTAACGTGTGCAGAATGTAAACACATCAAGCTCTAAGATGAGTTGTATAAGAATTGCTGATTTTTTAACGCAAAATTATTTAGCTCTGGAGTCTGGAATATAGGTGATATGAATGAAATATTCATTCATTTTACATAGAGAAGCAGACGATTTTATAGCATTGCCTTTTTCGATGAAATTTTAAACCTGAAGTTAAAAGCATTTTTACCTCCATGGTTTTAAGTTTTTAAGTAAAATAAATTATTGTAGTATTGTGATAATTTAAAAAATATCACCGCTGAATGAAATGAATGGAATAAAAGTGTATGAATGAAATATTCACTACTTTTACATAGAGAGCCATGCGATTTATATTTCGATGACGTCATTTGAATAAATTTCATTTTTTTTCGATGAAGTTTTAAGTTTTCATATATAATAAATTATTGTAGTATTGTGATAATTTTAAAAATATCACCGCTGAATGTATCGTATTTTAGTAATGCTTAAATAAAATTGCATTTCAGTTGGAAAGTGTTTCATAATCAATGCTTTATGCATGATTGATCTTTCTTGTTTATGATTGTTTCAAATGATCTTACCGACTGTAATGAGTCCGGCAAGAGCGAGAAACATGAGCTGCCAGATTCGAAAGCCCATGATGACTTCTTTTTCCATCCAGTCATCCGGAGGAATGATTTCGATGGCTGCTCCGTTGTTGCATCCGCTGTTATCCATCTCTGCAATGCAAGAGAAATTCATGAATGATGACTTCAAGAAATCTGAACGCATCACCTTGCCTGCAGCTCTTCTTTTATAATTTTTAATTGTTTGTTAGAAAGGATATCCGTATGATCGTTGAAATTTACACATAAAAATGAGCTTTAAATTACATTAAATTAGTATTGTTACGAACTTTTAAAACTCTTTGGAGTCCCCCCCCCCCCACACCAACACCACCACCACTCTTACTTTCGTCTCTTTCGAAGACCAGATAGAGAAGACACCCGTACAAACATTCTTTCCCATGATGTGAGTCTTTGCCATATGTCAAAGTTCTAAGAGAAGTTTCCAGATTTAGGCGATTTATCGCCAATTTGGCGACATTTGGCGACTTTCCGATGCTTGGAAATATCTCGAAATAACCAGTACTCTACGAGATATGAGAAATTTCCAGAAATTTCTATAGAGTCTATAAAATGAATCATCACCGAGTTGAGGAGCAGTTGACGTGATATGAGCTACATTGAACTGTGATTTTCGTCAATGTTTTGTGAAGAGTAGCCGCTGTTTTGTGAAATGAAATACGTCAATGTTTTGAAAATAGTATCGGTTGTTTTGTGAAATTAGTGGAGCATTTAAACGTTGTTTTATTGTAGATGTTTCCTGTTTACACTGTGCTTAGGAATAAACGTGTTAGTTATCCAGACATTTGAACACATTCTTGTATCCTGAGTGCACACCCACGATTCCAGAGAATAATTTGTAACAGTATCTCCATAGTAACGCAGTTTTTAATGACGCTAAATTTTCCCCATCTAACTGGGGGAAAAAAAAAAAAAAAAACTCGAGGGGCTCTACTGGAGGTAGTCCGCAACGTAGAATACGTCTTGTCATACGGGTGCTTGCAAATAAAACAACGGCTTACATAAAAGTTTCATTTTTTTCTATAAACAGTCAACAGTGGTCTATAATAGGAGAAATGAGTTACAAAGTTAATTATTACGAAATGTTAATTAAGTATCAGAATTAAAAAAATAAAAGCTTGGCAATTTCACTATTGCTTAACAATTTTTATCTTATCTCACGTTTGTCTGCATTTCTCTCTCGAGACTTTCACTCCGATGAATTACCCCTCATAACACTTGTAGAACCTTAGCCTAACACTTCATACCACTTTCGTTCCACTCCGACTATTACACACCGGACTAAAAAGCTTTCAAGATCTTGCTCTTTTCCGTCATACCCGATTTGCCGCCTTGGGCCGTATACCAGGTGCCTACAAAGACTTTATTCTATGTCAACGTGCAATATTTCAAGGACGGCTCACAATAGAATAGCTGGAGTGGTTGTATTCATGTTAACATACATACTATTGGTCAAAATTAAAGCAACATATTAAAAAAATGGACATATGCACTCAAGGAAATTGAGTCAAATAGGAATATTTATATAATTTTTTTAAAGCTATATTAATTCTCGACAGATATTATGCATCAGTCGAAATTCTGGATTCGTCGGTTAATAATTACTGGATCCATTGGCTGTGAAGGGGGACAGACTACAGGTTTCTTTGTAACCGCCTGGAAGACTGTTAGTATCTTTACTTTTCATTTTTAACACTTTACAACAAAGTTGAAAAGTGTTTATGACTTTGTTCATTCTGTCTGTCTGTCTGTCTGTCTGTCTGTCTGTCCGTTAGCACGATAACTGCCGTAAAAATGAGTTTATCAAAATGAAATTTTAGTATGTTGTTCAGACGGTCTGTAGGACCTATGGGAATATAAATAAATAATATCACCCAATTAGTTTTTTCTTGAACCCGGGTTGAAAAAATGAAATACATTGAACCCTATGGGACCTAATTTTTCAAACATTTTTTAAGTAAATTTAAAATTCACGAATTGCTTCGAAATTTTTAGGAAATATTCACATTATCCCATAGAATATATAAAAAAAAATTCAGTAAAATATGTTAAGTAGTTTTTTAATTAAAAAAATTATTTAATATAGGGAAAAAAACAAATTAAATTAAATTCTGACTTTGGGATATCTTCCAGAAAGAAAAGAGAGAGATATTATATAATAAATATCTCTCCATTTGTTTAAACGTTTTGCATATGGGAGTGGTTTCATATTTTAAAATAAATTTGGTAGATAACAATTTTTCATTTTTTTTAAATTTTATATAACTCTTCTTGATAAATTTAATTGATGGCATTTTAAATGCACTTTCCTACGTCCTAGAGAGTTAAAATTTGGTACACAGCTTAAATTTGTTGAACATTTTATTCGACAAAAATTTGATGGATCTTTAAATATAGATCATACATTTTTTTCGAAATGGCCTGAAAATAATCCCCGTTCACTTCTATAAATCATTGGTGTAATATTGTTAAAGCTTCTGATGTGGACATCACATGTCTTTCTCTGCAGACTCATATTCGTTCTCTTTATTTATTCAATGATAATTTGAGTTTATCTGCACAACATAAGTATTTTAAATGACATTGAATTTACACGTTAAACTTAAATTTGGTTCTCATTTGATAGCTGGACTTATTGTCAAAGGTGGCGTAGCGAAAACGCGAAAAAACTAGAATATCTCAAGAACGGCTAGTCCTAGAGTAATGGGGTTAGTCTTATTCTTTTTGTTGTCAAAAATCACATATAAAATAGGAATTTAATTGATATAATTGAGCACACGTAGTCTTTTATTTTTATATATAACGATTTTTGCTGGCCATTTCGCAAAAATAGCCCGTTCCTTTTTCCCGAATCGTAGTAGAATAACCTACAAATGATTTATATACAAAATTTTGTTAAATTTGGTATATAAATCACTTGTAGGTTATTGAAATATTATACTCCAAATTTTGTTAAATTTGGTTCATTAGTTTTTAGCTAGAGTGGATAAAGGCAATTTCTGCGGCCATTTCGCAAAGAAGGCAGATTCTTTTATTGCGAATCGTACTATAATCTAATGAACATCAGGATTTCCCACAAAAAACATACCTACCAAATTGTATGAAATTCGGTCCATTAGTTTTTCAATTAGAGTGGATGTAATATCCACACAGAAACATACACAGATACACCCTTACACACACAGACGTCTTCCTAAAAGTAGTTTTTTCGTGTTCTAGAAGTCCCAAAACGTGTAGATCCTTTGAAAATTCGAGTTCCGATCTTCGGCACGATTCCAATACTTTGAGTACATACACATACACATATATATTATCTGTGTATCTAAATTCCGTGCCTATGCAATTACAATAGTTGTGATTTTAAATGATCCCTAAACTTTTATTATTTCTTCAAGGAAGTCTAATTTTAACATATGCAGAATGCAAATATCTCAAGCGATTGTAAGATGAATTACATAAGAATTGCTGAATTTTTTTCACACAAAATTATTTAGCTCTGGAGTCTGAAATACAAGTTATATGAATGAAATATTCATTGATTTTGCATAAAGAATCAGATGATTTATATTTCGATACAGTTTTAAATATTTAAGTATAATAAATTACTGTAGTACTGTGATAATGTAAAAGATATTACCACTGAATGAATCACATTTTAGAAATTTTTAAATGAAATTACATTTCAGTTGGAAAGTGTTTCATAATCAATGCTTATGCATGATTGATCTTTCTTGTTTTTTTATCGCCTGTCATTTTCTGATGGGTAGCAATAGCCTCAAAACGCAGAGTGGTGATGTATTGAGCAATTATAGCTAAAGTTCTTTAAATTTGTGTAAAATCCTATTTTTTCAATTTATGGCCTAATGGATACGACTCTAAACCTTGTAACATAAAAAGCCAAAATCGCTGGAAAAATTGTTTGACACTCAGATTAGATTGCATTGACAGGCTGCGCGCGTTAGGTTTTCATAGTTTTCCTTACATGTAGCGCGAGTGCGGTGTAGTAACTTTTACTTTATAGAAGGCATCACTCCCAGATAGCATGCCATATCTGGTTTGCCCAATAAAATATCCCTCTTCCTCCCACCAAGGGTAGTTATTTAGGTTTCAGATCACAGTACCGGGTCCCTATATTCTTCATTAAAAAATAAAAAAAAAACCTGAAAAGTTAAGGAAAGCCACGAAGCTTTATGCCCCCACACCAGGAGCCGCAATCTTGTAGTCGGATCATCCATTGAGGCGATGATGTTGCGTGTTACCTTAGCTCGTGACGCAAGATAATCTGATGTAGGCAGCACTGGATTTTCCCAATAAACCCAAACATGTTTTTTTTTAATTTTTTCTATGATTAAATTGAGTTTTAACTGCACAGAATAACGCATGGAAAGGATACTTATTTGAAATGACACCAAATTTGCAGTTTTAATTTTCGTTATAGGTGAACTGGTGCATTTTAAAATTCTACAGAAATTAAATATCTCGAGAACGGTTTATCCTACAGTGAATTTTATTCAACTTGCCCCCAAAAAAATTAGGTATAAAACTAGCATTTCATAAATACTGTTAGGCATATTCAACATATTTATGCCTAACAGTATTTATGAAACGTCCTTTTTGAGGGACTTCAATGCCAAAATATTTATAAAAACATCACTTTAGAAAGACCTATCCAATTTTAATTAAATTTGATTTATAACCAGTGGTCAATATGTAGTTGGTTTTTTTTTCCAAGGAAATTCTAAATCGAAGAATTTTTATTGGAATTAGAACAATACAAGGTAGGATCAAAAAGTTCGGAGACTGTGCTGATATCTCCAACCCTCATTGGAGGAGAGGGGATATCTATTTTACCATGGCGTAGAGGCACATGTGACGCGAGATGTGAAAAGGAAGAAGCAGGTCCGTAGTGCAGGGTTTTTCCAGACAATGCGTGTCAGTGAACTGTAGTCGTTCGCGTTCGTTGAAAACGGAAATGACGGTTGAAGAACAACGTGCAAATATCAAATTCTATCAGCGTTTGGGGAATCGCCGACAGAAACATTGCATGCATTGTTTGGAAAAACCGTCACATGTGCCTCTACCTACGCCACGGTAAAATATTTCCTTTCTCCTCCAATCAGGGTTGAAGATATCAGCACAATCTCCGAATTTTTTTATCCTACCTTGTATAAGTATTTTTGGATGTGATATACACTAGTGTCCAAAATAATCTTTGCATACATAAAAATAATGATATATCATGAAATACTCAACCAATCTGATTTACTTTTCACGGAAATGAGCAAAAGGCAAACCTAATTATAATTATCCATTTCTATTTCATCAAACTGTTTCTGATATGCAAATAATGGAGTTATGTCATCCAAAGGCTGGGTAAATACTGTGCACGAAGTATGTTTCCCTGAAAACTGCTGCAGTTCAGAATTTGATTCCTGTGCTTATCGACTCAATATTTTATGCCTCCGAAGTATCATTTGCAAGAATCTTTTTGAAGTGGAGGGCTGTCGACCGTTTGGCAAACATTGATGGAAGTGTCAAGATGGTTAAATGTTTCATGACAGATAGTCTCTATACTCTGGAAACAATTTCAAGACTCTGGAACTGTTGCAAGGAAGCCTATGGAAAACGGCGTAAAAGAATAAGAACTGCTTCTCAAGATCGGTATCTGCCCGTAACTGTCCATCGAAGCAAGGAGTTGACGGCTAGGCAGCTGAGTTTAGAGCTTGTAGGCACCGCTGGAACTTTAGTATCGAGAATTCTTAATGAGAAAGGCTTCTGTGCCAGAAAACCAGTGGTATGTATTCCACTGACCTAACACCATAAGAGGGTCAGTTTGAATGGGTGCAGAGAACTCCAGAACTGGAGTCAGCAATGATTCTCTTTAGTGACGAGTCGAGGTTCAGTTCAACCTCTGATTTTAAATGCGTTGACATCTCTAGAGAGCCATGAACTCGGAATTTTCCCATCAACATTAGGAAATATGACCGCTGCGGCGGAAGTTCAGATCTGATGGTATGGAAAGATATGAAGTCCAATGAACGTACTCCCCTGCACGTGTTTGACAGATGATCTGTATCTGACCCGAAATATCGAGATGAAAAGTCTATACATAAGGCTTTTTAGAGGTGCATGTGGATGACTTTCTTTTTATGGATGATAGCGCGTGTCCACATCGAGCAAGCCTGGTTCATTCATTTTTTGAAAGCGAAGGCATTGAGTGAATAAACTGGCCATCCAAATCTGATTTGAACCCGATTGAAAAAGTCGGGCCTTTAAAAGAGCTTGCACGGCGAAATTCTACTTTTAGAAATTGTAATGCCTCGAAGACCGCATTGGAGGAGTCACATTTACTGCCCAAACTCTAATTAAACACCTTATGGAGAGCACAAAATCGGGTTGTAATGTGTATAAGCGTTAGAGGAGATCATATTTCCCATGGATGTCAGAAGTCTACATTTGTTTCCAAGTTATTCAATTTTTTTAAAATCTCCTTGTCACACATTATTTCAATTTTAATTGTATCATAATTAGTTTTGTATGGTATGCACTCATATTCGATTTTTCAGTTCATATTTATGTGTTGTGATGCTATATGTATCACCCTCAAAAAATTCGTTCAATTATATTGAATGGTTGTTGAGAAATCAGTTCCCACTCAAACGTCCTCCCAACAGGAATCTCTCACTTGTTAGTATGGCCTATCGGGTCCTTTCCTATAAAAAATATTCTTCCTCGAATCTTACCAACCTTGTATAAATTCCAATCTTTTGAAATGGCCACTTTTGTAATGCACAAAAACATATTAGTTATTCATAAATTTCTGTACTGAATCTTCCCGGTTTTATAAAATTGCCCTTATTCCATTTCGTGGTATATCCGCGTCATTCGTCTACTGTATGGGCAAGAAATAATCCGTATTCATTATTCACCATCTGCCAAAACTAACAGATCTTAGGGTGTGGTCACAGATAAAGGATCATTCTCTGGATTCTTCCAGAAATTCGCATTCTTGCCCCCAGGTCTCATTTATTCTCTGTCTCTCTCACTGCGGGATAGACGTGATTCGCGGGAAATGGGGGAAAAAATCCCTCTTATTTATTATTTTCCCTACAGTATATGTGACAGAAAAGTATTGATGAGGAGTCGAAAATTCAATTCTCGAATTTTGGATGGATCTACACGTTATGAGCCTCCTTGAATAGAAATCAAGTGTATGTCAAAAAAATCTTTTATTTTTTCTACAGTATACGTGAAAGAAAAGTATTGGGATGGGAAGTCGGAAATTCAATTTTCGATTTTTATGGATCTACATGTTATGAGTATTTCTGACTACAAATCATCAGTGTGTTTGTCAGTTCTCTCTTTTAAAATATCGCTTATTTATTACTTTCTCCACAGTATATGTGAAAGAAAGGTCTTTTTATTAGTAGAGTCCGGATTTTGCCTATTTTTCTCTTGATTATAGAATCATAGGATTTTAACACAAACATCCATTTATAGATCCTCTCAGATTTGAATCTCATGCTGTCTACTTTGAGGGTTAGCGCCTATCAGTGGTGGCTTGTAATCAATACGTAGAGAGGGGCGCTGATTAAAGTATGTTTTATATATATATCTATATAAATAAATTGAAAATATGTTTGTGTATGTGTTTGTGTATAATGATAATTGGCTGCTAAAACTTGGATTTATAATAAAAGTTTTATTATAAATCCAAGACTTTTAAACATTTTGCTGAGAGAGTGATTCTTGCGATATATTTTAAATGTCTTAGGGAATTGTTTCTTAGTTTTATAGTTAAATTTGATAATTTATTTATTTATTTATTTTTAAGATTTAATAGTTGAATATTGCACTGTGCTGTAAAAAGAAATACTGAATCATATTAGATTTATAGACATCAATGAAATATTTACCTTCTTCGTAATTTTTTACATTCAAGAGTCAAAAACATATAATGTGGATTGCATATAAATTTATTTCTCTCCGTGGTAAGTTAATTTCTATAACAATCTAATAATCACGTGTAAAAAGCTGTGAACAATATTATTCAAGTTGAATCAATCGCATATATATTAAAATGTAAATGTGGTTCTTTTGTTATCAACGCCTTAATAAATTTAATAATTGCACTTATTTATATGCACGTACAACCATAGGCGCCGAGTTTTCAAAATCTCAGAGGGGACACAATCCGACAAAGTTATACAAAAGATTCAAAGTTGAATTCTATAAAGCTATAATAACTTACAATACTTCTTTGAAGAAAGTAAACATTTATCAGTTAGGTGATTAAAATTGTTTCGAGGACGTTATAAGCCCCCTATTTTAGGCCAAAAGAACAATATGCGCCTTTAACAATCACTAAGACCAAACTGTCTAACGAACGGCAATTCGTTCTTAGTGGTTGCTAAGGGCGCATACTGTTATCTTAGCTTGAAGAAAGGGACTTATAATTCTATTGAAACAACTGTAGTCAAACTGATATATGTCTGTTTTCTTCAAGGAATTTTTGTAAGGTATTGTTTTACAAGCAGCAGTTTTGGGGTGGGATAGCCCAGTGTTAAGGCACGGGGATTGTACTCGAAGCACCCGAGTTCGATTCCCGACTCTGTCCAAACTGTCTCCTTGTTCACGCGAAGTACGAGTACGTTAAGTCTGTGGGCTCGAAAGTCCTTCCGAGCGATTGGTGGCTGGAAAAAGAGGGTACGGTCCCTGTGTATGTCGTCCCCACTGAGTTCTGGTCTAAACTGGGTGGCACTGTCCCTGCGGTCTAAACAGATACCTTGCACTTTCGGGTAGGTCAGCCGGTCTGAGTCGAAAGAAAGAAATCAGCAGTTTTATTTATTGTACGATAAAGTTATACGAAAACTTCTTTTAGGCCTGCGCTACTCTAGTTTACTAATTATACAACTTGAGCTCTTAGACTCCAAAATGAATTCTCTTGTTGAGATACCATATCGTCTACGCATTGCGTTTTTTCTCCCTTAGAGGAGCAACTGGGGCTTGAAAATGTGTGTGTGTGTGTGTGTGTGTGTGTGTGTGTGTGTGGAGGGGGGGGGGAGGGTTACAAGGCACTACAAGAGTCCATCACGTGATAATCTCCAGCATATTGTTTATTAACCACACCATACCCGGATATGACCGGTGGGATTTCTGGAGATTTCCCGGTGAGTCGGGTCCAATGCATTTAATTTTTTCGTTATCAATAATGCGCATGATGGGCCAAAGTTGAAAAGGACGATCATGGCCCGTTTCTCTTGGATCAATCTCGTAGCTAGTATCCGAGCCTGACCCACGAGGGTAAAATATAATAAGTTGAAAAGCAATAAAAATCAAAATTGGAGTTAAGATATTTATATAAATCTGGTTGTCCATCCCATCAGTTGTGTAAGATATGTAAAAACAAGTATCATTAAGAAAGCATAAAAGTATAAATGAAGGGCTTGGATCAATAACATGACTAGCGACATTTTTCACCAAACTGGGATTTTTTCATCAAATGGCACCTAGCTGTATGCAGCTATTTCTGGAAAAATCCCATTTTTGGTAAAATTGTAGCATTGCTATGCTTCACCAAGCTCTTTAAACGAAAGCACTAATATATATATATTATTTAATTCAAAACACCAATCAGTACAATTTTGCAGAATGCGATGCAAATTTGCAGGGACATTATAACACAAATTCTTACCATATAGTGTTTCGCTTAGGTCAACATCTGCATGATTTTTAATATAATATGCAGATATTTCAGCAATTTGGGGATTTCTCACATGAGAAGAAATTTTTTGCTGTTCTAATTTAAATTTATCCTTGAGAAATAAGTATGTTTTCTTAATTACAAACCGAAACGCAACTTTTACAAGTAGCACAAAAATATCGCGTTCTTTTTTCATCACAAGCCAAAATGAAACCTTTATTAACAGAACCCAAACATCACACTGCCTTCAGCACTACAAACGTCACTCATATGAGACCACGCCAGTGGAAGATATGCCAAGTCCTCCAACAAAAAGCAACCATTATCCCACGAAATTCTTACGAATCTGGTATTTTCTATTTTCTTATAATTTATACCTCTAGCTCTCTGGTCTCAAACGACTGGGTGCTGATGGCTGGCAAACGTCCGGCACTCACAGGGGCAAAGCTACCCGCGGGGTTCGCAGCTTCAAACGGATATACCATTATACACAATACCACCTGGAAAGATGGTACTGGTCTGGTATATAGAATCGAGGAGCGATTATAAATGAGAGATCTTTGGTTCACAGTAAACCAAATAAGTCATCCCTAGCTTCGAGGAGTAATCTAATGGTACTAGCTTTTTACTCCCTACTTCGTGGTTCTCATTTATAATTATTACTGGAGACAGGTACTTTTTGGAAATACCGATCTCATATTCTCATGGCTGTCAATATTCCTTTTTTTTCTTTGAACGAAGTAGTCAATCAAAAAAGTTCTGGTAATCATGTGTTTTTGTCATTAGCGTAAACATGTTAAAGATGAAGTTGCTTTGTGTGAAAGATAGTTTATGACCCTGTGGTAAGGGAGATGTGAACAAAACAGAGTTGAAATGTGGCATTTACGTTTATAGGATTTTATTTCAATTTTTTTTTCTGTTTTAATAATTGAAAATTGCATTTTCTAGTTTTAGTAAAAAATGAAGTTAGAAAAAATATCTTGAAATTTCCCAGAGGCGGGGGTGGGGGGGGGGGGCGTCCCCTCTGGGAAATTTCAACGTGGGCTAGTGTCCCTGTACCCCTCCGTAGTCGGCGCCTATGTATACAACAAATATATAAAACGGTTATATTGACTTCGTTTTACTTTGATTGGTGTTTGTCATTTTTGGCTACATTGATGACGTCGCTATTCAACATAGTTTCCAAATGTGCTATAATGCGAAAATGCTGCATGAGAAAGGAGTTGACCAATTTATTTTGCAATTTTTGCATGAGAAGTTTACTATACGAGTGTAAGTCGTTTCATGAATTAACTACCAACATCTCAAATTCGGAAGGTTTCAAAAGTTCTTAAGGTTTTAAAATCGATATTTCCTACCGATAATAAAATTACTGTATAATTTGGTTTCTGATTATTATAAAATACCTTTTATAAAATGATCATGTATATCAATTAACTAAAGAATTTATATGATTGATTACCAGTTATTTATTTTATAATAAAAAAACGTTTTATATTAAAAAATAATTTTCATAAAATAATCACGTACTTTGATTATCGAAATATTTTACATGATTAACTGTCATTTATTTATTTTATATTAAAAAACGTAAATATGGATGCGTTCTGTATGTTTGTACTCGCTAAAAGTAAATAGCATTTCATACTTCATAGACAATATAATCGTACAAAATGTTGTTCAAATCGCTCCATTCGTTATTTGGATATCGTATCCACATACTTTTACATGCATAAATAGCCATTCACACACGTAGATCATGTTAAATTCGAGTTGAAGGATGTTTTCAATATTTAAATGCGAAAAAAGAAAAATTTAACCATTCAACCCGTCACATTTTCCCTTTATATACATAAATGTAGAGAATGTAACAAATTTTTGATCGGACTTATATATGAACTTTTATATTTTAAAAATATAAACTGTTGAAAATTTTAAAACAGAATTGCGTATATAACTTTAAAAATAAACTAAATCAGACTTGTATAAACAGTAATTTTATTCAAAGATTTATTTAAAAATACCAAAACTATATTTGAAAACAATAGAAACCGTCAAATTCATATTCTTAAGGATAAAATAAATATAGATAAGGATGAAATAATGCCAATTCTAGAAGACCGACCATAAACTGGCTCATTTTTCTGGCAACGGGCGCTCAATTTGCTTTGATGATAGACACTGTTCATATTCGTTCATTCAAACTCATAATATAGTATTTGAAACTATGTATCTTCGTTCTATCTGAGTCACTTTGAATTCGCGGCCCTATGATGAAACGACGCAACTAAACTGTCGAATTTAGTTGCTCAATGCGTTACAAGATGTCAGCACTACACTATTGTGGAAGGACGTTTTGCAAAATATGCAAAACTTTTTTTTAAAAAAATTTTGATTACACTTATATGAATAAAAATAATAATGTAGGAGATAAATAATGTAAATAATAATGTAATTTTATGAGGAAGTCGCGCGCCCTGCACCTTCTGAGCATGAGCCGCCACTGTTGCCTATAAATGCCTGTATTAAGATTAGTGCCTGTATTTGCCTATTTTAAGGATTTAACCTATGTTTTATTTATTTTCCCCCCTCTTTCATTGGGAGCAAAAACCTTGCCTTACTATTGTTTTTAATAAAATATTTTTGAAACATCTATTTCTCAGTATTTGTTATAGATAGAGTTTAGATAATGATTGATATGGATTCAGTATCAAATTTGAAAAGAGATAGGGGTTTTGCTAAGGATATCTACAGAGATAGGGGTTTTACTAAGGATATTTACTTCTTGCTCTTTCCCCAGTGCCGGTTCCAAAATTTTCATTTTACTTGAAACTATTTTTACAGATTGGCTATACATGGAACATATACATGATAACTGATATGTATTCAGCATCAAAATTTGGAGGAGGTTGGAGAGAGGGCTTACTAAGGATTTTAATGTCCGGTTCCAGAGATGTCACTTTCGCTTTTTCCGAAAATTCGTATGATTGCACGAAAGAGGTTTACAAGAAAGTATAAAAATACTTATAACTGTTTGGACGGCTGGGACAATACCACCCAATTTAGATCGGAACCCAATGGGAGTAGCAACTACAGACACAGTGCATCTTTTCTTTCATCCATCACCCCTCGGATGGACTTTCGGCCCTACAGATTTAACGTGTCTATACTCCGCGTGGGCACAGATATATTTTTAGGCGACGGGGATTGAACCCAGGTCTACCGTACGCGACAAAAGTGCTAAATAGTTTAATAGACTGAGGTACTCGTTGACACCTTGGATGTTCTTAGTGGGTGGAGAATATGTCACTGATCTGCAGTTCCGCTAGGTAGCAGACTTTATATGCACTTTTGTAAAATCATGCGATGTGGATCAGATGCTCTCAAATTATTAGAGCATTTTGACAGATCAAAGATGCTCTTTTACACCAGCAATTATTGAAATGTATTTGGTAGTAAATTGCCATCAATAAATGAATTAGAATATTCAATACAAATGTGTCAAGTGTTCTGCCTTTGTGAGATATTTTTTTTGTAAATTGCAGTAAAGGTTGTTTGTTAATTTGAAAATTGGTAGTTAAGCTGTTTTGTCGTCATCTTTAACAAAACGATATGACTTGATGAACAGTAATTTTTAACTTGTGATTGGACTACTTCATTGTCCTTTCCTTACTTTTCAGTGCCCATTTTAATGCTTTTTAGTGCTTATTTTACATTTTTAGTGGCTATTTCAAGTGCATTCTTATATTAAGTGATATTTTAGTGGTATTTTAAGTGATATTTTATTGCTATTTTAAATGATATTTTAGTGCTATTTTAAGTGATATTTTAGTTTCGCATAAAATACCCCCCCCCCCCCCCAATGGTTTACTTACCTATTAGTTGCATTTTAGGAAATAAATATATAATTTTTCTTCTCAAAATGAGTGTTTCGAATTTGTTAGTTACTACAGGTAGTACATTTGCAATTGCAGATTTTTTAAATTGTGGTACTATTACCGAGTTGCATTCCATTATTTAAATGTTTAATACTCATTGGGAGGATTTTGGAGGTACATACAATGCATGAGGATGGAAATAAAGCGGACGTAGACTAAATCATTGTCTCAAACGATTTTGAAGTTTTCCTAACATGGGGTTTTAACTCCTTTGTCTGGTATATTTACAATCATGGGATTGTAAATATACCTAAACTTTAAATTATGCATAAGAAAATTCATTTCATTTACAAATTCATCCCATCAAATTAGTTTAGAATATAAAAACTGATTTAAATCGGATAACAATATGTATTAATAGCCATTCCCACTTGCGCTTCGTGCGTTCAAAATACCAAGTGATCATTAAATGTGACAACTTATCAGCAACTTTTATGAAGTATATATGCTTTATGGAAGTTGCTGATAACTTTTCTGAATATCACTAACCCTTTCAAATTTAGGCATAAAAATGACGCACATTTAATAATGCCGTTAACATGTCAAATAGGAAAATATATTGAATCTTATTTCCGCGCTCGACAAAATAATTCAAATGTTTAATTTTTCCGATTAGCAGCAAAAGGGTATCAAAAGGGTCTCCCCCGATCGCTCAGTCACCGATCTTTCTTTCACGAGTGGAGGTTGCGTTTCTTGCGTGTCCTGACAAAGAAGGCTGATTTTGCCTTCGAAACCGGTCGATATCATTACTTTTGTGTTGTATGCTGCACTTAATGAAGTTATTTTAGTTATATTACGTTATCAGCAGTTTGAGCTGCACGTAATTCAAGGGAATTCGTTAGAGTAATGTAGATGGTAGCATAATTCGGCGAAATCCTGGAGACCCGGGTTCGATTCCTTGGTCTAGTCTACTTGCTTATTTCTTTCGATTCAGATCGTTCGACCTAAACGAAGGTGTAACGTATCTGTCTGGATGGCCGTGGCAGTGCCACCCAATTTAGACCAGAACCCAGTGGAGGCAACATCCTCAGGGACCGTACTCTCCTTTCCCTACCACCAACTTCTCGGAAGGACTTGCGGACCTATATATTTAACGTGACCATGTTCCATGTGAACACGGGGGCAGTGTTAGGAATCGAACTCGGTTTCTCCAAGTGCAATCCCCGTATCTTAACCACTTGACTGTCTCGCCCTTAGTTTTTGTCTACTGAGTTTGAGAAATAAAAATTTGTGCAATGTTCTACAAATGTTAGTCCAATAAATATTTACTGAACGTGGTTTTTCGCTTGAGGAAGCCAAAAGGTACATGTCAAAAGATAGAGTGACAATTAGTATGTAGCTTTTGGCCTGCTCGCCGTCACAAAACAATCTTTTGCTGTTTTCATCTTGTTTGAACAACATTTTGCGTTATTATTCATTTTTATGCACAAATCCGGGCTACCACTTTTCGATGTAGATCATTAAAACATAAAGATTCGATATAAATAAAGAGGGCATAAAAAATACCACACTCTTAAATACTCTAGGCATTTGCTAGAATCGTTCTTTATATATATATATATTTTTTATCAAATGGCCAGGCACTTGACTCATCATTCGCCTATACATCGGCCAGAAACGTGAACCATTTAGCCGTCCTAGGACGTTGCCCCAAGCGCACCAGAGGGGGGCGGAATACACTGCATCCAACAACCCAACATCCATGCCTTACGTGTGACTCGAACTCACAACGCGGCGGTCGAACGATCGCTTGGAAACGCTCGCCTTGACCGCTCGACCACCGCGTCGGCTCCTTCTTTATATAAAATAGGTTAAGTAAGATGCGTTTATGCTCTTGCACAAACTCTATAAGAGCGTGTTTTGGCGTTTATTAATGTATAGGGTACTTAATATTTAGCAGTAACAATAAATAATGCAATATATTTTCGGTTATATTTGGATACCTTTTTAATAGCCACTTTGTGAGGTGTCAATAAATCTTGATGTTCTCCTTTTATTGCTCAACAAGTCTATAGCAAACGAATGCAAAGATTAACTTTCAGTGATATTTGATAGATGAGCTTGATGACTCTGGATGCGGGCATTTTCGTTGAAATGGCCCATTATATCACGTTCTATTTTAGATAAATTTGTATATTTCCTGTAAAAATAATATAAAATGTTGATGACTACTCTGGCAAATATATTTTTCGTTCAAATAATGCTTAGAGCAGTGTAGTTGTAAATGTTAATTTCTCGTCCTTTGGATTTTTATTTTCATATACTATTGTATACATTGTGAAACATTCTGCAACCTTTTGCTCATTTTTTCAACTTCTTGTTTGATAATTTCGACAAACTATCAGAAAAGCCGCAATTACAGGTTGATTTCCGAGTATGGGTGGTGATCTCTATCTATGCCTTCATGGCCACAATTATTTAAAACTAATATTTAAGCCTCTCAATGACAGGGAAAATAACGCTTTTAAAAAGTGTAGTTTCAGTTTTTTAATACATTTTATTTTGTTTATCAACGTTGTATGTTGTGTAAATAATCGTATTAATGAAAAATTGGTTCCGTTATGTTCTGTCCGATAACCTGAAGAGGCGAAAAAGATTTTTCACCCCCTCTGTTTTGTTCGCTCCCGTCTGAGAAATAAAAAAATTGCTTCTGTTAGGTTCTGTATTGCGGTTGATACAATAAGTAGATAGATTCAGACTCCTAGGTCATCCGGAAAGCTTTTAGAGGGTCTGAATAGACATTGTGATTCATTCCCATTTTCTACGCTCCCCGTGGGGGTAGTAAAAACTTCTGCTATGTTAGAACCTGCCACAGTGCCACATGTTTGATACTATAAGTATGTAAAGATTTAGCTTTTTAGGTCATACTTTTTTAAAATCTCCTTTTCATCTGTCCCCCGGGGATCAAAAATCCGGCTCCATTAGATTCTGTACCATTGTCGTTATTATAAGTACGAGAAAACTCAGTCTTTTAGATCACGGAAAGGAGGAGTGTGTGTGTGTGTGTGGGGGGGGGGGAATCAGGAGCGTCTTTAGGTACTAAGACAAACCAAAACCCATTCAATATATATTATGTAGATTAACTTAAAACTTTCAGTTCCTGTCAAAATTATACTGGTGTGCATAAAACGAACAGTAGAATGCCAAACTTATCTAAACTAATCAAATCCGAGAGTTGTAAACATTGACAGAAGAAAATGTTCTTGTTAAATCATTATGAAATGAAAACTTTCTGATTCCTACAGGGCGGCGGAGTTTCTGATTCCTACAGCTGAGTTATAGTTGCATAACTTTTACAGTGTGCTGAGATTCATACAATGCATTTTTTCAGCTTTGGTTATATAGTTTCCTGGTGATCTTTGGGAGCCCTTAAACAACTTTAAAGGGTTATCCTCCATCATACTGATCGATGACGTCAAGAGCATTTCATTTTTTTAGACGAACATATTGCATTTTAAAGCAAATTTCTACAAGATCAGCCAACTGATTCGAATTAATCAGTGGCAGATCTGTTGACAATTAAAAAAAATCTGATGTGTGCAGCACATGACTTTCTCTGCAGACTCATATTCCTGTTCTCTGTCTCTTCAATAATTTATTATATTGAGTTTAATAGCACAAAATAACGCCCACAATTATTTAAAATGACACTGAATTGGCACTTTTAATTCAATTTTCGTTTTCATTGGGTAACTGAACTTATTTTCAAAGGTGGCATAGCGAAAATGAAAAAAAACTAAAATATCACGAGAACGGCTGGTCCTAGAGTAATGGGGCTGGTCTTATACTTTACATCGTCAAAAATTACGTATAAAACAAGCATTTAATTGATATATTTGAGAATACGTAGTCTTTTATTTTAGATTTTGATTATTTTTGCGGGTCATTTCGCAAAAAGAGGTAGGTTCCTTTCTTCCGAATAGTAACAAAATCTAACCCACAAGTGACTTATCTACCAAATTTTGTGAAATTTGGTCTATTAGTTTTTCAGCTAGAGTGGATACAAGCATTTTCATTCGCAGTTGGTAACTGGATTTTTTTCCAACGGTGGCACAGCGGAAATGCGAAAAAACTAAAATATCTCGAGAACGGCTAGTCCTAGTGTAATGGGATTGATCTTATTATTTTCATTGTTAAAAATTATATATAAAACAAACATTTAATTGATATAATTGAGCATACGTAGTTTTTTATTTTCGATTTTGACGATTTTTGCGGGCCATTTCGCAAGAAAAGAAAGGTTACTTTTTTCTGAATCGTACCAAAATCTAATCATTACCAGAGTATCCCACAAGTGATTTATCTACTAAATTTTGTGAAATTTGATCCATTAATTTTTTAGCTAGAGTGGATGCAGGCAATTTTTTCGGGTCCTTTCGCAAAAAAAGGCGGGTTGTTTTTCCTGAATCGTACCAAAAGCTAATCAGTACCAGGGTCACACACAAGTGATTTATCTACCAAATTTTATGAAATTCAGTCCATTTGTTTTTGAGTTAGAGTGGATACATACATTGCACAGACAGACAGACAGACACACACACACACAGACGTCACGCCAGAAATAGTTTTTCGTATTCTAGAGGTCCCAAAACGTGTAGATCCGTCGAAAATTCGAGTTGTGATTTTTGGTATGATTCCAATACTTTCCCTATACATTACTATGTATTGCAGAGAAAGTAAAAAAAGAGTTTTTAAAATTTTTGACGTGAATTATCATAAGACGCGAGGTACGGAGTAAATCATGTAAGAAATATGACGGAGGAAAAACGGAAGTGACATCATATGATTACGAATATAGAACCATTGTTATAATTTGAAGGTCTGAGCCACTTGGTCTAGGCGACACATTCGATGACACTGATGGCGAATTTGGCGAAATATCGCCAACTTGAAGATTTTGGCAAGTTCAAGAAACTTTTCGAATTTTGTATATTGTCTAAGAACTTCGCGAATTGCGAATTTTCTCAGAACTTTCCACAGAGGGTACCATAAGCTCGTAATCATTCTGTTGGGTTGTTGATATGATAAGGGTAAAAGTATATATCGAACTCAATACAAAACCCAATATGCAATTTTCTTCTGATATATATACCTTTAATTATTTATTTATTTGGAATACACTTCTTAAGAGGCAGAAGCCCAGTTATAGAGAAAGGAAAAGAAATTACAACTAATATAAAACAATTATAAAATAATTCTGGTAGAAAAAAAGTGTGAAAAAATTAAATTCTAAATTTGCAACATCTGTGCATCGACATATGCGCTAGACCTCAGTATGCGCTTAGCTTGCTCCGATTGCGCTGAAGTGACTGCAAACGTTTTATCATCAATAACTTCGTCGTTTGCTGTCCGATACAGACAAAATCAACTGCACTCTACTTAATATATCAAAATTGTATAATTAAAAAAATATATTGCAACCTTTCCTTAGGTACTATATAGCATCGTCACACGCATCAACCTTTTCCCATTCGAAATATGCAAACGGAGTAATGTTTGACATTAATCTACAACGAGTAACATAGTTAATCACTATTCTTATTTTTCATAAAAGCATTTTAAAAAGAATAACCTGAGAAAGAAGGCTAATAAAATATATATTTTTTTGTATTCTTAGGCTGATTATTATTGCATACTCAAACAATGTGGAATTTAAATGATTGAGAAGGTAGCAGTGAGACTCATATTCTAAACTAGCAGTAAGCCCGTTCTTCGTACGGACTATATAATATAAAAAAAAAGAAACTTTATTTACAAATATGTGAAAATTCCTATAATATTCTAAATGACATTATTATTCAAAACATTCTATTAACACATTTAATTTAATTCTCCTAAAAAGAAGAAAATAATATCTGTTCTTGCTATACAAAATTATCTTCAGACAGATCTGATGAATAAAACTGGTCTCGTTTGCAAACAAATTTACAAAAAATATGAAATTGGATTAGCATATGCTAAAATGAAAGCGCTAAAATGATATTAGAAGTATCATTTTTATTCTGTTTCAATAATTGGTTAAACCCAATACATGAGTTAGAAAAATCTTTGCCAAAATAAAACAGATGACTTAAGAAATTGAATATACCAATATTTCCCCGTAACCTTTCAACCCGAAAGTCGTCATTGATATAATCCAGTCAAAAATATAATTCCGATAAAATTTAGTTTTAGATACCTTTCTTAATTATTTAAATTGGAAAAGATTTAATAAACATCGTCTGCTGTAAACAGCCCATTAGGTATAATTCCGTTGCTTAGTAACATAATACCTTTTTATTCAAAATAAATTTGCAGAAAAATATCGCTTGCATAACGGTATATCTATTTTTTATTAATATCTCGACAATACCTGGTCCTAGAAACTCGAAACATGGACAAAATTTTAAATGGAGCTATTCTAAGCCTACTCACACAATTTCATAAAATTTTGTGCAATCGTTCTCCCGGGATAATGAGGCAAACACACATATCCACAGACAGATTTTCAATTTTATTTATATAGATAGACACGCTATAAAGAAATGTTGTATAAAATTCCTATTTTTTACCACTACCAAATAATTTTAATTGATATCAAAAACTTAAAATATAAATTAGTACATGAAATATGCAAACAAAATTATTTCGCTTTTAAATTGGGAAGAGGAAAAGATAGGGGAGTGGTCCATCTGATACAGCGCTCAGGGTCAAAATACAGTAAGATCGACACTGTATTTATAAATAAAATTTATCTGTTATAGAATAAGAAACATTAATTCCTCGAGGAAAATGTTACATTAAACATATTTCGTGAATCTATAATCCAAAAGGTTATCCGGAAAGTGCATCTAAACAATCCTTCAAATACGAAACCATCTATTATCTCTTTCAGACACCAGAGTTTCTTTGTTATCGGTGTACATAATAAAAATTTCAATTCAATTAGGGTGGGTTTGGGCATTAGAAGAACTGGATGATATATGGTGGTCACGGTCATCACGTCACGGTGGGGAAGACAAACTACTTTAAAAATTGAAGTTATAAAGGAAATTGGAAAAGGAACGATGATTAAAATGATTATTGAATATTTAATCAGAAGTTGATTAATTGTGTTGTTTGTTTTCCTGGAGACTTTCAATAACGTCTCTGGGAGGCAAACGACATTGGAGGCCAATTTAATATTTACTTCAAACTATGCAACATTTTTATTTGCAGCTTCTACTAGTTCTTGTATTTACTTTAATAATTAGATTTATATATAGTAATTAGATGAAATTAATTTTTAAAATATGAAGACTATGGAGGTAAAGGTAAGGAGTTAAAACTCCATATTAAAAAAAACGCCAATATCATTTGAGATAATAATTAAGGTGGCGCTGGGAGAATAAGGTAGGATAAGATAAGCTCCCCTGCATTGTACGTATTTCTATGGAAAAAGGCTTAAAATATTTATTTAAACTGTCAGTTTTGTAAAAATAGGTTAGTAGCTTAATGTAAATTAGAACTCAAGCAACAAGAAATATTCCTACGTATTCAAAATTATTTTACCTTTCAATTTATTTTTTATCTCCCTATATTCTGAACCTTGTCCTACAACTGTGATGAAATACTAATTAATTATACTGACAATTAAGGAATCTTAATTTCAAAATAATCAAAAATCCACATACTCAATACTGTACCTCTCTTTTGTGTCAAATGGAAACGAGAGGCGCTTTGCTAATATTAGCGACACCTAGATATAATTCTCAAAGCGTTATGGCATTTTCGAGCGCTTCATCCATAGGAGTTTTATCTCATTCTCTCTAACTTCATAATTACGATTATCAATGAAAATATTGAAAACAAAAAGGCGTAATCTAAACATATCTCTCCAACTTCTGTTCCATATAATTCACTCGGTATATTGGAAGGGAATTTATCATTGACTTCAAATTTAATAATTTGCTGCTTTTTCCTACTCTCGCGTTTCATTTGCTACACCAGATGCACATCTAGTAAATAAATGAAATTACTGCAAAAGATTTTCTGATTATTAATTAATACAATGTGATATCATAAACACGAATTTTTTTTTTTAAATCTTTCAAACAACTTCTCTGCAACAAACTCTGTTGTTAATAAAAATATTGCGATATTAAAAATATGGAACTGAAACATTTTTTACCAACTTCACCTCTGTATAAGTCACTCAGGAAGGAAACAAAATTGACAAGCAATTTAACATTGACTTCACATTATGCAGAAATTTCATTTGAAGCTTTTGTCGTTCCTCTTAATGATTGTATTTATATTTTATAAATAAGTGAATATTACAGATAATCGGATTGTTAATTAAAATATAGTGGTATGAAAAGTGTATTAACAATTTAAAATAATATTTCTGCATAAGTTAACCAGCTATAACAAATAACATTGGCACGCAATTTAATATTTACTTCAAACTATGCAGAATTTTTATTTGTAGCCTTTACTAACTCTTACATTTCCTTTGATAATCAGATTTATATCTAGTAAATAAATAAAATTTGATTTAAATATACTTTGACTCTCAATTAAAATATTGATGACACAAATGCCGAATCTAAACATCTTTCCACAGCTTCTCCTCTGTATAAGTCACTCGGCAGGGAAACAACATTGGCAGGCAAGGCCACAGGTCAAAACCAAATGTTTCTTGAACAAGTGTTTGATATTGTGAATATGACCAACAGGTAAAACTAAAGTTTTATGAAGCAAAGTAAAAAATGAAAATACATTTTATTAATCAATTTTATTAATAAAGTTTTAATAGTCAAGATTCGCAGATTGATTTGTTCTTCAAAATACTCGCACACCGTTCTTCATTTATTTGCACGAAGGTCTTTGTCAGACAAAAATTTTGTGTTCTGTGAGCAAATTTCTTGTTTTTGGATAAATGTTTTGCCCTGTGAACTCCATTCATTCAAAATGCATATAAAATTGCTCGAAGAACATTTTATTTTTATTTATCAAACAAAATGTTTTGTTCAACAAATAAAAAAAATATGATGCGGGCAACACATGACTTTCCTTATATAATGCAATGAATTTACTACTTTTACAGTAAAAAAAATAGGTTTTTCTTATAGTAGATATTTATATTCTTTCCAAGATATTGAATTTGCGACAATTAGTCGTCATTTTCATTGATTTACCGTCATTTTCATCCATTTGGAGAGATTTTTGTTAATTGGTAACATTTAAAAGTCGCCAAGTTGGCGGCATTCCGCTAAATTCGTCGCCAAAATATCGCCAAGCATTATAGATGGAGAAATAAGTTATTATTATAGCAGATAAATGACTATCGGCGTTCAAATACAAAAGTATTGCTCAAAGTATCATTCCTCATGAATGGAACGAGTTAGATCCATGAGAATGATGTCACCCAATTTATCGTATGATATTACACATGAAAAATGAACATGTTTCTCAACAGTTAATATTTTTTTTAATTCATGGGATTTTTTGATAAATTTATTTGAAAAATGTGCAATATCTCGAGAACTGTTTATGCTAGCGTTCTAAAGTTTATGTTAATCGTTTTCTAAGGAAAAATTACATAAGAAATGTCTACTTGCGTAACTTTATTAAAGGTTTTGATTTTTTGATGATTTTTTCAAAATTTCACTCGAAAATTTAGTGGGGTTCTGAACATTCGATTACGCTTAAAAACAGCAGGCTTCTAGTATTCATGGATTGTGATTTTAGTACCAAATTTCATTCGAATCACTCCATTCGTTCGTAAGATATCGTCTCCACACACACACACACACACACACACACAGACATTACCTCAAAAATGTTTGGTTCGTGATCAGGGATGCTTGAAACGTGCTCTCCTGTCGAAAACTCGAATTCGAATTTTCGACCCCGTCACAATACTTTCTTTATACATTATGTATATAAGGAAAGTAATAAAATATTTTATTTGATCGTGGTTTTGTTTGGACCTGTGGACACGCGGCTTTATTTAACATTTACTGCAAACTGCAGAAATCCTATTTGCATCTCTTTTAAGATCTTGCCTTTCCTTTGATATATATGTGTAATTTATATCTGGAAATGAAATTACTTTTAAAATATTCCTGTTGTCAATTAAAATATTGATTACAAAGGTGCAGAATCTAAACATCTTTCCGCAGCTTCTTCTCTGTATGAGTCACTCTCTCCTTTCTAGTTTGTCGAAGCTCTTCGAGTTTGTCGTACTGCGTCGCCTGGACGAGTTCTGCGACCTGAGGAAAATAGTTATTCCTGAACAATATGGGTTCAGGAAGAAGCATTCCACTCAGCACCAGTTGCTGCGGGTCGTAGAGCTCGTCTATGAGGCGCGTAGCAAGCGGCAGAGCTCCACTTTGGTCTTTCTTGACCTCCAGAAGGCGTTCGATAAGGTGTGGGTCCAGGGACTCATATTTAAACTTATCAAACAATCCTTCCCTCCAAATCTCATCCATATTTTGTATTCATATCTGACTGGTCGAAGTTTTGCCGTCCGTGTTTCCGACCAACTATCCTCTCCCAGGAATGTTCTCAGCGGGGTCCCGCAAGGTTCTCTTGTTGGGCCCAAACTGTTCAACCCAGGGGCGGATCCAGAAATATTTTTCGGGTGGGGCGCAAAGCTAGAAAGCCAATTCGCACCTATTTCGGGAAATTTGTGGTCGGATTAGGGCATGCCCTCGAATGAACTAGCAAAATATTGAGAAATCAAAGAAAAATCCGAACGTATTCATACATATATATTTTAATATTATTTTTCATATTTAAAATAATTTTATTTCTATCTTTTTATATCTCATATATGTTTTAATATCTTTGTTTTTCATATCTCAGGCATGAGTATTTACAAAATAAACTCCATTTCTTTTGTGGCAAATTGCTTAATTACGGCCTCTACATCAACTCAAATATGGGAATAACTATTCATCAGGGCGAATCCTGTCAACCATTCGAGACTTCAACCAACATTTAAGTCCTCTCAAAGTAAATAAACCTCGCTCTGTTGTGACAATTGACACCTGCAGTATGTCTTGATCTTATACACTTTAATAAGGCATGGGTAAATATTGCTATCTTCCCTCAATTTCTCCAATACGCCAAGGGCCCCTGACGAAGGAGTTTTACTTCTACAAAACTTTATGGGATGTCCAGGTCTGAATTGTGCAGTGCCATGAGGCGGCATGATACTTTGATGGTCCTCCTGAAGTATGATTTAACACCCGTAGACTCTAATTTTAAATGATTTGGAATCATTTGGATCTGAAGATATTTAATAGACACTTCAATGAAAATTTTCTTAAAATCTGAGGATTAATTTGAGCAAAGAACGCAAACAGCCCACTTCCAGTGCACTGTTGATGAGAAGTCTTTCCACTAAATTATTAACTTGGTGCTGTTATCTGCCAGCTAGCCTTGGAATAATTAGTTAGACTCTCAACTCCTGCTTTCTTCTTTCATCGCTAATTCCGCATAAAACTTTTCAGCGTAGATATGCCTCTCCTTTAGCACTTTGACCACTTGCAAAATTTTTACAGTGGCTTCGTATGCATCCAAGCTCTTCTTCTGTATAAACTATTGTTGAATGGTTTGATTATAACAATTAAATCACTCAACGAAATACGGCCATTATGAATTCATAATGCGATATACCGCTGAAAAGAAGATTTGCTTTGGTCGCTGTTCCCATACAATGGCATTGTGTTAATTTCACTAAAGCTGTTCTGCAATTAGCAGCATATCAATTTTGAATTGTAGAATTGAGTCGATTCGCTGATCCTAGTGGGTCCAACAGTGTCCGACCAAGGAATAAACCCAAGTGATCGCTCAGTAATACATGCTTTTGCAAGGAGTTGAAAAAAGAGATTATTTATTCCGCAGTTTCTAGTGCATTCCTGGTGAACGGCATGCACATCACAGTAACTAGAAATTGTCAGATTGAGATTATGTTCGTTCCGTATTTCATATACTGGTTAATGTGAAAAATTGAATCCATTGTTGTTATTTGAATTACTTATTTAAGAAACAGCACATGTACTCAAATAGTAAATACAAAATTAATCGACTGAATAGTGACTTACATACCTTACAGAGTTTCAAACGACGTGAGGTCGAAACAGCATTAATCGCTAAAAGCACTTTAAACACAGGGAAGATATTCAAAATAATATCTGCTAGACATATAAATTTAGAATATATTGTTAGCTACGACTCTTTAAAAAGTACGAAAACCCAAAAACAATCCGTTTATTGAGCTGAGCATAATAAAACTTTTTTTAAGATCCTTCCAAATGTCATTTTTTTCACGGTTCTTATCAATAACGTGTTAAAAAGACCATTAATATATATTAGTTATTACATATAATATATAACCACTGTTAAAATAATTACACAGTGGTCATAACTAAAATTTTGAACAGTGGTCACAACTAACGCGGGTAGGTTTCGAAATCGAAAATTGTGTGAAATTTTCTCTGAAGTTAGTTCGTATAAATACAAATGAAACCCTATTAGTCGCTTTTACCTGAAAAATATTGATCCCCCCTCAACCAGGTCTCACTGCCACAGAGGCAAATCATTAAATTAGTTCTTCTTAAAATTCCCTCTAATTTGATGTCTCTATCTGTCATTTTAGTTAGCACTTGCGTCTGTTCCGCAGTTTTCCATTGTTTCCGTACGATGTGCATTGAATATTCTCTCATTCAATTGCGTAGTCTCGCATAAGCAATCAACGCCCACCGAAGTCAAGGCATTACCCTCGAACAGTGCGTTGTAGCATATGCTAAGGCTCCTCTATAAGGCTCCTCTATGTAGTAGAGGAGCTCTAGCATATGCAATCTGCCATACGCAACTCTCCGAAGTCAAGACATAATCCAAGATAAGTGCGTTGTAGACATTGGCGAACCCCAGTTTTCCCCTTGGCCCAGTGGCGGCCATTGGGGGCGCCGCGAGTACGCGCGACTTCATTGAGTAAACACCCCAAATTATTTTTTTAGTTATACAGATTTATTACAATTTCTATTGAAAAAATCTGAATTTTTGGTTCAATTAAAGGAGATTTATTAAAAATAAGTTATGAAAATGCCACTAGATGGCAGCACTACACCTTTCTTTGGAGAACGTCGATTCACGAAAGCTGTATTGCACAGAATTTCAACACATAGGGGAAAATATAGGGATATTTTAAAAGCCGCGTCCCTACGATCGACATATCCTGAGTGAAAGAACGGTATAGGAGCAATATTAGAAATTTGGCGTGAAAAAAAACCAGACATTGCAGATTTACTAGTAGATTGTGTCGCGGGAATGAACGCGCCCCGGCCAAAAAGAAACAGAAGAGTAGAAAAACATGAAGAGGGACTTCTCAAATTGGCTCAGTTTCGCTAATTTGGCTTCAATTTGGTACATTTAAGAATGTGTTTGTTCTCATTCTCGTTTTTGTTATAAATTTGGAAGTTTAAATAAAGATTTGAACAAATGAGAGAATTAAGTGTACGTGTGTGGTGATGGGAAGGGGGGGGGGGTATGATATTTTAGGGGTTTCTGGCCATCGTGAATAAAGTGTCTTATTTAGGACAGACACTCAGTTTGAGGGATCGTTTGTCCCACCCAGCTGTCTTAATTATTGAAGTTGTTTCGCATTTCGTCATTTCTGATGTAGTTTGTCTGTTGTTCTGTTCTTCCGGAAGGGATTTATTTCTATGCTCTGGTTGATCTGCTGGTGACGAATTTCAATGTTTGACTTCAAAATAATTCTTTAAACGTCACGAGTTTCCAATTTTTGGCACACTGGGACATATAGGCTATTTTTAGTGACACTTTCATAAATGTGTTGTTTCGGACATTTAGTTTGAGTTGACTTACCCAGCTGTCTTACTTTTTCAGCTATTTAACATTAAAAAATGCCTAAAAATTAAAGAAATTCTAAGTATTTGTTAAAAAACTTAAAAATTAAATTTTCAACATGATCCTTTTATCTGACTTCGTTTTTCTGGAAATTTTGGCCCGACCGTTGGCGACTATATTGGTAGCCCCCAAATTGGCTCTAGACTTATAATATTGGCCCTAGGCTTATATTTAAATTGAAGTAGCTCCCAAATTTCTTATCTCGCCTTCTAATTCAGCGAGTTTGATTCTAATCATGGTTATAGACTCTGCACCATCTGTACGTGTCACCTAAATATATATTTTGTGCCAAGCCCCTGGACATAACTTTTAGCTTAGCTCCCTCAGTTTTACATCTCGTTTCCTAACAGAGAGATTTTGGTTCTGCTAGTGGCTATAGCCTCTGCACCATTTGTACATGTCACCTGGATATGCATCTTTGTGAGAAATCCCTGAGATTAACTTTTACTTCAGTTACGCCCCCCCCCCCCTCCAATTTCCCACCTCACCTCTTAATTGAGCGATTTTGATTTTACTGATGGCTATAGTGTCTGCACCATTAGCACATGTCACCTGGATCTGCATCTTTATAGTGATAGATCTTTGAGCGTAACTTTTACTTCAAATAGCACCCCCCCCCCCCCCACACACACACACACTTATCCATCTCGACCCTAATAAAGCGATTTTGATTCAGATGGTGGCTATAGTCTCTGACCCACATGTACATATTAACTTGATATACATATTTGATGGATATAATATACATACGTTTTTTGCGTCAACCCCTGGGCTTAACTTTTAGTTTAACTAGTCCCCATAATTTTACATTTCAATTTCTAATTGAGCGATTTTGATTCTGCTGGTGACTATATAGTCTGAGCAACATTTGTACATTTCAATTGGATACACATATTTTTGTGTCAACCCCTTGGTATAACTTTTAGTTTAACTAGTCCCCAGAATTTTACATATCTGCTTCTAATTGAGCGATTTTGGTTCGGCTTGTCGCTGTAGTGAGTTTCTCTACCATTTGTACATGTCACCTGGATATGCAACTTTAATATGGCAAATCTCCGAGCGTAACTCTTACTTTGGTTACCCCCCCCCCCCCCAATTTTCTATCTCGCCTCCTAATCCACCGATTTTGATTTTACGGGTGGCTATAGTGTCTGAACCATCAGTACGTATATGCATATTTTTTAGTCAACTCCCTGGGCATAACTTTTAGTTTAATTAGCCCCTACAATTTTACTTAAATTAGGACTATGTAATGTTTTTCACTAGGAAAGATACGTTCCATGTGTCCAGACTTTTTATGAACGGGCGAGCAGGTGGGAGGTACGTTATTTTACTTAATACATCCGTCGTTTATATTTTTAATACTCCCGTTGCTATGCCCACAATACGTATATGTATATACATATGCTTTATATATACATATATATATATAATATATATAATATATATATATATATATTACTAACATATATATAGGCATAAATACATAGATGAGCGCCCCCCTCTACATGTCGCTCACGAGCCGCCACTGCCTTGGCCTTACTTATGTTGCGTTGTCTGGAGTTCGCACATTTGATCAAGACTTTCCCAGAATCACGACTGCTTAGTATCAACAACCACAAACTCTTTTCAATTAAAAGGGTCGAGTTTGCGCGATTACAAACATTCCAGGATAGAAATTCTTATTACACCCGAAAGATTGAATCTGCAATGTATGCAGGTTTCAGTACTCTATAATTTGTGAGTTTTAGTTTCATTTCACGGTAATTTCCGTTTCGTTTATTAAACTCCGAAAACTTTTTACTTTCCTACTATATTTAACTTTTGACACAGAGTGCTTTCTGGTTACAAAATCCAGCAAAATCAGGCATAATTCAATAAAGTTTTAGTTTTTTAATAATTCGCACAGTTCAATTAGCGATTGCCGCACTTAAAGCACACCTAGTGTATTATTTTAGAAAATTCGTCTTGCCCTTTGTGAGTGACAGCATCGCTAAGCTATCATCGAATATTTCTGAATTTTTTATCATTATTCAACCAAATATATTTCATTTGTGGAAAATAAAAAGCTCCTACTGTGATCAAGCCACGACATCCTTCCTAGATTTTTTTAATTTCTAGATACGTCATTGAATCAAGATCAGCTTATATTTTCTACTTTGGATTGTGTTGTCGTATTTCATTTCTGTAATTTTTTTATTTATTTCTTATGCTTTTATTTTTCTAATAATTTTACATTTTGATTTTTTTTTTATTCTGCATTGAAATCCTATTCTCGGGGAGGGCGCGCGCCTCCTGCGCCCCCCCCCTGGATCCGCCCTTGGTTCAACCTCTACATTAATGATCTTCCTCGTTCCCCTGGTGTCACCCTTGGCCTCTATGCCGATGACACTGCCCTGTTCGCACATCACAAACAGACACAAGTCGTGCACGACAATCTGCAAAGTCATCTGAACGACATGACACAATGGCTAACCAAATGGCGCATCAAAGTAAATGTAGGTAAGTGTGCTGCTGTCACCTCCCCCCCCCCCCTCGGCATACCCATCCCGCTAATCTTATCTTAGATAATCAGCCTATTTCCTGGCAAGATAGTTACAAGTACCTTGGAGTGTACCTTGATTCTAAATTATCGTGGAGCCTTCACATTTCCGAAACTAGTAAGAAAGTGAAGGCTGCACTTGCCCAGCTTCGACCCCTTTTGGCTAGGAATAGCCGCCTGTCCGTTCGCACTAAGTTATTGCTATACAAGTCCTGTATACGTCCCATTATGACGTGCGGAGTCCCTGTTTGGGGCACCGCAGCCGAGACTAAAATTAAGAAGCTTCAAGTCATCCAGAATAACGCACTGCGTATGTTTGCTAATCTGCCGAACTACGTCCAGCTAGAAGTCCTGCACAGAGACCTCAAAATTAGGCCTTTTTTGGAACATGTCAAAAAGCTTTCTCTAAAATTCCACTGAGGTCTGAGAAGGAGGTCTGAGGAGGTCTGACAGCATTCCTCACTATCGAATAGGGCACCCGGGCTCGCGCAAGCGCCCCCGGTCGTTACCTACCAGATCGGTGAGAGATGTTTTCTTCCGCCCTAAAAAGCGGTTGCGTCCATCATAGCCTTGTGTTCTCAATTTAGATGCAGACTCTAGTTTGCTGTACCCCTCCCTAGCATTTGGGAATTCGCGTTTTTCGTTGGCAAGCTACCTTTTATGTTGTCGCTACTAGGCACTGCTCAAGCTCAAGGCCCTGCGTTCTTCGGGGCGCCCCAGTCTATCCCCCTCTTTTATCTCTCTGTTGGGAACCCGCTTGGGCCCCAACTTTTTCAGTTTTCTGAAGACTTGGGGAAGGGCACGACCTTGGTCGCGCCCCCCCCCCCCCCCCAAGCATATCTTAGACTTAAATTCCTATCAGTTGTTTAAAAGCCTTTATTACTCTCTCTTTCTGTATCTTTTCTTTTCGTCTGGAGTTTAAAGGGAGGAATCTTCCTCTCCTGGGCACTCCACTAACCCCGTCCTTGAGTCCTTGAGTATGAGTCACTCGGAAGAAAAACAACATTGGCAAGCAAGGCCGTGTATCCACAGGCTGAAACAAAATGTTCGAAACAAATGTATCTCGGACCATGGATATGACCGGGTCGGTGCAATGGATATGACCAGCAGACAAAACAAAAGTTTCACGAAACGAAATAGAAAGTTAATTAGATTACTTGCGGAGTAAGAACATTGGAAGGTAATTTAATATTTACTCTAAATTATATTGAATTTTTATTTGTTAAACTATTTCTTACATGCTTTCTAATAATAAGATTTATGTTGATTAGATGATCTTAAATTCTAAATATTTCTCTCTCTCTCCATATATATAAATATATATATAAATATATATATATATATATATATATATGTATATATATATATATATATATATATATATATATATATATATATATATATATATATATATATATATATATGCGTATATATATATTAATATACATATATATAGATATATATATTCATGTATATATATGTATATATGGAGATATATATATATATATATTGGTTAAAATATATATATCAACAACAAATCTCAGCAACAAATATTTCAGCAACAAATATCTCAGCAACAAATATATATATATTTGATGCTGAGCGAATTGAGTCTGACGAGTCGCAAATCACATAGCTAGAACCAGAAGTAAAATTTATTTTGTTAATGGGCTTCCTATATTTTTAATTAACACCACTATTTTTATTACCACCATATGCAAATGCTACAGATTTGATGTGATTATGTCCAATATATTTTGAATAAGCCGATATATTTTTAATTAATTTCTCGGTCAATTTTTTCTGCCAGAAGGTGAGTGGGAATGAGAAATCCTCCCATATCTGTGAAAAAGCGCAGGTGAGGAAAATGATTTTTCTGAGAGCATTTATTTTGGCACTTGCGAGGTACATTGAATGTAATAATAGGTAGTGGTATTTGAAGTTCTTAATACACATTTCCTTTAATTAACTTTTAAAGATATGCTGATTGCTAGGTAACTCTTAGCATATTTTATTAATATATTAACTTTTTCCTAATTCCCTTTATTGCTTGGAATATGTGTGAAAATAATAGGTTAAACTATACACTATGAATGTAAATACTCTTATAATTTTATATATTTACATAAGTCAAAATGAATTGAGTGCATAATTGCATTTAAATCATCGGTGTTGTTGTTGAAACCCAGACCGTCCGACCTACCAGAAAGGTGTAAGGTAACTGTTTGGACGGTCGGGAAGTGCCACCCAATTTAGACCGGAACCCAGTGGGGGAGGCATCCACAGGGACCGTACCCTCCTTCCCCTACCACCAACCTCTCGGAAGGACTTTCGGACCCACATGTTTAACGTGATCGTACTCCGCATGAACACGGCGGCAGTTTTGGCAGTGGCTGGAATCGAACCCGGGTCTACCGAGTGCAACTCCAGCACGCTAACCAATGGGCTACCGCGATTTGACAGACTAGCTGTTAACTTGAAAAAAAATAGTTTTTTAAATAATTCTTGCACAATTCTTTTGATGAATAATTTTGGAATGAAAGCTCACAACTTAAAAAAAGATATAATTTTTACTTTCTGTATACTATAATACACAGGAAGTATTTTTTTAAACTCTATATCTTAACGGATAAGTACACCTGTGTGTGTGTGCGTGTACGTGTGTAAATCTATTTTGTGAAAAACTAGAATTGGAATGAATTTTTCGTAATTTCCATGATAAGAATGCGAATTTCAAGAATTTCGTAGCATTATTTCTCACAAAAAAAAAATGATAATCACGGTTAAGGCAATTTAATCTACAACATCGATGCCAATAAACTGTTGCCAACTTGAAAAAGAAACATTAATAAAGAATTTTAACGAAATACGGAAAAAGGATAACTTGGATAGAAAATGCCAAGAACATTTTTTTTTATTCTGATAATGATGGTGGTACTATTAGGCCTAAACATCACGTGTATATGAAAAAGTTGAGTGGAGATTCCCACTCGAGATATTTACTACAATTTTAATATTATTATTATTTGGAAATTTTCAAACAATTATAATAATACCGACAATTACATACATTTATAAACAATTATAAAAATATAACAATTATAACAAAAATATAGATTTTGTCCGGATATTTGAACTTGCAATATAGTTAGTTGCCTAGAGTATTCGAATTACTACCGTTTTCAAGATGACTAAAATGTAGTCGTGAACTAGTCAAATCTAATCTAGTTTAATTACGAACTCCAATTAGTCTAAATGAAAATGACACCGTGCCCTTTATATGAAAGTTCATTATCGAGTATATGGACGGAGTGACCTCATTGCGTGGGATAATTAGTGAGCCTTTTTGCTTATCCCACCCACCATGAAGTAGGAGTTAATTCCGCCGAAAACCTTATTTGCTTTTCCCTTGAAAGTTAGATTAAATAGAAACGTTTACATGGATGGATTTAGCAATAAGTTCATTAGTTCTAGTGTTTTGATCTTCTTTGTTACATTTTCATAGTATTGTATGAAGCGTGAAGGGGGAAACCATTTTACTTTCCCTATAATACAGGGTAGAGTATAGAAAAAAGTATTGGAATCGTGTCGAAAACCGGATTTCGAGTTTTCGACGAATCTATACGTTTCTGGCACTTTAGGACACGAAGTCACAGCATTCAGTGTAATGTCTGTCCATGTGTGTGTGTGCGCCATACACACACTAATACACACATACACTGATGCACACACACACACACTATTCGACCCAAAACTATTCGACACTCAAAAAGTATTCGACAAAATTTTATAAAATTTGGTATGTAAGTCACTATAGTCACTTGTAGGTTACCTGGAGGGAGCGGATTAGATTCTTGTACAATTCGAAAAAACAAAAACAGAACCCACATTTTTTGCGGACTTGCTCACAAAACTCGTCAAATTCTGGAATAAAAGACTAAATATGCTGAAATGTATTAATCAAGTACCAGTTTAATGCGGAATTTTAACGAATAAATGAATAAGACCAACTACATTACTCCTGAACGAATATTTCTAAAGATATTAAAGGTTTTTGGAATTTCAAGGAGCTGACGATGCTTTTAATTGTAGTTAAAAAATTTGTTTAATGAAATTTCTTAAAATTTGGTAAATAAGTAACTTGTAAGTTACCCTGGTTCTGATTGGATTTTGGTACGGTTTGATAAAATAGAATTAACTTTTTTTACAAAATGGCCCGCTAAATCGTTAAAATGTGAAATAAAAGTGTGAGTATAATTAAAAGTATTTATTAAATGCTCGTTTCCTATGTAATTTTTGATGACGAAACAAATAAGACCAACCACGTTACTCTAGAGTAAACTGCTCTAGAGATATTTAAGTTTTTTTTTTTTTTTTTTTTTTCGTTTTTCGTTTTGAGGAGCTAGCAACGTTTCAAAATGCGTAAAATTGTCAAATGAAAAAAAAGCCGAATTAAAACTGCAAATTGGATGCAAAATCAAACGAGTATTCGTCTCATTTTGGGCAATGAAACTCAATTTAATAGATTATAATACAGAAAATCTGATGTGTGCAGCACATGACTTTCCTTATATACTGCAATGAATTTACTACTTTTACAGTTAAAAAATGTTATTCTTATAGTAGATACTTATATTCTTTCCAAGATATTGGATTTTCTTCAATGAATCGTCATTTTTATCCATTTGGTGAGATTTTCGTTAATTTGGCTACATTTAAAAATGTCGCCAAGTTGGCGACATTCCGCTAAATTCGTCGCCAAAATCTCGCCAAGCGTTATGGACGGAGAAATAAGTTATTCTTACAGCGGATAAATGGCTATTGGCGTTCAAATGCAAAAGTATTACTCAAAGTATCTTTTCTTACGAATGGAACGAGTTAGATCCACAAGAATGATGTCACCAAATTTATCGCATGATATTACATATGAAAAGTGAACATGTTTCTTAAGAGTTAATATTTTTCTATTTTATATGACTTTTTGATAATTTGTTTGAAAAATGTGCAATATCTCGAGAACGGTTCATGTTAGCGTTCTAAAATTTATGTCAATCGTTTTCTAATGAAAAATTACATAAGAAATGTCTATTTGCGTAACTTTATTAACGGTTTTGATTTTTTGATGATTTTTTCAAAATTTCTCTTGAAATTTTTGGGGGATTTGAACATTCGATTGTGTTTTAAAACAATAAGCTTCCAGTATTCATAGATTGTGATTTTTGTACCAAATGTCATTCAAATCGCTCCATTCGTTCGTGAGATATCGTCTCCACAGACTCACTGACACACACACACACACACGCACACACACCACTTCAAAAATGTTCGATTCGTGATCAGGGATGTTTGAAACGTGCTGTCCTGTTGGAAACTCGAATTCGAATTTTCGACCCTGTCACAATACTTTCCTTATACATTATTGTATATAAGGAAAGTACTAAACTTTGATATTCGAGCATTGTTTAACAAATATCATTGTTTCGAGGATAAGTCATAAATATGTATATAAGAAAAATCTGATGTGGGCAACACATGACTTTCCTTATATAACGTAATGAATTTATCACTTTTACAGTAAAATAAATAGGTTTTTCTTATAGTAGATACTAATATTCTTTCCAAGATATTGAATTTTCGACAATTAGTCGTCATTTCATTGATTTAGCGTCATTTTTATCCATTTGGCGAGATTTTCGTTCATTTGTCAACATTTCAAAAAGTCGCCAAGTTGGCGACATTCCGCCAAAATTCGTCGCCAAAATCTCACCAAGCATAATGGACAAAGAAATAAGTTATTCTTACAGCAGATAAATGAATATTGGCGTTCAAATACAAAAGTATTACTCAAAATATCTTTTTTCATGAATGGAACGAGCTAGATCCACGAGAATGATGTCATCCAATATATCGCATGGTATTACTGAAAAGTGAACATGTCTCTCAAGAGGAAATATTTTTTTTTTTATTTTATAAGACTATCTGATAATTTTTTGAAAAATGTGCAATATCTCGAGAACGGTTCATGTTAGCGTTCTAAAATTTATGTCAATCGTTTTCTAATGAAAAATTACATAAGAAATGTCTATATGCGTAACTTTATTAGTGGTTTTGATGTTCTGACTATTTTTTCTAAATTTCATTTGAAAATTTAGGGGTGTTCTTAACATTCGATTGTGTATAAAAACAATAGGCTTCCAGTGTTTACGGATTGTGATTTTTGTACCAAATTTGGATCGAATCGGTCCATTCGTTCGTCAGTTATCGTCTCCACAGACTCACTGACACACACACACACACACACACACACACACACACACACACACACACACACACACACACATACTTTCACACACACACACACACACACACACACAGACATCACTTCAAAAATGTTTGATTCGTGATCAGGGATGCTTGAAACGTGTTCTCCCGTCGAAAACTCGATTTCGAATTTTCGACCCCGTCACAATACTTTCCTTATACATTATGTATATAAGGAAAGTAATAGGATTTTCTTATAGTAGATACTAATATTCTTTCCAAGATATTGAATTTTCGACAATTAGTCGTCATTTTCATTGATTTAGCATCATTTTTATCCATTTGGCGAGATTTTCATTAATTTGGCAACATTACAAAAAAGTCGCCAAGTTGGCGACATTCCGCCAAATTCGTCGCCAAAATCTCGCCAAGCGTTATGCACTAAGAAAAAAGTTATTCTTACAGCAGATAAATGACTATTGGCGTTCCAATACAAAAGTATTATTCAAAGTATATTTTTTCATGAATGGAACGAGCTAGATCCACGAGAATGATGTCACTCAATTTATCGCATGGTATTACATATGAAAATTGAACATGTTTCTCAATAGGATTTTTTTTTTTATGTGACTTTTTCATAATTTTTTTGAAAAATGTACAATATCTCGAGAATGGTTCATGTTAGCGTTCTAAAATTTATGCCAATCGTTTTCTAATGAAAAATTACATAAGAAATGTCTATTTGCGTAACTTTATTAGCGGTTTTGATTTTTTAACGATTTTTTCAAAATTTCATTCGAAAATTTAGGGGGGTTCTGAACATTCGATCACGTATAAAAGCAATAGGCTTCCAGTGTTTACGGATTGTGATTTTTGTACCAAATTTGGTTCGAATCGGTCCATTCGTTCGTCAGTTATCGTCTCCACAGACTCACTGACACACACACATACTTTCACACACACACACACACACACACACACACACACACACACAGACATCACTTCAAAAATGTTTGATTCGTGATCAGGGATGCCTGAAACGTGCTCTCCCGTCGAAAACTCGAATTCGAATTTTCGACCCCGTCACAATACTTTCCTTATACATTATGTATATAAGGAAAGTAAAAAGTAAAAATGAGTTATGTATATAAGAAAAGTGAAAATGAGTTTAAGTCTGTAGGGAAAATCATGTGCTACCAACATCAGAAATTTTACTTTCCCTATATACAAAATATACAATCAATGTCAAAAATTTAGAAACTCGAAGAATTTCTAACTGAACACAGAAAATGCATAATTATTCTTTTAACATAAGTATAGCATGAAAGAGCTGTCATATAGCATATACATGAAAGCACTTACTAAAATAAGAAAACTAGTACAATTTAGAACATAATTTTAAAAATTAGTGTATGTCAAAAGTATAAGAATAATTAGCAAATATGCGCATTTTTTTACTTTCCCTGCAATACATGGTAATGTATAGGGAAAGTATTGGAATCATGTCGAAATCGCAATTCGAGTTTTCGGCGGATCTACACGTTTCTTCGAGACCTCTAGAATACGAAAAATCTATTTTTAGCGTGACGTCTGTACGTGTGTATGTCTGTCTGTGCAGATTTTGTATCCACTCTAACTCAAAAACTAATGGACCGAATTTTATAAAATTTGGTAGGTAGCTCACGTGTGGGCGAGTCTGGTGCTGATTAATTTTGGGTACGATTCGGGATAAAAGAACCCGCCCTTTTTTGTGAAATGACCCGCAAAAGCTTGTATCCACTCTAACTGAAAAACTAATGGACCGAATTTCATAAAATTCGGTAGGTAGGTCACTGGTGCTGATTAGATTTTGGTATGATTAAAAAAAATAACCTGCCTTTTTTGCAAATAGGCCCGCAAAAATCGCCGAAATCTAAACTAAAAAACTACGTATGCTCAAATATATCCATTAAATGCTTATTTAATACGTAATTTTTAACGAAGAAAATAATAAGACCAACTGCATTATACTAGGACTAGCTGTTCTCGAGATATTTTAGTTTTTTCGTATTTTCTCTACGTCACCTTTGAAAAGAAGTTCAGTTATTAAATGAGAACGAAAATTGAATTAAAAGTGAATTAAATGTAATTAAAATAAAGAGAACGTGAATATAAGTCTGCAGGGAAAGTCATGTACTGCCCACATCAGATTTTTTAAACCGAACAAAATGACGTCATTAAACGAACACTATAGTATAACTTATGCTGTCTTCTGGGTAACTTCATCAAAAGGATGAAAGCAATGTAATTGACGAACGAGGAGTTTTCCAGAATTTGGTGACTAAAGTTAGATGGAATGACCGTATAGGAAATTGCAAAGCAATTAAATTGATCTGAACGAAGTATCTATATAGTATATTAGCCGGTAACGATAACTGGATGCCAAAAGGCCGTTCTGGAACAAAACGTGTTACTTCTGCACGCAAAGACAGATGGATTTTGTAGATGGAATCTAACAAATTCCAACAAATTTAACAGAAAGCGGACGCCAAATTTCGAAAAAATATTATCCATAGACGGAATATACGCAGAAGTACGCAGGTTTATAAGGAAAATATCTCGGAAAAGAGCTTTAAAATCTTGACACGAAATGGAGAGATTGCAGTGGTCCATATGTTCTACAGTGACAAATGGCTATCTGTAATATTTATTGATAAAAATAAATGGAATCTGAAGGGTCCTGGTGGCTGTGCATCCTATTGGAATGACTTATGGACAGAGCCTATAAGGTATTTTTAGTAGGAAGCAAGATGTCGAATGAGTCAAAGTGAGGGATGGATTTAAATTTAATGGTCAAACCTCTCTAACATTTTTAAATGAAAAAATGAAGTCTGAAGACTTTTGAGAATAATTTACTTCTATTTAATAACTTGCTGCGGAAGGTCCAAATTTTTTTTTTTAGCAAGATTGTCAACCCATCCATCCTTACTTCAAACTCAATGAAAATGTGGTTCCAACGCCAAAATATATCGAATTTCGATTGACCCACTGCTGAGCTCAGATTTCAATCCAACTGAAAATTTATAGGGAAGTGTGAGCTGCACAGTGTACGCAATTGAAAACCAACATTTCTCGATGGAAGATTTGAGAAACTCCATACAAAGAGACCAGTATGAAATAATATTATGTAGAACTTGGCTTTTTCGATGAAAAAATCTGTTTATGGAATTATACGCAATGGGGAAAATATCATTAGAAACCTGTGTAAATAAAATTGAAAATCTGTCTGTCTGTACGTATGTTTGTCTCATCATTACGGGAGAACGGCTGAACCGAATTTCATGAAATTTTGTGGGTAGCTTTGGAATAGTCCCAATTAAAATTTAGTCCATGTTTCGAGTTTTTAGGACCAGGGGTTGTCTAGATATTAATTAAAATCGCATAGTTAAACCTTCCATAGACATAGCATTATGCAGACGATGATTTTTCGCATAAATTTATTTGAAGAAAATGATATCATGTCACGTAGCAACGGATTCAAATCCAATGTGTTTATGAGGCAGACGATTTTTATCAAATCTTTTCCTATTTAAATATTAAAGAAATTTATATAAAATAAATTTTATCGAAATTACATTTTTGACTGGATTATATAAATTACGACATTTCGATTAAAATATTACTGGGAGTATCTTCCTATATAATTTTAGCGCTTTTATTTTGACATATAATGATTAAGTTTCATATTTTTGTAAATTTGTTAACAAGCGGGAACAGGATATACATATTATCTTTAGATCTGCCTGTGAAGATAATTTTGTATAGCAAAAACAGATATTCTTAAACTGCTTTTTAGGAACATTAATTTAAATATTTTAATAGAATGATTTGAATAACAGTGACATTTAGAATATTATAGGAATTTGCACATGATTGGGAATTTTAAGTTTTTTATATTATATATTCCGTGCGAAGAACGGGTATACTGCTAGTGTATTTATATATTTTATTATTATATTGTAATAAATTTAGTAAAAATTTTATTATTATATTGTAATAAATTTAGTAAAAATTTTATTATTATATTGTGCTAAATTTAGAAAAAATTGTGTATATATATTTTTGGTTTTGACACATGACATTTTGGAAATTTTTATATTACATATAAATTTATTGTATTTTGGTCTTTTTTTATAGTAAATGCAAACGAAATACGTCATACAGTAAAACGCACCACTTTTAGTGATTGTGGTTTATGCATTTCATTTGAAAACACGATTTTGTGTCTGTGTCTAAACTTTTGACATTGACTGTAATGTTTTGAAAAGTATTATTGCGAGTCAAATATTTGAATTCAAGTTTTCAACGGAAAAGAACGTTCTAAGCATCCTTGAACTTGAATCTAACGTTTTTGAGGTGATGTCTGTGCTTGTGCATGTATGTCAGTTGCGTGTATTCGTGAGTCTGTGGACTCAATAGCTCACGAACGAATGAAGTGTTTCGAAAATAATTCGGAACGAATATTACAAAACTTGAACTATGTTGATTTTAAACGTAATTAAATGACCCCCCCTTTCCCAAATTTCAAATAAATTAATGAATTTTGAAGAATCATTAAAAAATCAGGAATTTCACGAATGATAAATAAATAATCATTTAAATTTTTTTATTATAAAACAAATAGCATAAACTTTAGAACATTTATATGATCCGTTCTCATGTTATTGCACGATTTACGAATGGATCTTTGAAAAAATCAGGACCCTCAATACTCTTAAATAATCATTTTATACTTAATTTTTCGTTATAAAGCGAATGATATATACTTTAGAATGCTAACATGACCCTTTCTTGAGACACTAAATGTTTTTCCAATAAATAGGTGTGTACGTGTCACATATAATGACCACTATCCATTTCGGGCGCACGAAGCGTGGGTGGGAGTTGCTAGGTGTACATATAGATGGTATTTAATAGCTATGCATAAGTAAAATCCCTTATCTGCAAGCACAGGAAATTTCCCGAATGCAATCCAACAACTGTGAATAGACACACTGGTCCCGCCTATGCAGTCTAATTCATTTTTTAATCCCGTTTTCCAAAGCGAAAGATACTTCTTTCCATCAGAAGAGTGCATTTTATTAATTGTATCCGAATTCACTCCTACAGATAATGAGAAATAATCACTCCCTGAGGAATACTATTGACATGAATTCTTGAGTGATGAAAAAAATGAGGTACGTAGACGTAACTTGTTTTGGGGTGCGAAACGCATCCGAGGGCTAATTGTTTATGCATTACGCTGTTGAAATGCAGCTCGTTTCTGTTTTAATTAGCTCATAGTGTGATTTGGAAGATTTGTTTTAATTACGAAAAATGGTTCAGAAGGTGTGTACTGTAGTTCTGAATGTAAGTAACTTTTGGCAAATAAATAACAAACGTTTGTTTGTAAATAGCATAAAATAAATATCTGGCATGCGAGTCTTCTCTCCATTTTCTCATACATTCATACTTCATTTAGTTTCACTTCTTTCTTTCTTTTTGATAATTATTGTAATATATTATTTCTTTCCCTATACGAATAGTATAGGGAAAGTTTTGTAATGGGGTTGAAAATTCGAATTCGAATTTTTAACAGGAGAGAATGTTTTTAGCACCTCTGAACTCAAATCGAATGATTCTGAAGGCATGCTTGTTGGTCTTTGGACGCGATATCTTATGAATGAATAAAGCGTTTCGAAAATAATTTATACGATTATTACAATCAATGAATACTGGAACCCAATTGATTTTAAGCGCAATCAAATGTTCAGAAGCCTCTCCCCCTAATTTTCAAATGAATTTATGAATATTTGAAAACAATCAAGACTTTCGACAATAATAAATAATCATTTCTGGTGTAAGTTTTCATTAGAAAACGAATGACTCCAGTTTTGAAACGCTAGCATGGACAGTTCTCAAGATATTGCACAATTTTCAAATACATTTATTGAAAAAAATTACATAAAATAAAAAAAGCAGTATTATCAAATAGTTTCACATTCCACATACAATATTGTACAATAAATCTGTTAACATCATTCTCGTGGATCTAATTTATTCCATTCGCACACAAGAGAAGATACTTCATGTGCTAGTTTTGCATTTTGGCGCCAAAGAATTCGACAATAGTAATTTATTTTACGTGATATTCATTAAATGTCAATTCCATTTTAATGGGGATTTTGCACATGAGTGCGAATAAGTCACTCTGTTTGGACCAATAAGCTGCTAAAAGCGCCAAATTTTATTTCACGTGGTGTTAATTCAACGCCAAAGTCTTTGTGCTGTGGATTTTGTAAACCATTATTTGCGCTGTGAAAGAACTAAAGTATTGTGTAGGGGAAGACATGTGCTACCCACATCAGATTTTCATTTCAATGTTCGTATCCAAGTTATTATTTTTAAATATTTCGTAGAAATTTGTTTCTTTTTTCAAGTTGGCAACAGCTTAGTGACGTATCAAATAAGCTATTTTGATTTCAATCAAAATAAGCTATTTTGGTACCATTAACATTCATGGCGTAATTAAAACTACCAATTGATAATGCCCGCCACTCTTCCTCGTGATATACAACAGTGAACATTTGATCCTGGTCGAGGTCCATCCTTTCTTGTCACAATCCGTAAAAGAGCATGGAAGAAACTTCAGATGAGTAAGTCAAATACTTGATATGTTGCCATATGCAAAAGCCATCCAGAGGCGACAATCATATTCAATGCGTTCGCAAATAAATTCCATCACAATTTCTTACAGCGAATCTGGGGACGGTAACTGTTCAACATTTTGTCTAATATAATAGGTCTACTCCTCCCATTCCAGAATTATATTTATAAATCAGAAGTGGCTGTTGTATATTCACTTTTCTCCTCTTTCCAGATGCATTTTTTAGCTACTGTAACTGGGTTGGTTGGTGAAAGCAATAATTTGAAGCAACGGTCACAACGACATTATCGCTCCAACGCCCCCAAAATACGGAATCATTACTTCGGCAGTGGCGCACCCACGGGGGGGGCCGAGGGGGCCCTGGCCCCCCCCTTGGGCTGACAAAGCAAAACGCGAAGGGCGCTGTCAGCACAAGGGAGAACTAGGTCTGCCTTCGAGAAAGTATAAAAAAAAAACATTTACAACCATTATTGTAATAAATAATTTTAATCATTGTGAAGAAAACAATTCCAGCATATCCTAACACTTACACTGAATGTAATTATACATATAAAGCTCTTTATCGTACTGTACAAATTATAAATTAATTCGCACTAAAGGCGCCAATTCTGGAAACCCGTTCTTCTTAAGACGTTTCTACCTGTGATTGAATTTAACTAATGGACTTGTCCAAAATTACGTGACCCAAATGCCTTCTCGCTGGAGTCGTACTATACCAGTGCTGTGTAGAGTGACGTCACAGGCGCCTCCGTGGCCCTATATAAAGAGTGAACGGCGGGGAAGCGGCTGTTCGCTCGAAAACTCGAGGATTTCGTTTACCCAGTGAGAAAATTGTGGAAGTGAATAAATAGATCGTGCCAACGCTTCGCGAATTAAGTGTTGCTGTGAGTTGAAATAAAGTGCGACGTTACGACACAAGGTGATAACAGTGAATTGGTAGTTTCGGAACGAGGGCCTGCGTGGTGAATAGCTGAATTTAATAATGGTCCTGAACTTTCAACTGATCTTACAGTGAAATGCATCTTTAACGATCAGTGTGTGTGTTTATGTGCGTATTTCGGCTATATAGCAAATTTTGTTCTTGAATAACTGAGGAGCAAGGTAAAAAAAAAAGACAATGAGTGAAAAACGAAAAGGGCTAGGCCAACAGACACTGGGAAATTATTTAAAAAAAAAAAGTAAGATTGAAAATAGTGACGTTCCCAACGACGTTTCCCTGAGCTCTTGTTACATTGATGAGGCTGCAGTCGAAGCAAGCAACAGCCGTGACCCCGGGCTGTCTTCAAACGCTTGTGAGGAGGTAAAGGTAGGACAAAACACAATACCAAACACAGTTGAAATAGAAATTCTGGCTGCAGATATTTCTAATTATGTCAAGAAATCTAACCTCACAGATGAAGATAGGATAACAGCGCTAAAAAATCTTTGGGAACCATATGCAAATTACAGTTTTCCTGCTACTGTCACTAGTGCTGTATCAAGTCAAGGAAAACCTCACCACACTCGGAAGTTCTGCTCATCTTGGCTGAGTAAGCATAACTGGCTAGCTTACTCAAAGGCAGAGGACAGTGCCTATTGCAAATTTTGTGTTCTCTTTGCACCCCATGAAGTCGGTTTAAGATCCACACAAGCTACAGGTCAACTTGTTTCAAAAGGATTTAATAATTGGAAGAAGGCCTTGGAGAAGTTCAGTCAACATGAAAATGTTTTCTATCATAAGGATTCAGTTCTCAATGCCGATGAGTTCTTAAGGGTCACGGAAGGAAAAACGGTTCCTGTGGATCAAGTAATGGACAGAGGAAAGCAAAAACAAGTTTTGCAGAATAGGGCTATTCTTAAACCTATTATCAAAACGGTGATTTTTTGTGGAAGGCAAGGGCTGGCCATGAGAGGGCATAGAGACTGTGTGGATTTGGACGTATTGTCAGAACCATGCCAAGGCGAAGGAAATTTTAGAGCCCTTTTGCGACTCCGAGTTGATGCAGGAGAAGAAATACTGAAAACTCATCTACAAGGTTGTGCAAAAAATGCAACTTACATAAGTTGGAATATACAAAATGAGATTATTTCAGCATGCAATGATTCCATTGTGAAGCACATAGCAACTGAGGTGAATGAGGCCAAATGTTTTGCGGTTTTATGTGACGAAACCACAGATATTGCAACGGTAGAGCAAATGACACTTTGCTTTCGTTATTTGAAACGGTTTGAAACAAATGATAAGTATAAAATTGAATTTAAGATAGTGGAGAACTTCCTTAAGTTTGTGCCCCTGACTGAAACTACAGGTCGAGCAATTGCAGATGCTATTCTTAAAGGCCTTGCAGACTGCAACATTGATACGTCTTTCCTCCGTGGACAAGGGTTCGATGGAGCTTCTGCAATGAGTGGAGAGTACAATGGCGCCCAAGCAATTATATATGAGCAACACCCCAAAGCCCCCTACGTTCATTGTGCATCACACTGTTTGAACTTAGCCATAACTTATTCATCTAGAGTTCCGGATATCCGAAACAGCTTTGGAATAATAGGGAAAATCTCTAGTTTTTTCAACACACCAAAACGAAACCTTGTTCTCACCAGCAAAATCAATGCAGCTAATCAGGGAGAGACAGAAATCAGTGCCAAAAAACTGAAGAAATTATGCCCTACTCGTTGGGTGGAGAGACATGATGCCGTCACAGTTATGGTTTCATTGTTTGATCAAGTAATCGAGGCTCTGGAGGAGATTACTACCTGGAATGACAAGGAGACATCAACAGAGGCTCATACCTTGATATGTTCAATGTTAACATCACAGTTTGTCATAGCACTTGTTTCAGCTGACAGATTACTCAGCTACAGTGTTCGTCTGAGTGAAAAGCTGCAGGAAGTTAACCTTGATCTGGCAACTGCTGTGAGTGACGTAGAAGACGTTTTGAAAGCTATATCTATAATTCGAGAGAACGCAGAGAACGAGTTTCACCATCTGTTTGAACAAGCTGTTAAGAAGCTGGAACAGCATGGAGAAAACATTACTCTACCACGCCGTGCCACCAGACAAATTTATAGATCAAATTTCAACGTACAGACTCCTGAAGAATACTACAGACTTTCTATTTTCATTCCATGGATTGATAATTTCATCACTCACCTCCATGAAAAATTTCTCAAACATAAGGAATTTCTACAAAGTTTTGCATCTGTCATTCCGAATGGAAGGCAGCCGACACTGGAAGAAAACGAGAGATTTGTTGCCTTATCAAGGAAATTTGCAGATGATTTAGGGCCCAGATCAGATAATACTCTAAAAGCTGAACTACATCTGTGGTACATGAAGGTCTCTGCATTGAACAAGAAAACTAAAAGCCCAATCGAACTGCTTAACTTTTGTGACCAAAGGACTTTTCCAACTGTGTTTGAACTTTTAAAAGTGTATGCCACCCTCCCAGTATCAACAAGCAGTGCTGAGAGGTCATTCTCCACAATGAAGAGGTTGAAAACTTACTTGAGAAACAGTATGAGTGAAACCAGACTGAATGGACTGGCGTCAATGAACATTCACCGTGAAGTGGAAATGGATCCAGACCAGATAATTAATGCTCTGGCTACAAAGAAAAACAGGAGGCTGGACTTCGTTTTATGAATATGTATAGATCATAATTGAATAATATAACAATATGTAATCATGAGAGAGTGGTTGAAAACAAGTATACAGTATAAGCAGACCAGAACAAATAATTTTATCTTCATCTATTTCTTAATTTGTGTTGTTTTGTATAAATATCTACTACTACTTCTTCTAATCATTCAATTCTCTTGCACTGCACTAAAGAATTGTTAGTAATTTGATAAAAATAAATGTACAAAAAAAGACAACCGCCTTGTTAATTGATATGGCCTCTGATCATTTTTTCTCGGAAAATTTATCGAGGAGTCATCCTCCTTCATAAAAATTTTGTGCACCAATGGCTCGCCCCCCCCTTAGGAATATTCTGGGTGCGCCACTGTACTTCGGTAGTCAAATGTACCTCTTCCTACCTTTTGCATCACTTTACAAAGCACCAGTGAACAATTTCGGGCTCAATGGTCTCGGATAACTCCAGTAAACATTTATATTTCGCTCTGCTAATTCCTTCTGCAAACTATAAGAAATAACAAAATTGTCGAAAAATATTTTTTCTTGAAGAGCATAATTCTTAATAACAACTGACAGAAAATTATTAACAACTTTAGTTCCAAGAGGTCCAATTTGATCTAATTGCCTTCGTTCATGAATTTCAATTTTGTATGAATACCCGTTGCTAGTACAATTTTTCCAAATTTTGAAATCGAGGTGAATTGGTTTTCCCACGAATGAACATTTTAGAAGAATGGTAACTATAGACTCCGTTGAGCTCATCAGTGCTGAGTTTATTGTGAAATAATCCAAACTGATTAAGCTTTTCATTCAATTCATCATAAATGAGTTGAGTTTTACCCAGTTTTTTACAAGGTTGCAATAAAGAATTATCCATCAAATGAGCATTTATTTTGATGTATCTGAATGTTTTTCTTCATTTGAGTAATGCGGGTTTCATTCTTTTTGCTTTCAAAGAATTACAGAATATTTTGTTTCTTTTTTAACTCAGGAGGTTTCTGTTCACTTGAAGACAGTTTGTACGAAGTAAGATGGTTCTTCAGAAGTGGGTTTACTGATAGACAAACTGTTAGTAAAAACACATCTCCACAAACATCAAAAGGTACAGCAGGTCTGATAGTATTGTATATTGTTATCGCTTCTTCAAAGAGGCGATTATTTTCATCAGAAGCTGGAAAATTTCAGGTTCTTAATCCAATAAATCCGAAACTCCCAGTGTCATAAAGCAGTCAACGCAGCTTTTACAGTTGTAATTCGTTTTATAATAATTCTCACAAAAAGGGGAAAAGACGAGTTCTCCTGTGCTGAGATATAAGACAGGCAGAAGCACAACTTAAAATTTTATTTATATAGATAATAGAAGATATACTCAAAGTCGCTCTTAATTTGAAATATGTGCAAGTTCTTGTAGTATTTTAAATGTGATTGTTATTCAAAACATTCTATCAAATATTAAATTTTGATTCTCCCAAAAAGAAGTATAAGAATTACGCTATATAAAATTATCTTCACAAGCAAATATGAAGATTATTCAAAACATTATATTAAAATATTTAATTTAATTCTCCTAAAAAGATGTACAACAATCTCTGTCCTCGATATACAAAATTATCTTCACAGGCAGATCTAAACAATAAAACAAAACATCCTGGTCTCGTTTGTAAACAAGTTTATAAAAATATGAAATTGAATAAAGGATACGCTACAATAAAAGCGCTGAAATGATATTAGAAAAAGTTGGTATACGTGTCATTTTTATTTTGTTTGAACAATTTGTTTGAAAACGATTTCCCAAAATGAAACAGATAACGTAAAAAATTGAAAATTGGATATAATTCCGTTGCTAAACAACATGATATAGTTTCCTTCAAATAAATTTACGGAAAAAATATCGTCTGCATGATGCTATCTCTATGGGAGGTTCATTTTTAACACTTTTCAACATAGTTGGAAAATGTTTATGACTTTGTTCATTCTGTCAGTCTGTCCGTCCGGTTGTACGATAACTGCCGTAAAAATGACTTTATCAAGATGAAATTTTAATATGTTGTTGAGAAAGTCTGTGGGACATATGGAAATGGAAATGAAGAATATCGCACAATTATTTTCGGTTTGAACAATTAGTTTCGGATTAAAGTGAGATACATTGAACCCTATAGGACCTAATTTTTCAAACAGTTTTTAAGCAAAGTTAAAATTCACAAATTGCTTTAAAAATTTTAGGAAATATTCAAATTATTCCATAAAATACATAAAAAAATTTCAACAAAATATGTTCGGTAGTTTTTTAAATAAAAATTAAAATAATAATTACACCCATATTATATGAAGAGATCACGTGACTCACTTCAAAATAAAATATGGCATCTATCTTTTTTTACCACTGTAAAAATCATGATTTTTAAAGTTCTTCTAAATTTATATTTAGTGTTGCATTCGTCTTAAAAACCGCTTTATTTTTGCGTATTTTCTGTGCATCTATATTTTGTGCCAAAGCAATTACAATATTTTTAAGTTTAAATGATCATCAAACTTTGATTATTTCTACAATGAAGCCTAATTTTAATGGATGCAGAATGTAAACAAGCGATTGTAAGATGAGTTGCATAAGAATTGCTGAATTTTTTCAAGCAAAATTTAGCTTTGGAGTCTGGAATAAAAGTGATATAAATGAAATATTTATTACTTTTACATAGAGAGCTAGACGATTTATATTTCGATGACGTCATTTGAATAAAGTTAATTCTTTTTTTTTATTAAGTTTTCAAATATAATAAATTATTGCACTACTGTGATAATTTAAAATATATCAGCGCTGAATGTATCGCATTTTAGAGATGTTTAAATAAAATTGCATTTCAGTTGAGAAGTGTTTCATAATCAATGTTATATGCATGATTGATCTTTCTTGTTTATTAATATCTCGAAAGCCCTGGTCCTTGAAACTCAGAAACATGGACTAAATTTTAAATGGGGCTATTCCAAGTAGGGCCAATATGCTAAATTAGTGCAATTAATTTCTATCCCCAAAATGAATTTATCCGCTGAGCAAACTTAGTCCGATGGCATATATTATTTTTTGAGGAAGCAGCAGTTAATTTTTTGATGTTGCAATTATTTAATTTGGAGCCCTCTGATGGAGTGGGCCGAGGCTGCTGCCCCGCATGCTCTTGCGTTAATCAGGTCCTAATTCCAAGGCTACCCACAAAATTTCATGAAATTTGATGAAGGTGTTATCCTGTGACGATAAGTCACACATACATACATACATACATATTTTAATTTTTTTTATAAATAAATGTGTGAAACCTACATTGAAATTCGGAGAAGGAAGCATAATGATGCATTACTGTGTTTGAATCAGAAAGGATGTGTCAGATTCTTAACAGGATGATTGAAACTGTACTACATACAGTAATATTGAACAAATTTTTGCTTCCTATACTGAACTGATATAAAAAAGCAAGAGGGGACTTACTAAATTTCGTTCAAAAGTCTCAATTCGTTTCAGAGAAAACATGTTAGTCAATTCACACACAGACATACATAAGGGTAGTTAAAGGATACTCGAAAGCTCGGTCGACAATCAAATGTAGAACTTTGCGATCTTAAAATTTATTTTCCAATTTGAAACTCATTAAGAACTAATGTAATTGTTCAGTGAATGGTGGCATGACGACCCCAACTAAACCCTCCTACTTACACTGTTAAAATTTTTCGTGCACATTGCATCTAAAAGTGGTGCTAGTTGTATTGCCTACTAATTTTCGTGCAACATGATGCACTACTTATTTAGGAACCCCAATTCAGTTTTCCCGACTGAATGGTGTAACACGATAAGAAAATAAGTGTGCAATACAATTGTAGACACTTTTCAGTGCAACGTTGCACGGAAACAGTGTACGCCAACGCCCACTGCAAACGTACGCATATATATCATCTCCAAAGCGTTCGATTCCATTTCGAGAATGGCTAAAACCCGTAAATCCGTCAAAATATTGAATTAGAATTTTTAATCTCGGCATAATACTTTCTCTGCACAATAAATACAGGGAAATAGTGAATGCATGTATGGGAAATAAAATTAATGACTGTTATTTTCCCTATATGAAAAATAAACAATATGTTTAGTAGATTTTAAACTAGTATGTATGTGTTTGTAAAAGTACATACGCAATATGTGCACAAAACGTTCTGAAAATAGATGATTTGTATCTTCGAAAACTAAACTGTTTAAAGACACCAAAAGTTTAATTTCGAATTTCTAATCTTGTGACAATACTCACCTCATTTGCACCCTAAATATTTTTTGTGAAAGTATAGCAAGTCTTTTCATTGTATTCAAAGAAAAGAGGCATACAATACGTATAGATCAGAAACTGAAAACCTTTTCTAAAGTCTTGAGGGAAATTTTTAAACGTATTTCACAAATGTCACAATAAGTTACATATGTTAAATAAGTGCAAGTTCTTTTGCATCCTTTTTTTCTCCATTCGTACGCAAAGCAGCTAAACTACGCATAAAAAAATACAATTTACACATACCAGTAGTTCCTGCATTGTCCATCATTTGAATCCAACTACTGCAAATACTCCAAGTCAGTTCTCTGCAAATTACTTGCTTACTATGGAATAAAAGGATTTTACTGTTGATTTAGAAATGCCGGTACGGGCGAGTAATTTTTTTTTTGTTCGATTATTTTATTTAATTTATAAAGAAAATTATGTTTATATAATCATATGGAACGATTTTAAAATGCACATGATTTGAACTGCTGGCGTTTCTACATTTTCTATTAATGCATTAAAATTTAAATTAGCAGACGATTTTTTTTGCCACTGACGCAAACTGTGCAAATTTTTGCAAGAAGTTTAGTAACACCAGTTTTATACTGTAGAAAAAGAACATATATTAGGTAGTAAAAATAGCTGTCGCGCGCACACACTGAGAAAAACTATTTACAATTGTAAATAATTTTTCTTTTCAATACTACTTTCTACTTGAAAAGAAATTACATGAATACCCAAGATATATCAAATATTGTAGTTCTGTAAAATATTATGCCTATAAATTAAGGTGATATTTCTAATTATAAAAAATAAATACATTTTATTAGGATAAGAAAAAAAAACATACAATGCATAAAATTAAGTTAGAACTTTGTAATTGGTGACGAAACTTTTGTCATACTATTGTTTACACTATAACTTTCTGAAGCATCTATTTCTCAGAATCTGCTGCAGATAGAGATCACGTGATGATATTATAGATTTAGCATCGAACTCCGGAGTAAGTGAGGGAGATACTAAGGTTTTCCACTTTCGGTTTTTCTTCCATTTCCGGCCCAAAATTGTTCACTTTACTTGAAACATCTATTTCTCAAGATTGGTTATAGATAGATTAGATCAGTGTATAAAGAAACTTAAAATAGTTATAAAGTTTATTACAACTTAAAAAATCTGATGTGGGCAACACATGCTGACTTTCCTTATATATTGCAATGAATTTACTACTTTTACAGTAAAAAAAATAGGTTTTCCTTATAGTAGATCCTTATATTCATTCCAAGATAATAAATTTTCGACAATTAGTCGTCATTTTCATTGATTTAGCGTCATTTCTATCCATTTGGCGAAATCTTTGTTAATTTGGCAACATTTCAAAAAGTCGCCAAGTTGACGACATTCCGCCAAATTCGTCGCTAAAATTTCGCCAAGCGTTATGGACGGAGAAATAAGTTATTTTTATAGCAAATAAATGACTACTGGCGTTCAAATACAAAAGTATTACACAAAGTATCTTTTTTATCGTCCATTTTGTTGCTCCAAGTCCTCTGGACGAGCCGGACGGCCTGGGGCTTTCACAAAGTATCTTTTCTCATGAATGGAACGAGCTAGATCCACGAGAATGATGTCACCCAATTTATCGCATGATATTATATATGAAAAGTGAACATGTTTCTCAACAGTTAATATTTTCTTTTAATTTATGGGATTTTTTTATAAATTTATTTGAAAAATATGCATTATCTGGAGAACGGTTCATGCTAGCGTTCTAAAGTTTATGTCGTTTTCTAAGGAAGAATTACATAAGGAATGTCCATTTGCGTAACTTTATGAAAGGCTTTGATTTTTTGATGATTTTTTCAAAATTTTAATCGAAAATTTAGGTGGGTTCCGAACGTTACGTTAAAAATCAATAGGCTTCCAGTATTCACGGATTGTGATTTTTGTACCAAATTTCATTCGAATCGCTCCATTCGTTCGTGAGATATCGTCTCCACAGACTCACTGCTCACTGACACACACACATCACCTCAAAAATGTTCGATTCGTGATCAGGAATGCTTGAAACGTACTCTCCCGTCGAAAACACGAATTCGAATTTTCGACCCCGTCACAATACTTTCCTTATACATTATGTATATAAGGAAAGTAAAAAGGTACATTGCATTTAAATGAGCCTAAATGTCTAAGTTGTTATAAACTTTTTAACTATTTTAAAGTCTGTTCATATTTGAGTTTTGGACGTGTCGCCTTATTGTAATTACTTAAGCCATAGATGATAACCGATATGTATTCAACATCAATTTCTGAAGGAGGGAGAGTGGTTTACGGAGGATTTTAACTTCTGGCTCAAACATTTTTCTTGAAACATCCATCCATTTCTCAAGATTAACTATAGTTAGAGTTTAGATGATGACCGATATGGATTCAACATCAAATTCTAGAAGGGGTTGGGGTCTCACTGAGAATTTCTACTTCTGGTTTGGGAGATGTTACTTCCTATTCAAAAATTTACATTTATCTTGCAACCTCTACCTCTCAGGATCGACTATGAATAAAGCTTAGAGAATGATAGATATGGGTTCAGCTTAAGTTTTCGGGGGAAGTAGGAAATTCAATAAGCATTTTCACTTCTGATTCAAAAAAATTTCTTGGAAGATCTTTATTTCTTAGGATTGGCTATAGATAAAGCTGAGATGATGATTGACATGAATTTAGCATCAAATTCCAGTGGGGGTTGGAGGAATTCACTAAGGATTCTCGCTTGCGGTTTTGAATATGTCAGTTTCGGGTTTTTTTTTAAATTCGTATGACTATACGAAAAATGCGTATAAAAGATAATGAAAATGATTATTGTTATACTTTTATGTTTATTGTAAATAATTTATTCAAGTATTTTATGTTATTATTACAAATCAAATGCTGTAATTTATTTTTCGTTTTTGCGTTATGCATATGAAGATAATAACAAGACATAATAAGAAACAGAATAATGAGAAATCGATGCATATATTATTTTATAGTAAAAAATATGCAGACTGTTAATCAAATATTTTGATTAAAGATATTCCGACTGTTAATTAAAACATTGTAATATCGAAAATAAGGAATCTAAACATTCTTCTTTTACAACTTCTCCTCTGTATAAGTCACTCAGCAGGGAAACAACATTGGCAGGTAATTTAGTATTTGCTGCGAACTGCAGAACTTTTATCTGCAGTTTTTCTTAAATCTTGCATTTCCTTTAACATAATCATGTCTAGTAAATAAACTAAATTAGTTTAGAGATATCCCAACTATTAATAAAATTATTGTGATATCAACAATGTGAATATGTGTGTCACTTGGAAGAAAAACAACATTGATAAATTATTTAAAATTTGCTGCAAACTGCTATTTGCAGTTCTTTAGATCTTACATTTCCTTTCACAAACATATTTATTTTTTTATCGGAAAAGGTTATTATTTATGGATATATACAAAGTAAATTCGATATTTCAATATTTTGAAGTATTTTTATCGGAAAAAATAAAGTTTTTGTTCGAGTGGTTATTTGCTTCACTTTATCTACTTTCACTCAAAATATCTCCTAAAATATATAGATATAAATAGTAAGGTAACATTCAGTAAAAATTCCTGTTACTAGATCAATACATGTCTCAACAAAGCTCTTAGTTTTCGAGCAATCGTTTCATCAATTTGAATAAGATTGAAAATTTTCCATTTTTAAAGCTTGTGTGTAGTACTTATACATCTAAAATACTAAAGATTATGAAAAATAAGTGAATAATTTGAAACCCTTTAAAAATCTTACAAAGATATATATACTTGAATTTTTAATAGTAATCTTATAGTTTTCGAAATATTGTCGCTATAATTTTGATGTTTCAATATTTTTAGCTATTTTGGAACGGTGATTTTAATTTTGATGTTTAGCTAGCTAAAACAAGTAATTGGCAGTCCTTTGAAAACTCTACAAAAATAAGTCCTTTGAAAACTCTACAATTGGATTTTGAATGGGGTTCTTAGTTCCCTGATATATAGTGATAATAATTTGTATATATCAATATTTTGATTTATAATTTCGGCATTTTAATATTTTCAATTACTTTGAAAAGGTGGTTCGAATTTTTCAAGACATATTCACGCACGACCCTTTAGGCTTCATCGGACTGGATCCACCGCCGATTTTTTCTCTCAAAATTCAAAACCTAATAATTTTATTATTTAAAAAGGCTACATATTTCATTTGATCATAAGCGACATTTTATGCCAAAAGATCACACCCAATATTTATAGATCCCAACTCTACTTACTTAAAAAGCTCTCCCACCGGAACTCAACCGCAAAAGTCCATCTTCAAAATCCACACGTTGTCTCTTTACAGGACGTTCGACTGCTGGACAAACTCTTGAGAGTATAGATGCAGCTCATCTGATATATTGTCAGCATTCTTTTATGAGCTGCGGGGGTGCAGGGGGGTGAGGCCCGATGATTGGCGGACGAGTTTGGCTCCACCCTGATTCAGTGAATCATTTATTAATGCAGGTGAGCGCCGTAGGTAGTAAGTAAGGGAATGGCATTGCAGAAGAAGTTTCGTATAAAAAAGAACATTCGTGGCATGAATTGTCTACAATTTGTTTTGTGGAGATGTCATTATTTTTGCAGGAGAATATGAAAGGTTTTCTTTGCATTCTCTGAATGTATGAGAAGAAATTCTAATGTGTTCAGAACACAGCTTTCTCTACAAATAAATACATTTTTATATTTTGGGATAATAAAATTGCGGCTTATGACTCTATTTTGCCGAAAATCAATAGGATTATTGTTGTTAACGATTATTAAAATAAGTCTGGAAATCATGTGCTTTTTTTTTTTTTAAATATCACGCAAAATTATTCTATCTCAGAAATAGCTCGTGATAACTGAAGAAAAATTGCTTAACTTCATATCTGGTTAAAAGTAATTAAAAAGCTGCCACTCATTGAACGACAATGATGTCTTTCAATTTAGATCAAAATCATGTAATATCTCGAGAATGGCGCAAGTTAACGTACTATAAATGTCATTCCTTATTAAATAAAATCTCGCACATAAAAAATCTATTTCTGTTATATTTTTATAACGTTTTCTCATTTTCGAAAGAGAAAATGTTTGAACATTTAAAGGACTTCAAATGTTCAGATTTCCTCTCTTTCTATATTTAAAGTGGGTTTTTAAAAGTATATTTACATATAAGAAAATGTAGTAAAACACTTATGAACAGCATTCATAGGATTCAATAACATATCAGTATAAATATTTGTACAAAGATTTAAAGCTGAATTTTGAAATATAAATTTAAAATAATGGAAGTATCTATAAATATTGGGAAAATAATGTTTTGCTACCACGGCGCATTTAAAAATAAAAGTAACTCATGTGCATTTTAATGCCGGACATTTTATCAGTGCAATTTTCCATAGTTCCAGCATTTTACAAATGATGAAAACTAAAAAGTGTTTATTGAAAAATTCTTGGATACTTTTCTATGATAACATATATCCTTACGTAGGATGTGATTCAAACTTTGGGCTTATTAATCTTAAGTCGACGTGGTGGCCGAACGGTCAAGGCGAGCGTTTCCAGCGATCGATCGGCCTCTACGTTGTGGGTTCGAGTCCCACGTAAGACATGGATGTTGTGTGTTGTGGGCGCAAAGTGTTCCGTCCCCCTCTGGTGCGCCTGGGGCCACGTCCTAGAACGGCAAAATGGTTCACGATTTCGGCCGTACATAGGGCAAACGACGTAAGTCGACGTAGAGTCTAGTGCCTGGTCATTGGGGGAAAAAAACTTATTAATCTTAATGCTAAAAAGAAGATGAAAAAGAGCATTTTGAAAGAATATTTACATTTATTATAAACGGTATTTACATTAAGAACTGACAAAATGAACTCAATTTGTTGATAAGATCGCAAATAGCATTATTCAGCTTCTCAATCATTTGAAGATATCTGCCTTAGTCGTTCGAACCACAGTTGTCCTAAAATAAAAATTCACAATATTATAACGAGATGAAATATCTAAATGAAATAAATTTTAAATAATTTTTGGCTTTATAAGTCAAAAGGTACTCGAGAGAAATATTAAAGCACTCTCCGAACTTCACTCTATATATGGATGGAATTATAATAATTCATTCAAACCTAGGAGGATGGAATTATAATAATTATCCGTATACCCACTATACCTTTCAAATCCCGTGTTTCAGCGTCTTAAAGTAGAGCTCCTATATGGGGGTCTTACCGTAACGTATACCTATAGAAAAGTGGCCATGCGCAGTCGAATGAACGTACTTGTAGCGCCTCCAGTAGCGAAATACGGAACTTAAAAAAACTAAATGGCAGATAGGCCAAAAAGCTTAATTACACAATAAACGTAGAAACATTGGAAAACACGGCGAGACATCCTATTGCAAATGTACAAGCATGCCTCTTTACTAAAGTTAAGTACTCATTTCGTGTCTTGTGTATAACAATATAAATTTTATTCTGCTGCATTGTCTGAATGTTCGATTGGGGAAAGATGGAGCTAGACTATATACTCTGATTTTCAGAGGTCCTTTCAATCTTTTGCGGGGGAGCAAGAATGTTAAGTACTGATTTTGTAGCACTCTATAACTTTTCTTTTCCCTTCTACCTTTAATAGGAAATGAGATAGCTCCTCGCATCCCACATACGAGTACATAGACATATATAGTACACACTAACATACATGCACTCACTTACTATATACATATACACACTAACATACATACACTCACTTACTATATACATATACACACTAACATACATACACTCACTTACTATATACATATACACACTAACATACATACACTCACTTACTATATGCATATACACACTAACATACATGGGCGCGGAAGCCCATTGGTTAGCGCGCTGGAGTTGCACTCGGTAGGCCCGGGTTCGATTCCAGCCACTGCCAAAACTGCCGCCGTGTTCATGCGGAGTACGATTACGTTAAACATGTGGGTCCGAAAGTCCTTCCGAGAGGTTGGTGGTAGGGGAAGGAGGGTACGGTCCCTGTGGATGCCTCCCTCACTGGGTTCCGGTCTAAATTGGGTGGCACTTCCCGACCGTCCAAGAAGTTACCTTACACCTTTCTGGTAGGTCGGACGGTCTGGGTTTCAGCAACAAAACTAACATACATACATACATACATATATAGTACACACTAACATATATAGACCCACAAACATACATGCATTTACTAATACACATACACACACTAACATATACATACACTAAATATACATACGCACACTAAATATACATACTCACATTCTAACATACATACATACATATATAGTACACACTAACATATATAGACCCACAAACATACATGCATTTACTAATACACATACACACACTAGCATATACATACACTAAATATACATACGCACACTAAATATACATACTCACACTCTAACATACATACACACTAACATATATATACACACATCACATTAACATACGTACAAACATTACGTCTATGCCCCCTTAAAAGCGGGGTCAGCCGCCTTAAGTTTGTCTCATCGTGTAACACTACAGGGGTTTCCTAAACACCTGCATTAAAAATATACAATGACCCCAACACTTTTCGGGTCTAGGATTTTCTTTCACACTCGAAATACCAACCAGTGTTTTTCAAACTTATTTGGTCACGGAACCCTTCGGAAATTCAATTGGATGGCGCGACCCCAAAATGAGAAAAAGTTCATTGTGGTACTATTTTTAAAACATCGACGTATTTCACAATTCAATTGGATGACTCGGATTACTCTGTCCAAATGAACGATGAATTCCTTACGTACATATTCTCTCCATAAAAAATTTCTAGAAAGAAAACTGTATCTTTGAAACTAATGGACAATTCTAAAAAGTTCCAGTTGTTCGCAAACTCGCCAAGTTGACGATATTTCACTAAATAGGGCACCCAGGCCATAAAAAAATTGCCAGTTCAGGGAACTCTACTTTCACGAATAGCAATGATTGCGTATAAAAGTGTTTTCGCCTTGTGAGGAATCAAGGAATCAAAGAGTCACGTATTTTAAGTATTCGTAACAATACGTTTGATCCACATTGAGATGAATACGGGAAACAGTTACCTCAGACAATTATATATATATATATATAATATCAAATGTATGAAATAAATTAAGGGATATGTATTTAAAAACCAAAAAAATAGATTTCAAAGTAAACCAAGAATGCCATGAAATATCAGGCGCGAAGCAGCCTTAACATATAACGATGCATAATATAAAAGCCAAAAGGAATAAAAGGAATAAAAACAGAGTAAAACTATAAGAGGCCGTGGGGGGGTGTGTGTGACCCCCACTCAGTAGGGGTCACAATTCCCCACAGCCTCTTATGGTTCTACTGTGTTTTTATTCCCTTTGGCTTTTATATATATATATATATATATATATATATATATATATAATAATAGAAGTTTGAAAATCCAATATATATATATATATATTTTTTTTTAAAACCAGCTATTTCGAACACATCGACTTTCTGATCCTCAATTTCACTTTCTCCACATCAATAATCTTAAACGCATTTGTCAAAATCACCACTACCTGGAAGTATTTGTAAATAATATTATTAATAATTTCAAATTCACCACGTAATAATTTTACAAATGCATTATTTATCCTTGATTGGATAACTCTTTTTTTGTGAATTTCACCCGTTCTTATCACCTACTTACCACTTGGCCTGAGTCTGATACTACTTACTATTTTTGAAAAACTACTTTCCACTTGTCCTTCCATGAGTCCTATACTGTTTACTGTTTTTAAAAGTCTTCATACACATTATTTTTCGTTCACGTGTATTTATTCCGATGTCCACTTGCTTAGACGAAGAAATGTAAAATGCTCTGTCGCATGTTCGCCTGCGAACGTGTAAACTGCCGCGAGGTAGACTACCTCACCCCCTTTCCATTATAGTGATAAGTTACCTTCTGTTTTTTATATTTCTGGTTTATAGTTCACCTGTTTTTTTTATTATTTGTCCTTCCACTAGCCAGTAGACAGTTCCAATGGTATCCATAGGTAAATACTATCGCCATTGTCAGAAATTGGCTATTCTTTCGGTTTTAATTCGAATTGTATGGCTGTCCTGACGAGAATGCAATTTCGAACTAACTGCCGTCTTTTGTGTATTTTCAGTTGATTGTTCTCCATGTCTTGATCTTCAATCTTGAGCTTTTTATTATTGCCTTCTTTTTGGCCATGTTTGCTTTTTATTTTTTATATACAATTATATATATATATATATATATATAATCTTTTCATTATGATTTTTGTATACTTATCTTCCCCTCACCCCCTTTCCATTATAGTGATAAGTTACCTTCTAGTTTTATCCTTAGTCATAGTCTATAGTTACTTATTTGTAACCGATATGCTAGAGATGGTTTTTTTTTTGTACTTAACGTAGTTTATGCATAGTTTTCGTTTTTTAAAAATTTCAATTATATATATATATATATATATATATATATATATATATATATATATATATATATATATATATATATATATATATATATATATATATATATATATATATATATATATATATATGCGATACTGCATATTGAACTCTTTTATAACTGTCTTACAACAATGATATTATATATTTCTATAAAAACGAAGGGGGATTTTTCGAGGGCCTTCCGCAAAAAGATGTCGGTTCTATGTTTCGAGGATCCGGCAAATTTTAATAGCTTAGTCCAGTAGAATATTTTTAATCTATGTACTACCAAACTTTAAATCTTTAGGACGCAGAAAAGTATGTTAAACATGCCACCAAAGAAATTGAAACAGACAGCCAACCATCGGTCAATACAAATTCAATAAAATATTTTAAAAACACATAGATTGTGATGAAATTTGTCGCACATATGTAACACCTACAAGTGACGTTTGGTTCTACAATCAGCTTGGGACAGAAGCGAAAAACGCTGGATCCCAGACATCGGAAACTGATGACGAATAACTATTGGACTCCTTTCTTTAACAAAGCCACATTTATAAGGTTATCTAATTAACTAAGAACCAGAAAATTAATTTAATGCCTGCTTTTATTCAAAATATTATACTTCATAATTAAAAAGAAAAGTTGCATTTTGCTCCAATACGCAATTATTTATTCACTTTGGTGCAATAAGCAGGCAAGTCCACCTTAGATTTTTTTGCTCTTCCTGAAATTAAAATAAGCAAAACATTTTTTTTTTTAGTTAACTTGTATTTATTTCTACTAACATTGATCATTGCAATTAAGTATGACGAAGAGTATCCTATTCATATTTCTTGCTCTTCTGAAAATTTGTCAGTTTGGACTTATATGGTTCTTGCACTCACCTTTACAATTGTCAAATAAAATTAACTGGAGCGTTGCTCAACTTAACCTTCTCAATACGAAAATTCACTTTTAAGTAACTTGTCATTCTTTTTTTTTCACATTTTGTAAGACAGAATTTGAAATATTTGTACCATTAGTCCAAATGTTTATAATTATAGCATGCTACTCTATACTTTAAAGGGCTTAAAAAAATCTTTCGATTGATATCAAGTTTGACATTGTACTCCTGAGGGGGTGGGGGGACTAATGACTCTAGAAACACAAAAAATATATATTTTTTCACTGTAATGTTTGAAACTGGCGATCATTAAGCCATAAATAACGCCTTTATGCTTAATTAAGTCAAATTTTGTCCTATTCTGCTGTGTTAGGAAAATATAAAATTTCGAAGTTTTCGCTAGAATTTCAAAAAACTATCTAGTTCTAGATTTTTTGATAAAGCCGGATGTAAAGTTTCGTGAAAATCCATTAATATTGGTGGCCGCTATCGTGCACACAAGAAATCAACTGCAGACAAACAGATAGACGGACATCACTCACTCTAAAAATAGTCATAACGTATTCAGGGGGTTCTGAAACATATATTGGCATCAAAATCTCGAAATCGAAAATTTTCATGAAAACAAAACTTTCTCTTTACTATGTTTTATAGTATGAGAAAGTGAAAATGTGAAATCAGGATTTCTCATGTGATAACAGCATCTTTTTAGGCAGTGGCGTATCTTGAAAAAATTTAAATTTGGGGGAAGGGGGGGGGGGGTCAGCATTTAAATGAAGTTTATATCACCCTCAAGGAGCCTGTTCCATGGATCGGGCCACGTTTTATTACATTCGGGTTGAGTCGGACCGGATCAAATTTAATAAAAAATCCAAAAACGGCTCAACATTGAAACAGAAAATTGTGTAATTACATATGAACACAGATGGGTAAATTAGAACCGGAAACAGAAGAATTTGAAATGACATATCAAACAAAATTATAAATTAACGAATGAAAATCTCCCTGTCTCATATTAGCTAATAAAAGTTTAACACAGTTCGGTAAATTAGAACCGGAAACAGAAGAATTTGAAATGATATATCAAACAAAATTATAAATTAACGAATGAAAGTCTCCCTGTCTCATATTAACTAATAAAAATTTAACACAGATCGGTAAATTAGAACGGGAAACAGAAGAATTTAAAATGACATATCAAACAAAATTATAAATTAACGAATGAAAGTCTCCCTGTCTCATATCAACTAATAAGCGTTTAACACAGATCTGTAAATTAGAACCGAAAACAGAAAAATAATTTAAGATAGGAAATTAAAGACTTTTATTAGAATACTTTCCGAAGTCAAAATAAAGCATTGCTCTTCGAAACTTTCACCTACTGATTCGAATCGTTTTACCAGCACCGAAAGAATAAAGTTGCTTGAAACTACAGTAATACAACAAAAAATATTCTGGATTAGGTACAACAAAATAAATATACAATGCGCAGATATACCAGCTGTGATGTTTCATAAATACATTCCAAATTAAATTTTTGAATAAATGATCATTCGGTTTTTATCATTAATCAAGCGCAAGTTGCAATTTGTTATATGTTTAAATTTATCACTATAAGGTTTAATTGCTTCTGTACTTTGATTGCTTGACTAGTGGTGCAAATATGAAATCTATTAGGTACTGTTTACTTTAAAATTGGACACTGATATTTTATTGTCAATTTCTTCTGCAATTTTAATTTCGATTATTAGATTCCGGATGTTTCTAAGTTGTCAAAATTAAATAAATTTTATTCTTAAATTAAAAAGCAGTTCCATCGATTTCTTTCCGATAACAAATATTGAATGAAAATTTATTGAAGTAAAATGCTATAATCTAAAATTTATATATGGATGAAACGAATTATTGTCTTGGAATTTAAATGTCTCTAAAACCAACACTAACAATTGTGACATATGGCATGCTGATTTTGCTACCACTACCAGTGGTGTCACCAAGGGGGAATTACAGGGTCATAACCCCCCCCCCCTCCCTGGGAACCCATCGAATTTCGAAGAATTAATATATGGAGAGATGAAAAACAAAATATTTTTCCTGGCGATGCTACCAACTACTGCAGTCAAGAATATTGAGTGCTGATGAGATTTAACAAGAGAGGTATTATTTTACGATAATCTGAATAGGTGGATAAAGTATTTTTTAAACACGATTTCTGTGATCCGTTTTCTCACTTCAGTTCTGATTATTCAACCAAAATGATAAATTAAAACTCACTTTATAGTAAATCTCACTCTCGATTTGCACAGAATTTTCAAATTTGGGTTATTTTTTATTTATTGTTGTGTAACATACCGTATTTAATTTTTAAATGACACATTTTAATCTTCTTACGAGGCAACAGGCTTCAATGTATTGTAAAAAAAAAATTAGGCCGGTCTACGTTGGGGCGGGCTTTGAGTGTTTTCGGGATAGGTCGAGCGAATCATTTTGAAAAAATTTAGGGCTTTGGCCACATCAAATCTTAATAATTTCGGGCCTGACCGAACCTGATAATCATTTTAAAATTGGACCCGTTCAGACCTCGGCTTTTGATCTTCACTTTTTCCCTTTCTTCTGCCGGCTTTGGAATTTTTCCAAAATTGAACACATCGTGCTTTACTGCAGTAGGATTGTTTTTCCGCCAATTGCAGAGACGCAGTAGCAAGAGCACTTCTTTGTAAATTCTTAGTTTCGAAAAACTCCATACTTATTTACATTTCAATTTTTTAATTTGTTTTTTTTTTTAGTGGAGATAAAAACGGATTGTTTTTCTACTTTAGAACGTCAAACTGAGTAGGGATTGGGTAGATATTTTTTATCACAGTGTTTAGGAAACATTTTGAAATTTATTTGAGGGGGGGGAGTTAAAACGTCCCTGTTTCTAGGATTTATATGGACCCCTTTGAGAGGTTTGTTATGATAAACACTGTATAATGTAAATCAGAAGACGAATGAAAATTAGTTAAAATTTCAAAAAGGTCTTTTCCAAAATACTGTTGTTATGTACTAGCACTACTGAATCCAGGTTAACTATTTATTCCTGTAAGCTACACAGAAGCGGTCTATTGGGAGCGTTCTTAAAGTTAGAAATGATAAAGGATCGATCTCTGGTAACGTCCTCTCTGGAGGATGTTCTGTGAGTATGAACTGTGAGTTGCAGCCTTGTACAGCCCGAGCAGAAGCCTGATGAAATTTGTAATTGGTTACGTGGTAGGACTGAATTTTTCTGCCTTAAGAGTTCGCAAACTGCCATTGCAGGTATTGGTATTGCCTGTTCCATGTTGACGACCACATAAGCTTAAAACCATGGTGAGGACGACATGGGGATGACGAGCACATAAGCGCGAAATCGGTCCATGGATGCTACTCTGCAATGGGAGCGCGATCCTAACATTTAATAGTTAATGTTACTTATACAAGTGAGGCCTGCGGGCATTCTTTCCCTACCTAATTTAAAAAACCCGATTTTTCATAGCATACCCTCTACTATAATAAAAGACAACACCCAATCACTGTCTACGTATAGCTACAACACAAAAAAATCCCTATCCAAAACAAAATCTGATGTGGGCAGCAGATCCTTAAATAATGCAATGAATTTACTACTCGTACAGTAAAAATAAAAAAATCTGATGTGGGCAACACATGACTTTCCTTATATAATGTACTGAATTTACTACTTTTACAGTAAAAAAAATTGGTTTTTCTTATAGTAGATATTTATATTCTTTCCAAGATATTGAATTTTCGAGTATTAGTCGTCATTTCCATTGATTTAGCGTCATTTTCATTCATTTGGAGAGATTTTCGTTAATTTGGCAGCATTTCAAAAAGTTGCCAAGTTGGCGACATTCCGTCAAATTCGTCGCCAAAATCTCGCCAAGAATTATGGACGAAGAAATAAGTTATTCTTACAACAGACAAATGACTATGGCGTTCAAATACAAACGTATTACTCAAAGTATATTTTTTCATGAATGGAACGAGCTAGATCCACGAGAATGATGTCACCCAATTTATCGAATGGTATTACATATGAAAAGTGAACATGTTTCTCAATAGGAAATATTTTTTTTTATTTCATGACTTTTTGATAATTTTTTTTAAAAATGTGCAATATCTCGAGAACGGTTCATGTTAGCGTTCTAAAATTTACGCCAATCGTTTTCTAATGAAAAATTACATAAGAAATGTCTATTTGCGTAACTTTATTAGTGGTTTTGATTTTTTGACGATTTTTTCAAATTTCATTCGAAATTTTAGGGGGTTCTGAACATTCGATTGCGTATAAAAACAATAGGCTTCCAGTGTTTACGGATTGTGATTTTTGTACCAAATTTGGTTCGAATCGGTCCATTCGTTCGTCAGTTATCGTCTCCACAGACTCACTGACACACACACACACATACTTTCACACACACACACAGTCATCACTTCAAAAATGTTTGATTCGTGATCAGGGATGCTTGAAACGTGCTCTCCCGTCGAAAACTCGAATTCGAATTTTCGACCCCGTCACAATACTTTCCTTATACATTATGTATATAAGGAAAGTAATAGGTTATTTTTATAGTAGATACTTATATTTTTTCCAAGATATTGAATTTTCGCCAATTAATCGTCATTTTCATTGATTTAGCTTCATTTTTATCCATTTGGCAAGATTTTCGTTAATTTGGCAACATTTAAAAAAGTCGCCAAGTTGGCGATATTCCGCCAAATTCGTCTCAAAATCTCGCCAAGCGTTATGGACGGAGAAATAAGTTATTCTTATAGCAGATAAATGACTATTGGCGTTCAAATACAAAAAAATTACTCAAAATATATTTTCTCATGTATAGAATGAGCTAGATTCACGAGAATGATATCACCAAATTTATCGTATGATATTACATATGAAAAGTGAACATATTTCTCAACAGTTAATGTATTTTTTAATTTATGGGATTTTTTGATAAATTTATTTGAAAAATGTGCAATATCTCGAGAACGGTTCATGTTAGCGTTCTAAACTTTTATGTCAATCGTTTAAGGAAAAATTACATAAGAAATGTCCATTTGCGTAACTTTATTAAAAGTTTTGATTTTTTGATGATTTTTTCAAAATTTCACTCAAAAATTTAGGGGGGGGGGGATCTGAACATTCGATTGTGTTTAAAAACAATAGGCTTCCAGTATTATGAAAAATGTAAACATTTTGGGCGCTATGAAAATATTTTGAGTATTATGAAAAATGTAAACATTTTGGGCGCTCATATCTCCGAACCTAATACATAATCAAGTACGCAATTTTTGCTTGCTTTATCGCAAATAGGGTACAGTTTAGGAATATATAAAAATAATCTCAATATTTTCATATTTTGAACTTTTTTATCGAAAGAAAACTGGCATTTTCCCAATAACCGGTACTGTCCCAAATTGGGTGACTCTTTTGGCGCTAATTCTCTTACAGCGCCCGGTGTTTTTTTAAATGCATCTTTAGATTATACGAGCTCGTTCGTATAGACATTTCCGGTATTTTTTTTATTGCAAAATTAACAATATTCTAACAATTTAAAACACGCAATTTATTTATTTATTTTGAAGTTGATACTTAAAAGAAATTTAATAAGAAACGGAACTTAGAAAACATTTATAAAAGTTGCTACTTAGAAATTTGGGCACTTTTCGGTTAACGGGGCTCCAGTCATTCTCTGAAGGTCGCTATGTGGAAACAGCCGTTTGTTCAAAGGTTGATCTATAGTAATTCGAACATGGATCTACGTCCGCTTCTCGGCCTTACCTCGCTTCGGTCGCCTGCTAAAAGAACATCACAGAATCCGGTTCGGCTAGCTGTCGGAGGTCGCACGTAGCAACAGCTATTTGTGCAACGGGTATTCCATGGCTCAGAGTGATGTAGCAATTCGAGCATGATCTAAGCCCACTAAAAATATCGCAAAATCCGACCCCGCTGGCTGTCGAGGGTCGCATGTAGCAATAGTTATTTGTACAACGGGTGTTCCGTGACTGATGTAGCAATTCGAATATGGATTTACGCCCGCAAAAAAAAAAAAAAACATAACAGAATCCGGTCTCGCTGGCTATCGGAAGTCGCACGTAGCAACAGTTATTTGTTCAACAGGTGTTCCGTGGCTCATAGAGTGATTTTCATGTTAAGTCCGCTGCGTGGACGTAAGCTTGTATCTATAAGCCATGAAACACCTGTTGCACAAACAGCTTTGGCTACAGTCAGCTGGACTGGATTCCGTAATGTTTCTGTAGCAGGAGAGCTTAGCAAGGTAAGATCGCGATGCAATCGCTGATCCATGTTCGAATTGCTACGGAACAAATCTTGCACAAAGGTCTGTCGCCATATTGTGACCAAATTAGACTGTCACCCCGTTAACCAAAAAATACCGAAATTTGATAAAAAAAAATGATACTTGGAAGAAATTTGATAAAAAACGGAACTTAGAACATTCGTACCCACTTGCAATCAACCGCTGATTCATATTCCATTCAATCACATTCTATTTTACCATTATGAATCAAGCCATAAAAAAAAATCTGATGTAAGCAGCACATGACTTTCCTTATATAATGCAATGAATTTATTACTTTTACAGTAAAACAAAACCAGATTATTTTTATAGTAGTTATTTATATTCTTTCCAAGATATTGAATTTTCGTCAATGAGTCGCCATTTTCCATGTTGTCATCATCAATGAGTCGTCATTGACTTAGCGTCATTTTTATCCATTTGGCGAGTTTTTCGTTAATTTAGCAACATTTAAAAAATCGCCAAGTTGGCAACATTCCACCAAATTCGTCGCCAAAATCTCGCCAAACGTTATGGACGAAGAAATAAGTTATTCTTACAACAGATAAATGACTATTGGCGTTCAAATACAAAAGTATTACTCTATTTTTTTTCATGAATGGAACGAGCTAGATCCACGAGAATGATGTCACCCAATTTATCGCATGGTATTACATATGAAAAGTAAACATGTTTCTCAATAGGAAATAATTTTTATTTTATTTTATATGATTTGACAATTTTTTTTTTTTAAATATGCAATATCTTGAGAATGGTTCATGTTAGCGTTCTAAAATTTATGTCAATCGTTTTCTAATGGAAAATTACATAAGAAATGTCTATTTGCATAACTTTATTAGAGGTTTTGATTTTTTGACGATTTTTTCGAAAATTTAGGGGGGTTCTAAACATTCGATTGCGTATAAAAGCAATAGGCTTCCAGTGTTTATGGATTGTGATTTTTGTACCAAATTTCGTTCGAATCTGTCGTCAGTTATCGAATCGGTCGTCGAATTCGTTCGTCAGTTATCTCACTGACATACACACATTTTCACACACACACACACACATCACTTCAAAAATGTTTGATTCGTGATCAGGGATGCTTGAAACGTGTTCTCCCGTCGAAAACTTGAATTCGAATTTTCGACCTGTCACAATACTTTCCTTATACATTATTGTATATAAGGAAAGTAAAAACAATATTAAATCTTTCACTCTTCACAGCCATTTAGGACATTTCACAAAACAAATCAAAGGAACTCGAAAAACGATGAAAAAAGATCTCCAAACCTTGCTCCAATCTATCAAATTCCAAAATCAACACGAGGTTAAATCTAAAACCGATTTGGCGCGGATTGAATCAGAAAATTTCTATTGAAAGTATCCTCCCAAGCGATTTTTTTTTTTTTTGCTTACTTTCACTCGAAATAAATTTATAAATTCAAAATAATAATAGAGATATAAATAGTAAGCAACAAAAAACATTAAAAGATAGATATAAATATTAAGCAAAATATGCATTAGGAAATCCAGTTTCTAGATCTATAATTTGTTTTTAAAACATTCTTATAGTTTTCGCGTAATCGTCTTGCTGCAAGTTGAAGAAGATTGAAAAAATTCCATATTTTAAGTTTATAATACTTACATCTCCAAAAGCAAAGGTGCTAGCTATGAACAAAAAGCAAGAATTTGTAGCAGCTCCTTGAAAGCCCTACAAGTGTATAATAATTGGATTTTGAATAAAGTTCCTAGTTTTTAAAGTATAGTGATTAAAATTTGGATATTTTAGTATTTCGATCCGAGTTTTCCAATGGGTGGGAAAGTTGTAACATTTAAAATGTGACGAGTATTGCAGTTCCATGTGTTTTTGTACTTCTTGGTGATACACAATTGGTACATAAACACAAGATCTTTTGTTTTGTTTAAAAAAAAAATGAGGAGGTTAAATCAATTTGGGAATTCTAAAGATGCTTTAATTCATTATATTTGAACAGAGTAGATGGAAATATACGCATGTACGCATTCGTGTATGCTACCAGGCAAGTCTATATAGACTAACTTGAATCTAAATTCTTGTCAGATATATTTTAATTTATATACAGATAAGTTTAATAATAATAATAATAAGTTTAATTTATATATAATAATACTTTTCAAGTTTAATATTATTTACATTAATAATAATAAGTTTAATATTATTTAATATTATTTTAAGTTTAATATTATTTACATTAATAATAATAAGTTTAATTATATACAGTCAAGCAAGTTAGTAAAATAATTTAATATTTTGACATGAAGTCAAAATATTAAATTATTCAGTCTGTGGTCGGAGTATTCAGATGAAATTGGGGCAAAGACTAAAAATGCTAGCTAGCTATAAACAGTTAGTGAATAATTTACAGTCACTTAGAAAGCCCGTAAAGGAAACAAATAAAACGGAACAAATCGAAAAAAGTTATTGAAATTGATTGGAATTTTATTTTAAAAATATTTATACACGTAAAATCATTTTGATTCTTTCGGACTGAAGCCATCGCCAATTCTTTTTTCTCATTTTAATCGATATTTGAAGCAAAGTTAACTTTCACTGCAAAAGAGGTGTAGTAAAAACTCCAAACCCCGGCTAAGTTATATAGGGTCCATATATTAAACGTTATATTAATAACCAAAAACTAAAATTTTGCTGTATTGAAGCAATTGTTTGAGTTCATATCAACCGATTCCTATAATTAAAATGCATATTCCTCCCCCCCCCCCCTCAATAAAATAGCATTCTAAGTTAGTAATGAAAATGAATTCTGAAACCATCTAGTCAATCTACGCATAATGGGCGTCTGAAGACAAAGCAGAGTAAAAAGCCGGTCACAGCTTCCACAATATATTCTAATTAACCTCGCCTGAAATAAAGCCCAAGATCGTGAAATGAAAAAAAAAAAATACAAACCAATCTCAGGTGGATAACATGACATCTGACTCCTTTTTAATTGCTAAGCAACCTTCAAAGCATTTGATCATAGCCAGGAGTTCCTTGTCGCAGTTCTTTCCAGTAGGCACAACGATTCTGCTCAATTTTGCATGACAGCCCTGCAGTACCATTTTGAACTGAAAGCACTCCGGTGACTGGATGCATAAGAATGATGCTTTTTCGTTTTCTAGTTGATCTCGATCAATTTTGACATCTGCTTTTAGTTGGTCCTTTTTGATTTCTTCGTCACGTCGATTCTGATTGATATCTTTCGGTGTTTTAAGCACGTCTGGCTGAAAAAATCCGAAAGGCATAGCTGTGGCAATGTTTTCGTAAATAAAGTGAAATTTGGACTAAATAAGATGCCCAACGATTGATAGTGCGTTCAAGCGTAGTTGAAAGCTCGCGCTTCTGAACTGAAAAAATTTACAAAATCATGGAGTCACAATTAACCAGCAGTGCAGATCCAAAAACGTTTATTCGATCGATTGATTATATTTAAACTTGGAACCATGGAGTTAGAAAGAAGGAGACAAAACTCCTATGGATGAAACGCTTGCAAATGCCATAATAATTTGAGAATTATATCTAGGTGTCGTTAGTGTTAGTAAAATAGCTGTATGGTTACAGAAAGGCGTAATATTTAGTATATGTACTTTCGATTATTTTATAATTAAGGGTTCCGTAATTATGAGTATAATTAACCAATATTTTTCATGGTTGTAGGATAGAATACAGAAACAGAATATAGAGAGATAAAAACAAATAGAAAAATAAAATCATTTTGAATACGTAGGAATAATCTTTATTGTTTTAGTTCTACTTTGTATTGCTCTAATAATTTATTTTTACAAAATGGACAGTTTAAATAAATATTTTGAGCCTTTCGCCATAGAAATGCATATAATGACATCTGAATCATTGTCTCAAATAATACTGGTGTTTGCTTAATATGAAGTTTTAACGCCTTACTTTTACCTCCATGCTTGGAACAATAATGTCCGATCGTGGAGTCAGAAAATAAATAGCCATAGAAGAAAGGGAAAACAGAAAAATGAGAGGAGAAAAAATTTTCCCCATAAAAAAAACTTTTATCCCTACGTAATTCATGTCTGTGAAAAGAAATATTGCAAACTATATGGCTCAAATAATGATTATTCTATGCAATTACGAGCAATTTTCTATGTGAAACATATATGGGTGTAGAGTAGAGTAAATCTTGAAATGTGATTTAGAGAGGAAACGAAATTGGTATATGCAACGAAAGTGACATCATATTGATATGAATACGCAACAGAAAATCATTGTCGTAATTTGAAGGTCTAGGTCACTTGACCTTAGTGACAAATATGGTAAATATCGCCGACTTGGCGACTTTTTATGAGTTCTGGAAACTTTCAATTTTGTTGAAGAAAAAGAAGTAATCTCAAGAGTTACTTTTTATTTTTCAGAATTTTACGCTCAGTTGGGATGTTGACGTAATATGAATAAAAGTATCTGCCAGCCCAAGTACAGAACTATATTGTATCTTCTGATTTCATAAGCCCTTTAAGGTGTATTATAAAAAGAATTCAGGTAGAAAAGTTTTAAAAAAATTAAATTTCAGATTAAAAATATCGGAACCTTTCCCTAGGTAGCTTGTCCCATCGTCACACACACACACAACAAATCAGCCTTTTCTCATTTAAAATAGGCAAAAATTGGGTTTCACAGGAATTTATAATGAATAACAACGATACTATTTCTTTTCCATAAGGAATAACAGCTTTCAAAATATTTATAAACATCTTCTATTTGAATATTTATTAAAGTAAAACAATATTTCCGTACATATTACGATAAAATCAAAGCAAGAAAGTCCTCAAATGGAAGTCGCTACCCTATAATCAAAATTTTCTCAGAATTTTGCGTTTTCCTTTGCGATGATGCTTTTGTAATAATAATAATAAAACCTTCCGTGTGAAAGTTTCCTCTTCCATAGGAAATTTTCCACAATCTAGCGGCCATTCTTCTAGAAACACTAATTAAAAGTAGTGTAGCAGGGTTTTGGAAGTTGGCATAAGAGTTTTAGAGCAATGTACAAAGGGAAATTTTGTTTTTCAAATTTTGCCTTTGTAATAGCTCCAAACTCAAGGACCGATTAGGGTGATTGGTGATGACAACTTTTGTAAAACTCTAGCTAACAGGTAAGCGACTATTCGCTAAATCTATAGATTGTTTTAAAAAAAAATTACAGCCTGTATTGGAAGCAACGGAGCAAATCTAGATTCTGCAGCATGTATTTAAATATAAAAAAAAGTCTGATGTTGGGAGCACATGACTTCTCCTACATAATACACTGACTTTACTTCTTTCATAGAGAAATAATGATGTACAAGATTCTAACATTTTGGTCTAAACAGATTTATACTTTGGAAAATGTCCATCGAAATGTAATTGGCACTTAATTAATATCTCGTGAAATAAATGGCGTAGAATCCTTTGGCGTCAAAACACAATAATATTACCAAAAAAAAAAAAAATGGCGATGGTTTCAGCCCGATGGAGTCGTATGAGCGAATAACATTTTGTAAAATAAAACTCCAGTAAAATCCAATGCATTTATTCGACTGTTTTAGACTGTTTTGTTTCGTTTACAGGCTTTCAAAGCGCTACAAATGACTCGATAACTGTTTATAGCTGACTAGCACTTTTAGTCATCACCTCGATATCTTCTGGATATTCCGACCATAGACTTCAAGTCAAAATATCGTGTTATTTTAGACTTGGCGGTATATAAATTAAACTTATACAATATCTGACGATATTTTAGATTCAAATTAATGTATAACCTTTCCTGGCAGCACATAAATACTTGAATACCTAAACATCTTTAGAATATCAAAGTTCATTTAACTTCCTCATTAAGAGTAAGTAAAGAGTAAGTCAACAGATTAAGCTGCAACAATCGTGACAGTTTAAAAACACTCTGTCTAATAAAAAACGATGCACCCATAAAATGTTGAACTACTGTCGCGAAACTCGTCATGCAAACGTTGTTTATTTTAAGAGTTATGCCAATGAGCAAACAAAATTGATGGTGTATGTCTCGAATGCATCTGTGGAATGGATGCAGACTAGAGTGAATACAGACAATTTTTGCAGGCCATTTTGCAAACAAAGACAGGTTCTTTTATCCCAAATCGTACCAAAATCTAATCAGCACCACAAATCACTTAAATTCTAATCTGAACTAGGGTGGATACAAGCTCTACTTAGACAAACACACACAGACGTCAAGCTGAAAATAGTTTTTTCGCATTCTAGAGGTCCCAAAACATGTAGATCTGTCGAAAACTCAAGTAGCGATTTTCGACACGGTTCCAATACTTCCTTACACATTACGAAGTAAATTTTCCTTACACATTACCAGGCAAAGTAAAAATTGATTAGACACAAGTTTCTATTTTTTTTTATGCTTGGCATTATTTGTTTTTTTTACTTTAAGTTTTTTAGGGTATATATTTTACAAACGTTGCGGAGTAATTTGTTGCGGAGACAAATTACTTTGCTTTCCGTGACGCTATTTACTTGCAAACTTCTGGCGCCCCTATGGGTAGTCCTTTATCTGGTATTTAGGTCGAGGTCGTTTTACAGGAGCTCGAGAATAAGGTTTTGCCTTTTTTAACGATTAAACCTATTCTTTGGTGCCGTTAAGTGGATGGTATTTTTATTATTTGGGATCGTGATTTAAATGATCTCCTTCACCTTTTGAATAAAGTTAATGATTTTTACCATTCGATTAACTTTACTGTTCAGCATGAATCCGATTGTTTTTTGCCTTTTCTTGATGTTCTGGTCACCCGTTCAGATTTTGGTTTTCATACTTCCATTTTCCGTAAATCCACTTGTACTAACTTCTGTATCCCCGCTAATTCTTTTCATCCTGTATCCCCGCTAATTCTTTTCATCCTGTATCCCCGCTAATTCTTTTCATCCTGTATCCTCTAAAAAAGCCTCTTTTAACGCTTATTTTAATCGTGCATTTAATGTTTGCTCTTCTATCCCTGCTTTGACTGATGAAATTAATTTTATTTTTAATCTTGGTCATGAGGCTGCTTATTCTTTTGAGTTTATTTCTAAAATTTTCGCCCATGTTCGCCTTAAATTTACTCAGATTGATACTAAACTTGTTGCTATTAAAGATCGTTTAGCCCATAAAGCTAGTGTTCCTTACCATCCTAAGATTTTCCGTCCCTTTATTCAATTCTGTCATAAATTTGATTTCAAACTTGCTCACTCTAATATTACCACTTTATTTAATCATATTCGTCTGATAAACTTGGGAATATTGATGACTTTAAAAGCTTTGCTGGGGTATATGTAGTTCCCCTGTTATCTCTTGATGGTGACTATAAATTTTACATTGGTATACAAAACGTACTGTTGGCATCCGTTTAGCGGAACACGCTCGCGATGTCAAATGTGGTAAACTTTCTACGGCTCTTGCTCAATATGTGGTTAATGATAAATTCCTGCCCATTTTTGAAAAACTTTCCTTTTAGGTCGTTGTAACAATCCACTTAATATTCTCCTTTATGAATCCCTTTTTATTTATATTTACCCTGAGTCGATTTGTAATTTTGATCCAGTTCAAATTTTAAGTTATGCTTGGTGACTCATTCTCGACTCTATGCAATTCAAATTTTAAAAATTTCAATAGTTATTTATGACGTCTTCTCATGAAAATTACGCTTGACGGTTCTTCCGAAATTATGCTTTTCCTGTAACTAAATAATGTATTGATAGTACTTTTCTTGTAATATTTTTACAATTTTGGAAGGGTTTAAAGTAATTTTTATATTTTTCGTGTATATTTCTTAGATTATTTTGTATTAATTAATAGCATATTCATTTACCATTTTATATTTTTATGCAGATTTGCTCTATAACTTGTCTGTATATATGTCATGTTTTACCATTCATGTAGCCACTGATGAAGGGCGTATTAACGCCCGAAAGCGCTCTGGCGGTTTTAAAATGCGTTGTACATCTTTTAAGACGTTTTAATAAATGATCTTTCGTTTTAAAGATGTTTTGTCCTTAATTTTATTTATATGTTTTACTCTGTAGGGAAAGAAAAATTGGTGGTGACTTCCATCCTATGCGGAGCCGAAATGGTTTTGAGTGAACAACTTTCTGTAAAATGAAAGTCCAATAAAGATTTAAAAGTTAATTCTTTGTTTTCAGCAAATTGTTTACTTTACAACAGATAAAATGGGCCTTTGTCAAATGAAGTAATTGTCATTAAGTCCAAATAATTTTGACTGCGTCTAGTAGGATTTTGTAAGATCATATAATCACTATATTTCAAAACTGAGAACCCGATCCGAAACCTAATTATATATCCTTATAGGGCTTAACTATCCTTATAGGGGAGCTAAATCTTGCTTCTTATATTTATGTTACAGCTAGCCTTTTCAGTTTATGGAATAAAAGCATTATAATCCTTAAAAATGGAAAATTATCTATCATCTTCAATTTGACAGGACAATTCCTCAAAAAGCATAAAAGTTTTGTAAAAACAAATTATGAATCTGAAAACTGGATATTGTACAAAGCATTTCTGTTGCTTACGGTTTAGATCTATCTTTCACAGTTTACAAGACATTCCTAGCGAATATAGGCAAAGTAAAGTGAAAACTCGTTCAGACAAAAGCATTTTTCGAAAGAGAAACAGTTTAAAATACTTCAATATTGAAATGACTGTTGTACATTTTTAATGGGTACTATTTTTGCCAAAATAAGTATAAATTGTTAAAATTTTTATCTATTAGGTTCAGACAGAGATATGCGCGATCAAAGTGTTCACAAGTGTAATATAAGGTTTCGTATTGCTCCGATTTCAGCTGAATACCCCAACATCACATGTTATTCACGAATCACTTCAAAACTTAATAATAAATACGGGTTAAAATAGTAAAAAATTGTAAAAGCCCTAACGCTTTCCTCCAGATCTGCTTCCCGCTTCCAACCGCGAGCATTTCGACATTTGTCACACGTATCTGTGTCGCTCTTTCGTTTTCAATACCTTACGACAAATACCAGGACGTTCTATTCTTTAATTGAGAATGCATTCGATTCAGCGTTGGACCCTGGGTTCCTTCCTCCAGTGCTAATAATCTTCAACTTTCCAAATCCAATTCAGTCATATATACTCAATGGAATTATTCATAATCGATTTTACTCAATAACGACAATTAATTCCAAATTTTCACCATCGAATCTGTTGATTCCTATTAAATCATTGCCTTCCACAACTCAGTCCGTACGACTTCAATTTATTGTATTGAAATCAATCAACTAATTACACGTCATCCCATGTTGGTTTTAGCTTAGACGACTCTAACTAACTTATTGCTTCCAATATAATCAATTACCACCGATAGGGCTCCTCCAGTTGACCTCATCTTAAGCGACTCTAATTAATTTATTGCTTCCAATAAATCAATTGCCACCGATCAGTCATCTTCATATGATGTCAACTTAAACAACCCCAATCAACCTATTGCTTACAATATAATCAATTACCGAGCTGTCATCTCCATTTGATTTCAACTTAAACGACTCCTAACTTATTGGCTCCAATACAATAAATTGCCGCCAGTCATCTCGAGTGAATTTCATTGGCCCCTTCGAAGCCAATCGATTCAAATGGACTTATTTGAAATCCATCAACATCAACGAATCTAAGTGATATAGATTATTTCTATTGTTATTTTTGACCAACTCAAATCCTGTTAACAGCACGATTCAGGTACCCGAAAGTTGATAATTATTTCTTCTTTTTGTTTCAGCGTCATAGGCCGGCGCGGTGGTCGAACGGACAAGGCAAGCGTTTCCTAGCGATCGTTCGGCTGCCGGGTTGTGGGTTCGAGTCCCACCTGCGGGCATGAATATTGTGGCGTTGGGCGCGGTGTGTTCTGACCTCCACTGGGGCCCTGGGGCAACGTCATATGGCGGCTAACAGGTTCACGGTTCTGGCCGGTGTGTGAGATATTGACTTTTCACGTTATATGTTTCGAGATCTGTTCTGTTTGTATAATGTTTGTCTTGTTTTCTGCCATTGGAAAAAAAAATTCTGGTAAAATTAAACTGGTTTTTAAAATTTCTCTTTTATTTTACTCATAAGTCAACAATGTGATTTTGCAATAAATGATATGCATAATATAAACTTCATACAAAAATTTGGCACAGGAAACGCTTTTATACGATCGGGCATGGTTCCTTTACTTATTATAATTTATAAATAAACCTAATGTACACATTCATGAATCTTTCCTTACAAAGTTATAGGAATGCGAAATCCTGCATAAGTTCTTGGTTTTCAACTTTAAAATCCCGAAAAGTCATTCCTTCCGTTAAACATACATATTTATAATTTCTCCACGCAATTGTATTCTGAAATTGTGGACACAAGTTGGAAAGATTGAAATCCACTGGTATAAAAGTTGCATGAACTGTATAATAAACTGCGTTTGTGTGCAGGTTGTAGAGAACTTCATGTGAGAGCATCATGAGACTAATATTCAGTGATTCTAACATCAGTCCCTTTGACTATATTAGGAGATGTAGCACAAGAGAAGTGGCATGCAGTTTTCGCATATTTTAAAAGTGAATGACATTGTCGTCGATACGTTTTTAAAAATATCTTAAATTGATGTAGTCAAATTTTAGGGAAACTAAATAACTAATTATATCCATTTATTCCTTTTATTCTATTTATTCCATTCTCCATTCCTAACGAAGCGAAATCAGTATTTGCCTGAATTTTGTAACCCCTTTTATTCAATATCCTTGTTATCTCTTTTTATTGTAGTAGGTAGGAAGATGAAATGTTGCATACATACGGCAAATTGCACGCAGATTTGAAGAATAACAATTTCAATTATTAAAACGAACTATAACAGGGCGAAATGCTTATTTTTAAACTGCGCATGCTCACTACACTACCTACAAATAACAAGCAAACAACAACAGTTAATAAAAGCGTGGCACACTCACGTACATTGTGATTTAAACGTGCTCCTGTGTATTAAATACGTTTCTGAAATTTAAATGTGTTACTTTGATTTTCTTTTATTCTAATTTGTTTAATTTAGTAATCAAATTTACGGATGATTTCGTAAAAAAGGCAAGTTCTTATTTACCGAGTCATACCCAAATCTAATTACACTGCTAACAATTGAAATCGCAGCACCATAAAGTTGTAGGTGTGGCTTTATGTAAATCAGGCAATGGAAACAGCAAAGCGAGATATGCAATGATCACAGTTTCGTTACGCATAGTGGCGTAACACCTTGCCGAGTAGCATAAAAGCGTCAGGTCAAGGAGGAGCGATATCACAGCTAAATTGTAGGGTCATTGGTTTCAGGTTGTAAAAATCATCACAGTATGCCAAGAGTACGTCGGTGTACCGCATACGTTCAGTTGTCATCAACGGAACGGCAACAAATCATTGTTTTATGTGAGTGTGGATTGAGCTTTATTGATCGCTGAACTATTGGGTCGTGATGTGAGCACAGTTCAACGGTGTATGTTACGGTTCGTGAGAGACAACGAAACGACACAAAGATCAGGTGGTGGAGCTTCCAGGTGTACCACACCACGTGAAGATCGTATGCTTCTGAGAAGCGTTGCGCGGGAGTCGTTTATCACAGCAACCGTGTTACAACGGCATTTATCCCACACTACAGGTAACGTGGTTTCAACGCAAACAATTCGAAACGTTTGCATGACGCAGGACTCCGAGGTAGACGACCTTTTCGACACCTACCGTTTCAACGTCTTCACCGGTCACGTCGCCTCCAGTGGTGTCAAATGAGACGCAATTGGTCGACAAAATGGCGAAACATTCTGTTCACGAATGAATCACGATTCTGTTTTGACATGCCAGATGGCCGTACTCGCGTATGGCGGCGCTTTCAACACCACCACCAGGAAGCTTTTTCTATCAGTCGCCACACAACCCCCCTAAATGGTATCATGGTTTTGGGTGGTATAACATTTGGTGGACGAACACCTTTGGTTCACGTTTCTGGCAGTATCACCGATTCGTCTCTGACATTGTGAGACCTGTAGTATAGCCATATCTGTGAACCAGGCCTGGACTGCTTTTTCAGCAGGATAATACCAGGCCACATACTGCACGTGTAACTATGAATAGACTACAAAGTTTTGATATCCTGCTTTCTTGGAATTGGCCAAAGATAGAGCTTAAACAATGATTTATGAAGTATCAAATTTCAAAGGGGATAGAGGAAATCACCAAAAATTTCAACTTCTGGTTGTGGAGATGTCACTTCCATTTATAAAATTTGCATTTTCCTTGCAGCATCTATTTTTTTTAAGGATGGGCTTAGATGATGACTGATATAGATTCAGCATCGTATTCAAGAGGAAGTAGGGAACCTCCTGCCCCCTCTGGAATTTAGTTTTCTAAGGATTTCTACTTACAGGTTATCATCTTACGGTTCAGAACATTTCCTTGAAACGTACATTTTGATTGACTATAGAGCTTAGATGATGACTGATATGAATTTAGCATCGAATTTCAAGGATGGTAAGGGGTGGGGATTTACTAAAGATTTTCACTTCCAGTTCTTTTCCCAATTATGAATAAAAAAAAATTTCATTTTCCTTCAAACATTTATTTCTCAAAATCTGCTATGGATAGAGCTTAAATGATGACCGATATGTATTCAGTATAAAATTGCTTAGGGATTACGAGAATTCATTAAAGATTTCTACTTCTGATTCTACAGATGTTACTTCCGATTAAAAATATTACAATTTTCTTTACAATACCCATTTCTCAGGATTGGTTATACAAATAGCTTAGATAATGACTGATATGGGTTAAGCATCGAATTTTACAGGGAGTAGGGATCACTAATGATTTACACTTCTGGTTCTGGAGATGTCACTTCCGATTTTTCCTATAATTCATATGACTATGTGAACTATATTATTAACATATAGTTCGCAACTGAGTATAAAAATATTTCGTTTAAAATGAAATCTACACACCACTTTCTGTCATATGAACGATCTTTCATAGACTTTTTATTTTTATGAGTTATATTGTTGTTGTTGAAACCCAGACCGTCCGACCTACCAGAAAGGTGTAAGGTAACTGTTTGGACGGTCGGGAAGTGCCACCCAATTTAGACCGGAACTCAGTGGGGGAGGCATCCACAGGGACCGTACCCTCCTTCCCCTACCACCAACCTCTCGGAAGGACTTTTGGACCCACATGTTTAACGTGATCGTACTCCGCATGAACATGGCGGCAGTTTTGGCAGTGGCTGGAATCGAACCCGGGCCTACCAAGTGCAACTCCAGCGCGCTAACCAATGGGCTACCGCGCCCTATGAGTTATATTGTGTTAAACCTTGTACTTGATATGTTTTATTAAATTCATTTCTACCCCAAAATAATACATAAAAAAAGTGGCACCCCTTCCCCTTTATTTTTACATAGGGCCCATAGCTTGACTTAGTACCCGGGCCCGAAATAGAATATGGGGGGCCTGGTAGTGGATAATGACTTGTGGCAAGATGCTAAATCATGTTAGGAAAAAATCGTCATCACATAAATCTTCCGACGATGGTATCATGAAATTCTCAAGGATTTCTTGATATATCTGAGAGTTAATCCCTTCGTAAGTGACACATAACCTTCCAGGATCATTTGCAGTCATGCAACTCCATGCCATTACGCTAGTTGCAAATTTCACTGATCGCTTCATGTATTCCTTGTATGCTTCTTGCATCACTTGCCTTACACGAACACCTTGATCACCATATGATACACAAAGCATACTCTCATCAGTAAACAATACCTTTTTCATCCACGTCCCATAAAAGCCTTTTTTGCACCACTTCACTATCCATTTTCTGTTTACTAGTTATGAAAGGCTTTATCTTTGGCGTACGAGAATGAAATCCAAATTTATGGAGACTTCTGAGTGTTGTAGATTTACACACATCAACACCGTGTTCTTTCCACTTCCGAAGCAAATACCTTACACTTCTGAAACGATTTTTCTTAGCAATACTATTTAGCCTTCTATCATTTCTCGGAGTAGTTTTTGGCTTTCGGCTACTATTCAGATGATTGTTTTCAAAATATCCATCGTTAAAATACTGCTTTATTGCTCTACTAAAACTTAATTAAGAACATTTTAAGTAACTGGCAATATATTGCTGATTGCGGCCTTGTTTATGCAAATAAATAAGGCGATTCTTTGTAAACGCCGTTATGTCAGACGAACGACCCATGTTTCACACAAAATGAACAAAAAAAAAAAAAAAAAAAAAACACGAAAGTCCAGCAGAAGCTAACTTTATGCTTAATGTATGCAATTTTCTGAACCATTCAGAAACATTCATAAGTATTCTGATTTTTTGAACCACCTATTTTAGTATTCTAATATTTTGAATAATGAAAATCATTGTTAAAAACTACAATATTTGTTCAAAATTAAATTTTTTAAAGTTTTAATTTACTTTAATAACATGTAAATTTATTAAAATATCAACCGTTGTTCTTTTTCAAATTTACTATGCTGAAATGAAGCTAAATGCAATTCAAATTACAAATGATATGCCTTATTCTAATATTTTGACTCGGAGTTGTATACAGGCTTACAGATAAAGGCAATTTATTCTTGAACACAAGTTTAATGAAAGTACATGACTTTGTCCAGTAACTGGAGTCCAGTAACTGGAGTGTGACTCTACTTGACTTTCTCATACTAGAATCTATTTTTAAGTAATTTGTAATATACTAGAGGGCTCCGCCCCCTGTATGCCAACCCCCATTACGTGCTTTAAGAGTCGGGAGGCTTCACCACCCACTCGATAACGTTCGCTGAAGTTACTTCGCAAACACTTTCATGCCGCCTGCTACGCAGGCGTAATACGTCCGTTGGGAACCGGCTCTTATTAACTAACATTCACCAGTCCTGGAGCTCGGTTCGCGAGTTCCATGCGGAAGTTCCATTCGCGGAACATGTGGTGGCATCTTTTTCCACTCTTCTGCTGCACTGCTGATTTTCGCCTCATGCTCTCTTCAATCCTTTGCGCACTATCATTGAAAAAAACAGATATGAATGTTACTGTCCTTCATGATCCTGTTTTAAATTTCGCCTATGCTGCATCAGAAAAAGAAAGTTACCTCTTTCAGTAGATGAAGAGATTAAAGCTAAAGCTGCAAACCGATTCCAAGAGCCCATTGCATTCTTATCTCAACAAGTTTTACAGCTAGTAATATATATATATATATATATAATTAAATTTTGGAATAAAGCATCAATAATAAGTATACAAAATACACAATCAAATAAAACTTCTATATATATATATTTTTTATTATAACATGATGTACAATAACTTAAATAATGAATATATCAAATTTTGATGATAATTATTTACAATGAAAGTATTAAAATCTCAATAATTTAAAAAATAAACATAAAATGACATAAAATATGATTCAATGGATTATAAAACATGAAAATATAATGAAAAATATCTTAAGTAGATGAGTTCTTTGATTGAAGGAGTAATAACAACTTTTTTGCAACAGGACAAAAACTGTCTTTCCACACAAGATAAGAATCGCTGTTTTCCTCTTTGCCTAAAAACAAAAAGTAACTTTAATCTTTTATATAATATTAAATATTTTAGAGTTTTGAAATGGTTGAGTTTTAATAGTTAAAATTATGAAAAAATATTTGATGAACCACTGGTAATAACAACCTAATGAATCAAAACGTGGCTTAGAGACTTGTTTTCTCTTTAAAAAAAAAACTTTAGTATGTTTTTTATTACTTATATGCATTATGCATAATATTTAAAATAAAATTCTGATATATAAATATATATATAAAAATTTAATGGAGCTTAGTATTTTAAAACAGTCATATATAAGTCCATTTTTTACAATTAAATTTTGTAATTAATGGACAGTTAGATATTTTTTGAGACAGTTTGTATTTCTTATCTAAACTACTATGTTTTCTAAAATGAAGTACTTAGCCTGCTTTAAAATACACAGTGGAGGTTTTGTCATGGATTAATTTGTACAATTATATATTATGCTGTTAATTTAACATAACTAAGTGTGAGAACATGAGCAACATGAGAAAAATAGCAAGAGGCATAATTAAGTCTGCGTGTTCTTGCAATAAGTAATTTATGTGTTGTCTGTCATTGTTATTATGCAAGTATATTTTCATATTTTCAGGCTATTAATCAAAAGATCTGGAATGGTCCAAAAATATTTCTGTAGCAATAATAAATCATGGAAGAACATCCACTATGAGCTGATACTTTACAAAGAGATTTATTTTAAATTATATAATGATTTTGAATACTGCTCTCAAATAACTTCACTAAATAATTCTTTTTTTTTTCTTTCAAGAAATTATTGATAAGCAAACATATTTTATTTCCCACAACGGGTGACATACACACACACACAAAATCATCTAATTAGGAATAAAAGTGTCAAAATTAAATATTATATTAATAAAACAATTCATTTATATGAATATTCAAGATTCATGCTGCATTTATTTATAGAAATAAAGAAGAATCATCAGATCAAATCACTTGTAAAAGAAGTGTTAAAATTATTTACAGACATTATGAGTAATATGGTAGGAACTCGTGCTAAAAATCTCCATCATTCTTGTTTAAGATATATTATAAATATTAAAATACACCTCATATAAGAAACACTAACAAATCAATATTTTAAAAAAATTATTTAAGATAAATTAAATTGAATATTTATTTATTAATAAAATCATTAAGATGGACAGCACAGGATTTTTCTAAGACAATTCAATTTTTTTTTTCCTTTATTACATAAACTCAATGCACTGCTACAAAATGTATTATTTCACTTTTTTGTGAAATAATACATTTTGATAATGGTAAAATATGAAGATTGAACTGTGATATAATAATGATGAGATTTTAAAATCAAATACATCTTCCAACTCTAAAACTTTAATTTTTTTAAATAGTTTGCTAAAACTTGGGAATTCATATTACGGATTTCGTTCAAAGCTCATTGAAAAGAGAATTCTTCAATCTTAACAATGGCATTAAAAATGAAACACTGTGATAACATTGTTAATCATTAAGATTGCTTTGAAAATCATTTAAAATTCTACTTTAACATTAAACAACACTTATAAAATTCATTCGAATTTTCAAACAATTGCTCTGGGATATATCAGGCCTGATCTGAAGTACATTTGCATCATGGCTGTACATCGCTTGATTTTCCACTATTATACAAATAGGCATTCTTTTATTTAAGACATGCTATAACACATCTATTATTTCAGATAGTTAAGTATAAAAGGTAAAATCTTTGTTAAAAGCAGAGTATACAAAATACATTAGTATGTTAGTAATTTGTTTTATGCTGTGTTTTTAAAGGAAGATTTGACTTCTAGATATTTTTTCTAGTTGTTTTTGAGCAATTTATTTCAAATAATTAAGCATATTTAATCAGCTTTTTCAATTTTTAAAGGTAATTTTGAAAATACAGGGACAGTTCTATTTTTCTAATTGTACTAGAATTTTATCAGTCACAGAGTAACTGCAAACACTCACAGATCAAAGCTAAAAATAGTTGAGTTTATTTTTAAATTTTTAGAGTATTTTCTCTATACACATACTATATTGCAAGGAAATAAAAAAATACTAATAACATGATACTACATATTAGAATAAGATTTTCTCAAAATGAATGGAACAAAATAACCTTACTTGTAGAATAAGATAAATATTTGATTAAGTGTTGGGCTTCTATTTTTGAAATAGGAATAACATCTTCACTTAGACATTTGCAGTAATTCCACAATATTTGGCAGAGCATAGAAGATGTTTTCCAATCTCTGTCTGTACAAAGATGCAGCTTATGCAAGATTCTGAAAAATATCGAGTACTGAAATGATTTTTCTGTTCATTACATATAAAATGTTGACACAAATAGAGCAATTAAATCATAATTATATTTAAAACTTACAAAATCAAAATTCTTTTTTTATTAAGAGAATAATTATGGTGATTTATGCTTTGTCCTTCCTTCCAGAAAACAACATAATATGTGTGCATGACACGTTTATGTGGCATTCCATACAAAATCAAATTTGTAATTTGTTTTTCTTTTATTATTTATATGCATTAAAATAGTTTAATCGCACAAATAATTGCTTAATATATATATATATATATATATATATATATATATATATATATATATCTTAAGCTGATTGTTATTGCCTATTCTCATTTTTGCCGAGTTTTATTTTTATTTTTATATACTTTTAATTGTGATTTTTGAATCCTAATATTCTTCTCATCCCCCTTTCCATTGTAGTGATATGTTACCTTCTCTCTTCATCCTTAGTCTTGGCCTATAGTTACTCATTTGTAACAGATATGCTAGAGATGGGTTTTTTTGTACATACAGTAGTTTATGCATTATTTTCGATTAAAATCCTTTAATTTTTATTTATATATATATATATATATATATATATATATATATATATATATATATATATATATATATATATATATATATATACATATATATATATATATATATATATTATATATACATATATATATATATATATATATATATATATATACATATATATATATATATATATATATATATATATACATATATATATATATATATATTATATATACATATATATATATATATATATATATATATATATATATATATATATATATATATATATATATAATCCATCTAAAAAATAGTTGTAATAACATTCCATATCTTGTTTTAGTACCCAAGTTTTATAAATACTCTCTTGCTTTTCGAACTATTACTAGTGGGCATAATTATTATATTATTAATACTGGTAAATTATTATTAAAAATTTTAAATAAAGTTTTTTTGTCAGATGATATCTCAAATATTTGTCATATTGTGAAAAACAGCTTTGAATTAGTTAAGAAATTACAAACTCTTACTAAAATCCATATCATTTATAGTTTTGATTTCAAAGATTTGTTCAATAATATAGATATAGATGATTTGTATAGAATTATTTTAGAAATTTTTGAAAAATATAATATCACTCTAAAATATTCAACTTTTCTTTTTAAAAAAATACTTAATTTCAGTCTGTATGAGAATTATATTCAACATGGCGATTATTTTTTAAGCAACAATTTGCTATCCCACAAGGGGAAGAGGGGGAGGGGGTGCCTTATCATTATTGGCTAATCTGTATTTATTCTTCTATGAAAAGAACATTAATCCAGGGTTGCATAATATGCACATGTTTAGATATTTAGATGACATATTATGTGTATTCCATAATAGTAATCCTATAGTATTAAATTTTCATCCAAATAATTTACAATTAACTGCAAGTAATAATGACTCTAATGTTGCAAAATTTTTAGATCTAAATTTAGATTTACAAAATTGTAATCTGGCTATAAACTTATATGATAAAAGACAAGATTTTAATTTTAATACATCAGTTCAACACTTTGACTCTTGTTTGCATATATATCAGTGTTTAGAAATATTATATCAAACCAGGTCCTTAGAATCAATGAAATTTGTGATGAAAATTATAAATTAGCACATAGAATTATTAAATACAGCGACTAATAATGCATATCCTCCCAATTTCGTAATTAAAATTATCAACTAAGTGTATCAACTACCACTTGATAACATCCAAGACAACTTTTGCAATTATGGTGGCTAATAGTGGGGGGAAAAAATTATAATTATTTATTAATTATATAATTAAATAAAAATGAAAAATAATAAAATAAACTAAAAAATTTGAAAAATAATAAAATCAGAAAATAAGATACATTAACATTTAATGTTTAGAATTTTATTTTTGGTAAAAATATGTAACTTTAGCCAGTTTGATACTACGATTTGAGCCCCTTTATAATGGTGTTAGTGGCATTCTCGTTTATTTATTTCTTCTATGAATCACTTGTTTAGTAAGAATTTTCATCTATACTTAATGTTCAGATTCTGTTCTCCTTATATGGGTAATTGCCCTGTCTCGTATTCTAACTCCCTGGACAGCTCTGGGAAGGTTACTGTAAGTTTGTTCTACCTCCCTGATATATATCATCATCTTCTTTCCGACGCTTTTTGACTCATTTCACTCTGTTGCGGCTTATAGCACTTACACATAGAAGATGGATCCTGCCTCTTGGTAATACTTGATTTGCTAATTTTTCTTTTTTCGATTCTTCCTCTTTTAGTGCCTGTAGTCTGAGTTTTGGCATTTATAGTAACTTACTATTGCCAAATCTGAAACAGGCATTTGTTTGGCTTAATTTGAATTAGATGCTCAGACCTGGAGAGGAATTTAATTCTGATTAATCTTCAAAATTGGGCCAGTGCTGTTCATTTCTATTATCGGCATTGTGGCCGTGGTTTGACTGCTTTGGTGATTTTAATATTCCATGATTACTTGGAATTGGTAATTATTATTATTATATTTTTCTAATATATATATATATATATATAACTAAATTACTACTAAATTATTTAAATGTACTAAATAATAATTTACGTTATTCTAGTAATAACTACCTTATTCTACATAATAGTGAAGATAAAAAAATAAATTATCTTCACTAGGTAAAATAATAGGATTTCAAACTTTTGATTTTAAAGATCTATTTAATAATATTAAGATTCTTTGATCTTTATGATGTAATTTTAGCTTTATATAATGCTTATATTACCAATCAATCTAATCTAACTAAATTTACTAATTTTTCTAAACTTCTCCATTTTGTTCTTTTCAATAATTATATATTTCAAGGTAATAAATTATACTTACAAGTCTCAGGGGTTCCACAAGGTGGTTGTAGTAGTAGCATGTTAGCTAACTTATATCATTGTGAAAAATCCTTTACTTCAGCAGATTATAAAATTTACAGATATGTTGATGATCTGATTTGTTTAGTATTTACTGATAATTATGTCATAGATATAAATTTCTATCTGGATAATTTGGAATTAATACCTAATGAAACTACTATTAGTAATAATATTAATTATTTGGATTTAAATCTAATTATAGAATCTACTAACGGAATAGTTACTAATTTATATGATAAAAAAGACTTTTTTAAATTCAATATTAATAAATTATTACCATTTAATTCCTGCAACTCGATTCAATTATTTAGAAATATTATACTTAATCAACTTTTTAGAATTTATAGAATATATATTTTTTAGAATATATATATATTAGAATATATATATATATATATATATAAATATTAAAATTAAAATCCAATGATAGAATAGAGGTAGTAACTCGTAACACACTAACTAACTTAAAATGTGCCTACAAAATACAAAGAAATAAAAATGAAATTCAACCATAATGAGGAAATTAAAATGCATAATACTGGTCATCAAGCTAAAGATAATTAACAAAATCAATGGTGTGGAATCGAAATAGGAATACAAAAAATAGCAAGCATTAAATCTTGCATGTGGAAAAGCTTTATTAGATTTAAGAATATCAGATATATTCCCAAAATCTTCAATAATGTAAAATCTTCACATATTATATTCTTCAAAGTTGAAATTTTATATCTTTCTAGATTGAAAAAAAAATTGTACATAATTGTATACTTACATGATTGTACCAAAAACATATGTTTATAATATTTAAAATTTAAGAAAGTTGCAAACACAGATTTGGATTCTAAGACATGAATAAAATGATCTACAAATGTTAGTAATTTGGTGTTATGTAAAATTTGCCACATAACTAATTATATATATATATATATATATATATTGTAACAGATATGCTAGAGATGAATTTTTTTGTACTTACCGTAGTTTATGCATAGTTTTCGATTAAAAAAATTTCAAATTTATATATATATATATATATATATATATAAAAATTTCAAATTTATATATATATATATATATATATATATATATAAATTTGAAATTTTTTTAATCGAAAACTATGCATAAACTAAGGTAAGTACAAAAAAACTCATCTCTAGCATATCTGTTACAATATATATATATATATATATATATATAATTAGTTATGTGGCAAATTTTAAATAACACCAAATTACTAACATTTGTAGATCATTTTATTCATGTCTTAGAATTCAAATCTGTGTTTGCAACTTTCTTAAATTTTAAATATTATAAACATATGTTTTTGGTACAATCATGTAAGTGTACAGTTATGTACAATTTTTTTTTCAATCTAGAAAGATATAAAATTTCAACTTTGAAGAATATAATATGTGAAGATTTTACATTATTGAAGATTTTGGGAATATATCTGATATTCTTAAATCTAATAAAGCTTTTCCACATGCAAGATTTAATGCTTGCTATTTTTTGTATTCCTATTTCGATTCCACACCATTGATTTTGTTAATTATCTTTAGCTTGATGACCAGTATTATGCATTTTAATTTCCTCATTATGGTTGAATTTCATTTTTATTTCTTTGTATTTTGTAGGCACATTTTAAGTTAGTTAGTGTGTTACGAGTTACTACCTCTATTCTATCATTGGATTTTAATTTTAATATTTATATATATATATATATATATATATATATATATAAATTTGAAATTTTTTTAATCAAAAACTATGCATAAACTACGGTAAGTACAAAAAAACTTATCTCTAGCATATCTGTTACAATATATATATATATATATATATATATATATATATATATATATATATAATTAGTTATGTAGCAAATTTTAAATAAGACCTAATTACTAAAATTTGTAAATCATTTTATTCATGTCGTTGAATCCAAATCTGCGTTTGCAACTTTTTTAAATTTTAAATATTATAAACATATGTTTTTGGTACAATCATGTAAGTGTACAGTTATGTACAATTTTTTTTTCAATCTAGAAAGATATGAAATTTCAAATTTGAAGAATATAATATGTGAAGATTTTACATTATTGAAGATTTTGGGAATATATCTGATATTCTAAATCTAATATGTGAATTTTTGATTTTGCAATTAATATGTCTTCTGAATCTGAATAATTTTAGTTAATAAAAATTGTAATTTACAACATCCAATAAGTTGTAATTTTGATATTTTTGATAGTATAGGTGCATAAACATACTCAATTTCAAGTTTGTAACCTTTGTGTAATGATACTATATGCACATTGAGGAATTAAAATCTTTTGGGTCTACATAATTATGGATGAGCAAAACAAAGTCCATTCTCCATCCCTAATGAAGCAAATCAACAACTGCCTGAATTTTGTTATCTCTTTTGCTGGAAAACTATAATAGGTAGAAAGATAAAATGTTTCATACATATTTGAAATTGCACACAGATGTAAAGAATCACAATTTCAATTAACAAATTGTAACAGGGCGAAATGCCCATTTTTAAACTGTGTTTGCTCACTATGCTTCACGCAAATAACAAGTGAACAACAACTTTTAAACAGCTAATCAAAGTACATGCACTTGCAGGCATTGTGATTTAAACATGATTCTGTATATTAAATATGTTTTTGTGATTTAAATCTTTTACAGCTCGCATACTTCATATGTGCGAGTCCAAAGCCTGGCTTCTTACTAGTTTCTTTCAATTTTTAAAATCTAGCACATTTTATTCCCATTCTTTTCATGAATATACAAACATTAGATATTTTCATACACAATATTTCAACATTTCACGTATAATTATATTAGAAGAATGATGAGAATATATTTAGAAAACAAGACCCTTAAGTAGTTGAAAGAAAAGTAGAGGTTAAAAAGCTGAGGTGACCTGGGCTGGTATGACCCAGTTTACACGTATTAGTTGTCAAATTGCAAGAAATGTTCAAAATAATTTATGAAAGACATTACAAAAGATACAGTATGTAAAAAAAGTTAACTTAAACACCAAAGTTATGTGAAATGCTGGATACATTTGCATTATGCTTACAGGTCACAGCATAATGTGAACCAGAAATTAAAGATATGGTATGTTTTAAAGCATGATAGTTGTTAAAATTTTAGAGCCTAATATTGGTTGAAAGTAAAATCATACATCACCTTAATGAAAATGACTGGCATCCTAAAATACTATTATAGTTATTGTCTGTGAATACTATTACGCTTCTTACCAAACCCATGATATGTTTTCTTTTTACACAATATAACACAAAAACAACATACCTTGTGATACCTTGCTCTTTGTAAAAGAGTTGATGATTATTTTTGTCAAGCAAAAGATTCATAATTATTCCATAAGCAGCATCATTAAACTCTTTATCGTCTTCACTCAAAAGTTTGACAAATGCAGGTAACACTAAAAATACAGATATACATTATGGAATGAATATTTTAAACAATTTTTGTTGTCTATAAATTAATTTGAGTGGCATAGTTTTGACATACAAAAAAAAAAAACCGATTTGATTTACAAAAACATCTATTATGCCTAAGATATGAATTTTTTACCAATAAATAAATTAAGAATTATCATTTATAAAAACGAATAAAATATTTTATTCTAATTATACACATTACTGTGTAATTATAACTGAAGGAAAAAATACCTGATATGTGTCCAGCAAATGACTTTCACAGATAAGAAATTTAAATATTATGGATAAACAATAACACAAATTATATAATTCTTTAATATCACTGCAAATCAATGAGTTTTGCTGCTACCAATTAAAGTTAGGTATCAAATTTCAAGAAAGTTACTTGATTCTTTCAAGACATACTGCAGTCCTTGTTGAGAAATAACATTTCTAATATCTCGAAAATAGTTGTTGATGATTCCTAAACAAAGGTGTCATTTTATTTTGGGTTAAAAGTACTTATAAAACACTCACATATTTGATAATAGTGAACATATTTAATTTCTTATGATTTTTTCCCATTTTTGATAAAAAATGTGCAATATCCCAAAAATGGTGCATATTATTTGCAAATACCAGCATTTGCTTTTAAATAGAGAATTATATATAAAATGACTAGTTCTGTAACAATTTTAGTATAATTTATTTTTCCAATTAAAAATAAAAGTTTGTGAAATTGATGATGGCCGAAGTTCTCCAAACTCCATAGGCCTCTGCCATTTATAAATTGAAATACTTTGCTCAATTTGTTTGAGAGATATCATGGAAATAGACAACAATGAAAAATTGTTGATTCTTATTCAGAGACGCTCAAAACACATAAATTCATCAAAATTCGGGTAGGAATTTTAATTCCCCTTACATGTATGATGTACTGAAAGGAAAGTACAAATATTAGGAAGCACAAATGACTTCCTATATAAATACACCTGTAATTTTTTAACATTGGTGGAACTAGAATAGGATGTACATACAGGAGAAAATTATGATCTCAGGCAATTACTTCAAATAAAACTTTGCTATACAATTTGATCAAATATTTTATGCTGCCAAATAATATTTATTTTATGAAGCATAAATATATTATGAATATTTAGAACCATTAGCTAGTTACATTGAATTTTACAGTAAAAAAATGCACATGAAACTATTTTCATATTAAGTATATTTTCATGTGAATTATTGTAAATCAATATACATTCAAATAACTGAAAAATTATTTCAAAAGCAGAAAAATGCTTTGAAGTTTAAGACCATATATTCCCTTACAATTGTATATAAATAAAAATTGACAAAAATATGAACTAAAATTGTTTAATAAAAATTAACTGTAGAATCAAATATAAAAATAAAACTATCAGTATTATAAAATATACAGCGAGTTCTGTTTATAAAATTTTGATTTCTACAATTTCAAATTAATGTATGAGTCAGTAGTTATGTATGTTCGGATGAAATTCCCGAAATTGGATAAACATAGTTTTATCTAGGTAAAGTGTGTTACTCAAAATATCTGGGTAAAGCATGTTCCTAGGCTTTAATTGAGTAATCTGTAGTCTGTCCAACAACACTTGGGTAAATTTGGCAGAAACAAAAAACATTACCCAGATAATCTGCAATCTATCAATCCCTGCTAGGTTAAAAAACTCAAGTGATTTACTCAAAATATCTGGGTAAAGCATGTTCCTAGGCTTTAATTGAGTACTCTGTAGTCTGTCCAACAACACTTGGGTAAATTTGGAGGAAACAAAAAACATTACCCAGATAATCTGCAATCTATCAATCCCTGCTAGGTTAAAAAACTCAAGTGTTTTACTCAAAATATCTGGGAAAAGCATGTTCCTAGGCTTTAATTGAGTAATCTGTAGTCTGTCCAACAACACTTGGGTAAATTTGGCAGAAACAAAAAACATTACCCAGATAATCTGCAATCTATCAATCCCTGCTAGGTTAAAAAACAATTTGGCAGAAACATGGAGCATTTTTTTTAATTTATGAGTTATAAATAACAAAGAAAACACTGACTTATTATCAGCAATAAAGAGTTATAGAACATGATATCACTGTACTAGGATATTAACCTCTGATAAACAATAATTTCAATAGTATAGATACTGAATATCTCTGTGAGGTTTGGGGGCTCTTGAGATATGAATAATTTTCTTTTCAACAAAAACTGACTTTTTCATCTTTCTTGTTACAATATAATTTTGTTCTATTTTTCAATCTATTTTCTGTATTATATTTTAACATATTTTAACATGGGTGGTTTAAATTTGGGGAAATTAAAAAGAAAGTGCAAATTTTTATTTTCAAGTCAAGTAAATACAGCATGACTGGGGAATGACACTTAATATAGGCAATTGCTTTGTTAGTATATATATATATATATATATATTATAATTATATATATTTTGCTTTAATTTCTAAAAGTTTTAAATATAAGATTGCAATTAAAGCAATATATATATATATATATATATATATATATATATATATATATATATATATATATAAGATTCAAATAAAAGAGGGAAACGACCAATTGCATAGCATAAATGGCAGAGGTGGATTGCGACACCTCTTTCCCGGTTAGAAGCGTGCTTTTAAGCCCGGGCAACACTCCCGGAACCAATGCCATGCAGTGGCCTATCTTCCGGATATGTGTGAAGTCAAAGACACAAAAAAAAAAAAAAAAAAAAAAAAGCGAAGCAAATTATCTAGAAGCGACCACAAGACCAGAAACTACCTCAAGACTAGAAGCGACCATTGCAAGACTTTAGAAGCGACCATTGCAAGACTTTAGAAGCGACCATTGCAAGAGAAAGGTATGGAATGTAATCCGTATGAAGTGCATGCTGACGCTTAAAGCAGAAATCTGTTATCAACGTGCACCAGGGTGCGCTGTCCACACATGCGCAATGGTCCCACTAAGAACTTAAAGTGTTACTGCAAACATCCGCTATATCTCTAAAGTATGCATTTTTTTGACAAATATGAACTACAATAGAGTAAAATCAAGGACAAAGCGTTTTACAAAAGGAAAGGTCTTTTATTTAACACATCCTAAAAGATGTACAGAACATATATTAAAAACTGCCAGAGCACTTTCAGACGTATATACACCCTTCATCAGTGGCTACATGAATAGTAAAAATATGGAATGTTTATATATATAGAGAGACCAGTTTAAAGCAAATTTGCATAAAATATAAAATGGTAAATGAACTTACTAAAAATAATACAAGAAATATACACAGAAATTACAAAATAAGTTTAAATGCTTACGAATTTTTAAAATATTACAGGAAAAGAACTAATACAAAGTTTAGAAAAACGTCAAGCATGATATTCCTGAGAACGATGTCACAAATAACTTTTAAGAGGTTTGAATTGCATAGAGTCGAGAATGAGTTGCCATGCAAACCTTAAAGTTTGAACAGGATCAAAATTACAAATTGATTCACAGTAAATATAAATAAACAGGGATTCATAAAGAAAAATACTAAGTGGATTCTTACAATGAACCAAAAGGAAAATTTTTTCAAAAATGGGAAGAAATTTATTATTAACCACAAATTGAGCAAGAGTCGTAGAAAGTTTACCGGATTTGACATCGCGAGCATGTTATGCTAAACGGATGCCAACAGTACGTTTTGTACTACCAATGTAAAATTTATAGTCACCAGCAGGGAATAAAAGGGGAATGACATACATCCCCAGCAAAGCTTTAAAAATCATCAAAATTCCCAAGTTTATCAGATCGAATATGATTAAATAAAGTGGTAATATTACAGTGAGTGGGTTTGAAACCAAATTCATGACAGAAATTAATAAATGATATGGTAAGGAACACTAGATTTATGAACTAAATGATCTTTAATAGCAACAAATTTAGTATCAAATTGAGTACATTTAAGGCGAACGTGGGCGAAGATCTTATAAATAAATTCAAAAAAATAAGCAGCCTCATGGCCAAGTTTAAAAATAAAATTAATTTCAACAAAGCGGGGATAGAAAAGCAAACATTAAAAGTGCGATTAAAATACACGTTAAAAAAGCTTTTTTAGAGGATACAGGATGGAAAGAATTAGCGCGGATACAGGAGTTAGTAAAAGTGGATTTATGGAAAATAGAAGTATGAAGACCAAAATCAGAACGGGTGACCAGAACATCAAGGAAAGGCAAGGAACAGTTAGATTCATGCTCAACAGTAAAATTAATCGAAGGGTAAAAATCATTAACTTTGTCAAAAAGGTGAAGGAGATCATTTAAATCACGATCCCAGATAATAAAAGCATCATCCACGTAATGGCACCAAAGAATAGGTTTAATAGTTAAAGAAGGCAAAATCTTATTCTCGAGCTCCTGCAAAATGGCCTCAGCCAAAATACCAGATAAAGGGCTACCCATAGGGGCGCCAGAAGTTTGCAAGAAAACAGCGTCACAGAAAGCAAAGTAATTTGTCTCTGCAATAATATTCAAAGCAGAAGTGATTGAGTCGATAGTGGGGGTTTTACATTGGTGACTATGAAGTTTTTTGGCAATAATACCAATAGCAATGTTAACAGGGATACTAGGAAAAAGGGAAACGACATCAAAACTATGGAGAGTACTATTATGATTAAATTTAGTTTTAAAAAGTAAATTGATGAAATTTTCAGTAGAGCTGATGGAAAAACTATGATTACTAAAATACGGCTTTATGTCCGAAAGAACTCTAGCAGTTTTTAATATATGTTCTGTATGTATTTTAGGATGTGTTAAATAAAAAACCTTTCGTTTTTCAAAAAAGTTTGATCTTGATTTTATCTATTGAAATGCAGACATGATACCAATCTTGATTACAATAGAGTAAATCTGATCAGTGTCCCAAATCAGTCCCAAGTCATGCAAACTTTTATTAAAACACCTGAGACATGTAAAACTCCTGTTTACAGAAAATGATCCATATAAAATGCTGCACAGATACACAGTAAAGTTAGTCAACTGTAAGAACAGAAAGAGACTAAAGGTTAGAAAAGTGGGATCTCTAGTAAGATTAGATGTTCTTGTCTTAATTGGATAATATTTTATCATATACAAAAAACTTGGTATTTCTCTTCACTTATATGTAAACTACTTGAAATATTAGAAGATATTGCCTTAATATGTTTATTTAAACTTTCAAATGTTACAAATTCTTACTTACCAACTATTATTAAACTTCTAGAATTTGAGAATGGGGTTCCCGAATATGGTGTACCTTCAGCGCCCTTCTAAAACAAAGTAACCAGCTCTACTCAGAGACATGTGGATGGTTTGCACTTTACCTGTTGTTGAAGTTGAAACCCAGACCGTCCGACCTACCAGAAAGGTGTAAGGTAACTGTTTGGACGGTCGGGAAGTGCCACCCAATTTAGACCGGAACCCAGTGGGGGAGTGCACTTTACCTGTTGTTGTTGTTGAGACCCAGACCGTCCGACCTACCAGAAAGGTGTAAGGTAACTGTATGGACGGCCGGGAATGCACTTTACCTGTGTAAAACATGATATTTCTAAAATTTTTATTCCCTTTTAATTTGCTTTACTTAAAACAGCTGGGTATGATGTACTTTAGATGGGCAATCCTAGGTTTAATCTTATCCCACGCTTTACCTATAACATAATTACTTTTTATGCAATAAATTCAGAATAATGACAAAAAAAATTTTTTATTTTTTATTTATGCAACAAATTCAAAGTTATGAGCACATTAAATATGTAAAGTAAATATCAAATAATAAAACAGCCTTATAGCAACCTATATTCACTCACTCACACACACACACACAAAATGAATGGTTAAGTTTCTGCAGGCTAGTACCTGCATTATACTTTGTGCATTTTTAGTTCAAGATAACCTAAACCTATATGTTTAGCTGTTGTATGTTAGTTAAATTACAAAATCAAAATATATTTAATGCTTTCACCATAAATGTTTTAAATTTTTTTTATATAATTTTTAGTGATGGTATCTCATAACCTCCTTACTTTACATCCATATAAATAAGAAAATTAGGTTCAATACATGAAAAAACAATCAGAAATTAAACCTATCATATATGAAAATAACTCACTGTACTAGTAAATCCCTGAAAGTTTAAAAAGTTTTACTGAAATCATACATGAATATTCTTGGATATAAGTCCTCACTTCAGATGATCGAGTCAAATTTTGTACAATATTTGCAACTTCACATCTAACTTCTAGAGAAAAGCTGTCATCCAGAAGAGGAACAACACCTATAAATACAAATTGTTATTTTAATTTATGCTTTTGAATAACAGAAACATGGTAAAAGGCTGTGTTTTCTGGAAAGTGGTAATTCTATTCGACAAAGTCTATATTTCTGGAACATTAAAAATAGAATTACTTTTTTTAATTATTAATAAAAATGTTTGCATCAATTTTTTGCATTATCTGTGTAAGATAATTTTTGTGATATAGTATCATTTATAAGATAGTTCAAGGAATATCTCAATGTATTGTTTGAGTGAAGTCAAATTTTTATTGTATTTGGATTATGCTTTTTCCTGAAGTTGTCCTTTACCATTGAATGATCTAGTATGGTATTGAGATATGGTAAATATTTCTATTCATAAAATGGTTTTAAACTGTGTAAATACATAAAAATAAAAAAATATCCATTAGATACTACTTAGAAGCACCCTTTTTTAAATGGAAGCCAAATCTTTAGATATATATTTCTTTGAAAGTAAGACATATTTAAACTTTTTTTATATCTAAAAAGGAATATCCAGAAATTTATTATGGAAAAGATTGAATAAAAATAATTTTTACTTTAGCTCAATCATAAATAGAAAATTTATATTTAACAATTTTTATCATTTTTATTTACTTTGTTCAGGGATGCATGTTTGGCATATGCAAATTAGTCCAATCTTGGTAGTAAAATTTATTCCATAAAACACAATATGTCCACAAAATAATATATTACAAAGTACAGTATATAAAAGTTAAATTTTAACTGAATGCAGATAATGTATACATCCATATTTTGGCATTATAGTGTGTGGATTTCCAAGAAAACAATAGATACTATCCATTAGATACTACTTAGAAGCACCCTTTTTTAAATGGAAGCCAAATCTTTAGATATATATTTCTTTGAAAGTAAGACATATTTAAACTTTTTTTTATATCTAAAAAGGAATATCCAGAAATTTATTATGGAAAAGATTGAATACAAATAATTTTTACTTTAGCTCAATCATAAATAGAAAATTTATATTTAACAATTTTTATCATTTTTATTTACTTTGTTCAGGGATGCATATTTGGCATATGTAAAATTTATTCCATAAAACACAATATGTCCACAAAATAATATATTACAAAGTACAGTATATAAAAGTTAAATTTTAACTGAATGCAGATAATGTATACATCCATATTTTGGCATTATAGTGTGTTGTTGAAACCCAGACCGTCCGACCTACCAGAAAGGTGTAAGGTAACTGTTTGGACGGTCGGGAAGTGCCACCCAATTTAGACCGGAACCCAGTGGGGGAGGCATCCACAGGGACCGTACCCTCCTTCCCCTACCACCAACCTCTCGGAAGGACTTTCGGACCCACATGTTTAACGTGATCGTACTCCGCATGAACACGGCGGCAGTTTTGGCAGTGGCTGGAATCGAACCCGGGCCTACCGAGTGCAACTCCAGCGCGCTAACCAATGGTCTACCGCGCCCGGCATTATAGTGTGTTGTTGTTGAGACCCAGACCGTCCGACCTACCAGAAAGGTGTAAGGTAACTGTATGGACGGTCGGGAAGTGCCACCCAATTTAGACCGGAACCCAGTGGGGGAGGCATCCACAGGGACCGTACCCTCCTTCCCCTACCACCAACCTCTCGGAAGAACTTACGGACCCACATGTTTAACGTGATCGTACTCCGCATGAACACGGCGGCATTTGTGGTAGCGTGCAAATCTAGCGCGCAAACCACGGGGATACCGCACCCGAGATGGCCAACAGCACGCGGTGTTCCGAGGTGGTCACCCACCAAGTACTAACCGCGCCCGATGCTGCTTGACTTCGGTGATCTAACGAGAACCGGTGTTTTCAGCACGGTACGGCCGTTGGCCCGGCATTATAGTGTGTGGATTTCCAAGAAAACAATAGATACTGCATTTTAGGTATTATTTTTTATGCCTCACTGATAAAAAATTCAACTGAATTTATATTGGTTAAGTAATGAAAGCACACATTAATAGCTGTGTATGTTTTTTATTTTAGTTACAGTATTTCTATTGACTTTTTGATTATTTTTTAATACTTTTTCTTCACTGTGACAGCTTTACTAATAAGGTCATTCTTCTGGAAATTATAGTAATAGTTTACTACACTTTGATAATACTTAAAAATAACACAAAAATGAGTAAAATAAAATAAATATATACATTTACCAACCCCTTTAATTTAAAATAATCAAATTTAGTAAAGACTACGAGTTCATATTTTTTATTAGTCATTTTTGATATATGAAATTTACTAACACGTCAATATATTCAATAAATAGTTTATGTTTATACAATTTGAGGCAGAATGTAATTCTGAGAAAAATTGCTACATGCTATCAATAATAAATAGTACTGGTGCAATCATACAGAAAACCTTAGGTATTTTCCCTATCTACAGATATAAAATATACATTTAGAACTAAATGAACAGATTGAAAGGTAATGAATTTATTTGGCTTTTCTGGTAAAAAAAAAACAAAAAACAAGCATACACAGTGTGTTAAGAGCAAAATAAATATTAAGAAAAAAAAAAAAAACTGAAATTAAACATCTAATACTTACGTTTTGCAATTTTAAGAGATGTATCAGACTCTGGAGATAAATAATATGAGATATTACCAATAACAACAAGAAATGAATATATAGGCAAATTAGTGTCACAAATTGCATCTTGTTTCAAGTAGACAGCTGTAAAATATATTAAACTATGATCATGCATATACAAAAAACATGAAGTCTAAAATATGTATAAATAGTTTCTAATGTAACTGGCAACACATGTAAAGAAAATGACTAAACATCCAATATCATGGGTTTATACAAAATATGAAATAAATAGAGCTCTTATATTTAATTTCTCATACTACCCTGAAAATTCGTGAATTCAAAATTTTGAAAATAATACACATTTTAAACACTTTTACAATGTCCATCTAGTACATGTGTTGTTGTTGAAACCCAGACCGTCCGACCTACCAGAAAGGTGTAAGGTAACTGTTTGGACGGTCGGGAAGTGCCACCCAATTTAGACCGGAACCCAGTGGGGGAGGCATCCACAGGGACCGTACCCTCCTTCCCCTACCACCAACCTCTCGGAAGGACTTTCGGACCCACATGTTTAATGTGATCGTACTCCGCATGAACACGGCGGCAGTTTTGGCAGTGGCTGGAATCGAACCCGGGCCTACCGAGTGCAACTCCAACGCGCTAACCAAGTGTGAATGTATGTCAATGACATGCAGATATAACTCAAAAATGAATTCCGTGAAATTTTATACATGCAACATTTAAACATTTTATTTAACATTTAGAAAAAAAATTAATATTTTAAAAAACATACCTTGGAATAAAAATAAAAAAATTATTAAATATGGTTATTTAAAAGAAATAACTAATTTTGTATTTAATATATGTATAATTTATGTAACAATATGCATTTACTAAATAGGTAGCTAATAATAGCTAAAAACAATAATTAAATTTGTTTAAAGTATTTAATGAAAATAATCACTTATAGTACTTTAAAAAAAAACTGAATATTCAAAATCTTATAATAACTAAGCAAAAATATAATTTCTGCTTTTAAACTTCTTACAAATTAGTAGGAGAATATTAATAAAAATTATAATGTGGGCAGCTCATGGCATCCCCTACACAACATAATGAATTATTTTGATATATTTAGAAAACATTATATATTTTCATTCCCATTTGTACCTGGATCCCAAAATTAAATTAAGAGTTTTGAGCAACTTAGCCAAATAAAATAATTTATTCATACACATGTGCAAAATATCATCATCAAATATTATTTATTAACATCAAGTGAAATTTATTAAATTGATTGATTTTGAAATGCAAACTATTACAAAATATGTCTTTTTCTCATGACTGAAGCATACTAACTTCCTGAGAATAATGATAATAAATTTAAAATGAAACTACTTTGTTAGTTACAGCATAAGACAGTTGATAAACCATATCAACTGGTTCAGGAGGTCTACTGGTACCAACTGACATCATAATAAAACTTTAGACATGAAGGATAAAAAGAAATTCTCCTTCCAGTTAGTTCAAAACCATATCAGTCAGGTTGTTCAACTCTATCTACTCATTAACTTTTCTCCTTGATTTTTATTTTCATTGTTTCGATTTTCCTTTTTGGCTTTCCCTCCTTGGTCCTCCAGCACCAGACTGATACCAAAATAAATCTTTAGACATAAAATATAAAAAAAATCCTCTTTTTAGTTAGTTTAAAACTGCATCAGTCATATTGTTCAAATCTATCAGCTCATTGACTCTCCTCTTTAGTTTTTACTTTACATTTTTTCTAGTTTTTTTTTTTGGCAATGCTATTTCTCTTTGGTCATGTGTAACTTTCTTGTAACAGAAGCTTCTCTTGGTTTGCATTCTCTTGTGATTGCATTGCCTTTTTGGCCTGAAGAAGGAAGCTGCCTGTTGTCTCCGAAACTAGTTGATACCTTTAATAAACGTCTCTTGCTGGAACTAGCAAAGCATTTTGTTTTTGAATCATTTAAACCAGCAGTTTTATGTGTATATTTATGAATATGTCTTATGATGTTGCATAGAGAAAAGCACCTTACTTTGAGATAATACTCTTTTAATTTTATATAACTTTTGATAAATTATTAAAAAAAAAACTTATTACCTTTAGAACGGTTCAGGCTAGTGGTTTGAAATAAGTGAGTGCCATATGTTATGCTAAATTACATGTAAAATGATTGCTTATTTAACATGATAATTTTTTTAATTCGTGAAAAATTTGGAACTTCTGAATGTTTGACCACGTCTATAATTAATAGGATTCTAATATTCATAGATTATAATTGTTCCAAATTTTCTTGGTATCGTTCACTTAGTTCTTGAGATATCGTATCTACACACCAGCACACACACATATACGAGTTCTGAGAAGCTCAAAATTTGTAAATCAATTGAAAGCTCGAATTAGAGTTTTCTACCTCATCGCAATATTTTACTTTATATTATGTATGTAGGAAAAGTAAGCATACAACAGAGCATCGATTACAAGAAAAATAATTAAGCAATCAAAAAATAGTTTCCCAAATCTGTTTTGTATATTTCTTCATTTGAATGTTGCACTTACGTTTAGTACAGTAAATATCCAATAAAAATGAGCACACAACATCGTAATTAATGCAAATTACACAAAAGTTTGTGGCTTTGAAGAATGAGATGAGCAAAATAATTAGTGATCCTGTTTGATTTGAGTTAGCTCAGATCTTCAGCATTTCAGCCTATTAGAACCATTTACTTTATTTAATACTATTAATTATAATATTTTTAATTAACTTCTCAGGTGAATTGAACAATCTTACAATAATGTTTGGTGTACTGTATATATGCAAAATACCATTTTTAACCACACTTTATAACTGATTTGATCCTCAAATTTTAAAATAAACATTTTTTGCTTTTATACCAGAAAAAATTGCCTCTAACATTAGTTTTCCATTTTTAATTTTATATAGAAATAAAATTTAAGCAGAACATCATAGTCAACAAAATAATGTATCAAATATACTGCTATAACATAAAGCAAAATTACATCTAGCCAAATGTTTAATGAAACATTCTACTCATTGTAACAGCATCTAAGATTTTCTATTTCACCAAATATTTTGTTTATTAAACATTTTTTTTTTATAAGAAAATGGTTATTTCACAAAGCAGTATTAATTAGGCATGACAAAATCGCAAAAAGGAAACAAATATTACCAATGATGTTCAATAGATGCAAAATAATATCATTTTCTTGGGCTAGACAATGACCAGCTTCAGCATTAAGGCAGATATTAGCAAAAATACAGAGTATCTAAAAATAAAATTTAAATTAAAAAAAACAAAAAAAACCATACTTAATATAGAAACATAAGATAATACAACTTTTTGCAAGAACTTTTCATTATTTTATGATTACAATACTCCTAAATTATATTTTGAGGTGAGTGCATTACACATAATTTATTTTCTAAGCCGAAACAATTATATGCTTGGGTTTAACATTTAGGAGGGCATACAGACATGCTAATAAACACAAGTAGGTTATTCAATTTTCTTTAATGATATGATTTTAGAATACCACAAAAATTTTAAAATAACATATCTATTATAGGAGAAATGGCTATTAAAGACAATTGCCATTTTCTTATTTGGGAAATAATATTTTTTTCATATGTAGTGAGTATTTCAGGGATCTCAGAATCATAAAATTTGAGAACAAATAAATTACAGAAAAACAAATCAAAAAAATTAAATGGAGCACAGAAAAAAATGTAATGACTTTCCAAGAGAAGATTTATAAAAACCTTAATCTTGAAATAATTGGAGTCAAGTATTAATACTTTTAAGGATCTATCTCATTAGGGTCAAATAATTATATCAACATCAGATTATATTATATATTATTATAAAATACACATTCAGACAAATGATTTTGTAAAGTTTCCTGATGAATGGAGAAATTAAATAATTTTAAAAATTAACTATATTTTCATTTAAATTCAAAACTTAGTACAGTACCCTTGATATAACTTCAAAAACATCATTCCGCCAGTTATGATCACCAGCTGAATCACCTTGTCCAAGTTTAAATACATCGGATATTGTTCTTTTCAGCTAATTTAAAATGAAAAGATTAAATTTATATAAGTAGGTTTAAAATTTAAATATATATATATATATATATATATTTTTAAAAATTGAGATATATTGCAAGCAAACCTCCATTTAACGGATGACTATTTAGCAACTTTCCTTGTAGGATGGTGAATTATTTACAAAGTTTTCTTAAATTACCTCCACATAGCAAAGGCTATTCCTAATGGAGATTTTCTTTTATTTTGACATTTTTATACCACTTTTTCATATAAACATTTTGAACATTATGAACTTTTCTTTCAAGAATGTACATGTTTAAGTTTAGAATTGGAATGGATGTCTGATTGATAGCTATGTAATAAATCTTCGAATTGTGAGGCTACCTGAATGGGTAGATTTCATATGTAATGGGGGGAATCCCATCTTGTCTGTGATGAACATTCATTATTGGTAAACTTGGTAAACACTCTTGGTAAAGTTTTGCAGAGTTCTCAATCTATGAGTGAATTTTTGAGTGCAGTGAACAGTCAAGAATTCATTTCTTGTGGATGTTGTTTCTCGAAGGTTAAAATGGTTCAAGCAAAACCAAGCACTAAAGAAAGAAATTTGATTCTCGAAAGGTAGATAGTGTTATTTTGTATAAACCAGTACATAATTTAATAATCAATATAATGTTAATAAATTTAAAAATTATAACACATGATGACTAACTACCAAAAAAAAATATATATATCTATATTTAACAAAATTTCTAATTAACATAGATTTTAGACAGAATTTTGAGACTTTAATAATCTATGAGGTTTAACTGTAATGCTATGTTAGCTAATATACTATAATATGATAGTATAAAGTATTATGCTTAACACATTCAATAGATAAGTTTCAACTTTGAAATATGAATAATTTCAATATAAGCAAATTACAAGAAAAATTTTAATACCTGAATATGCTCCTTTACATAATCTTGAAGGATTTTTATCAAAGTATCATGCAAATTATGCAGATTCAAGAAAGCCCCAGCTACATTTTTATCAACTAAAATTAAGTTTCCTATGATAAAAGTTGTCTGTAATGTAATATCCTAAAATGAAATTATATTTTAACTCAATTTCATATTTAGTAGTATTTAAAAGATAAATATTTAACATAAATACATTTAATACAATTATACAAAAGTATGTAAAATACATAATAAAAAAATATTATACTTACTAGAAATTTATATTGTATCCACAATTCAAGTTTTTATAATACATTTTAATTCATTTATACAGATATTAAAAGCTAAATCAATTTTTTATATATGCAAAATTAACTATATTCCATACTTAATATACTGGTATAGCGAGAAAACCTCTTTTGATATATTTAGAATTATTAACATGACAACCAACAATGTACTCAATTTGAAAGAATACAAAGTTACAAAGCATTAATTGGTATATGATTTCAGTTTAGAGAAACATGTAGTGTATATAGCTGAGTATTGGTTAAATATAGTAGTCTTGCTTATATTTTATGGGTTACCAAATGTACACTAATATTTAAGCTAGATCCAAATATATAAAAACCATTAAAATAATATTTTTATAGATTATATATATAATAGTTTTATACAGGGTGTATATAAACTGTTTTGACAAAATAAGAGGGGTGATATTACCCATCAAGAAGAACAATATTTACAATGGAACCTAGGGTCGCATTCCACTCTAAGTGTCAGAAAAGCGTAAAGTTAAAGTTGAACTTATAACAGTGAAAATAAGAGAATTAAAGTAATCATAAGTTGCACAATCCCATTTATTTACACCAGAGAAAGACTCAACGTAGATGCTTAAAGTGATGGCCAAGGGTGTCATTGCACAATTCAAACCAGCAAAGAGATTTTCTATGGAGACCACAGATGTCTTGTACACCAATGATTTTATGTGCCCCCAGAAGAAGAAGTCCAGTGGGTTGAGGTCCGGTGAGAGTGGAGGCCAAGCCACAGGTCCACAACGTCCAATCCATCATTTGGGATATGTGGCATTCAAGAAGTGTTGGATGACTAGAAGTGACTGTGATGTTCTGGAGATGTGATACCTCTTCGACATGACAGCTATGTCGTCCGAAGTGGCGACTTGTGCTTGTTGGATGTGTTTCGAAGTTGCTCTTTTCTGGCACTCAAGAGTTGAATATGACCCTAGATTCCATACTAAATATTGTTCGTCTTGATGGGTACTATCACCCCTCTTATTTTGTCAAAACAGTTTATATACACCCTGTATATTGGAAGATATTTGTTATAGAGATTTTAGAATGATTCTTATTTATAATAATAAAGTAATAACCAGCTAAATTGTATTTCTCCCTAAAAATATTTGACATATCTCACAGAATGGTATATCTAAGGAATTTTGCAATCTAAGTTCTTAATCAAGATTGGTATCACGTCTGCATTCAATAGATAAAATTAAGGTCAAAACATTTTAAAAAATGAAAGGTCTTTTATTTAACACATCCTAAAAGACGTACAAAATATATATTAAAAACTGCCAGAGCACTTTCGGACGTATATACGCCCTTTATCAGTGGCTACATGAATAGTAAAAACATGGAATGTTTATATATAGAGAGACCAGTTTAAAGCAAATTTGCATAAAATATAAAATGATAAATGAACTTACTAAAATAATACAAGAAATATACACGGAAATTACAAAATAAGTTTAAAAGCTTACGAATTTTAAATTATTACAAGAAAAAAACTAATACAAATTTTAGAAAACGTCAAGCACGATATTCCTGAGAATGACATCACAAATAACTTTTAAGAGGTTTGAATTGCACAGAGTTGAAAATGAGTCGCCAAGCATAACTTAAAATTTGACCAGGATCAAAATTACAAATGGATTCACAGTAAATATAAATAAACAGGGATTCATAAAGAAGAATACTACATGAATGTTACAATGAAGCAAAAGGAAAGTTTTTTCAAAAATGGGAAGAAATTTATCATTAACCACATATTGAGCAAGAGCCGTAGAAAGTTTACCAGATTTGACATAGCGAGCATGTTCTGCTAAACGGATGCCAACAGTATGTTTTGTACTACCAATGTAAAATTTATAGTCACCAGCAGGGGATAACAGGGAAATGACATACACCCCAGCAAAGCTTTTAAAGTCATCAAAATTCCCAAATTTATCGGATCACTTCTACTTTGAATATTATTGTGGAGACAAATTACTTTGCTTTCCGTGATGCTGTTTCTTGCATACTTCTGGCACCCCTATGGGTAGCCCTTTATCTGGTATTTTGGCCGAGGCCGTTTTACAGGAGCTCGAGAATGAAATTTTGCCTTCTTTAACAGTTAAACCTATTCTTTGGTGCCGGTATATGATGTTTTTATTATCTGGGAGCATGATTTAAATGATCTCCTTCACCTTTTGGATAAAGTTAATGATTTTTACTGTTGAGCATGAATCTAACTGTTACTTGCCTTTCCTTGATGCTCTGGTCACCCGTTCTGATTTTGGTCTTTATACTTCCATTTTCCGTAAATCCACTTTTACTAATTCTTGTATCCCCGCTAATTCTTTCCATCCTGTATCCTCTAAAAAAGCTTCTTTTAATGTGTATTTTAATCACGCTTTTAATGTTTGCTCTTCTATCCCCGCTTTAACTGCTGAAATTAATTTTATTTTTAAACTTGGCCATGAGGCTGCTTATTCTTTTGAATTTATTTATTTATTGCGACATAAGATCTTCGCCCACATTCGCCTTAAATTTACTCAATATGATACTAAACTTGTTGCTATTAAAGATCGTTTAGTCCATAAATCTAGTGTTCCTTACCATCCTCAGATTTTCCGTCCTTTTATTAATTTTTGTCATGAATTTGGTTTCAAACCAGCTCACTCTAATATTACCACTTTATTTAATAGTATTTGTTCCGATAAATTTGGGAATTTTTATGACTTTAAAAGCTTTGATGTGGTGTATGTCATTCCCCTGTTATCCCCTGCTGGTGACTATAAATTTTACATTGGTAGTACAAGACGTACTGTTGGCATCCGTTTGGCAGAACTTGCTCGCGATGTTACATCTGGTAAACTTTCTACGGCTCTTGCTCAATATGTGGTTAATGATAAATTTTTTTCCGTTTTAGAAGAAACTTTCCTTTTTGTTCGTTGTAACAGTCCACGTAGTATTCTTCTTTATGAATCCCTTTTTATTTATATTTACCATGAATCCATTTGTAATTTTGATCCTGTTCAAATTTTAAGTTATGCTTGGCGACTCATTCTCGACTCTATGCAATTCAAACCTCTTAAAAGTTATTTGTGACACCATTCTCAGGAATATCATACTTGATGTTTTCTAAAATTTGTATTAGTTCTTTATTTGTAATAATTTAAAATTCGTAAGTGTTTAAACTTATTTTGTAATTTCCGTGTATATTTCTTGTATTATTTTTAATAAGTTCATTTATCATTTTATATTTTATGCAAATTTGCTTTAAACTGGTCTCCATATATATAAACATTCCATGTTTTTACTATTCAAGTAGCCACTGATGAATGGCGTATATACATCCAAAAGCACTCTGGCAGTTTTTAATATATATTTTGTATGTCTTTTAGGATGTGTTAAATAAAAGACCTTTCATTTTTTAAAACGTTTTGTCCTTAATTTTATCTAAGTTCTTAGTTTAAAAAATATTTGAACTTAATAACGTTTAGGAAAATATGAAAATATTCATTTACTTTTCTTCAAATTTTATTACTGTTTTAATAATATTATACATAAAAGATGAAATTTACTTTATGTTTGCTCTAGTTGTGATTTTCTTATACAAGAAAAATAACTGATTATGAATTTTACAGATACCTAATTTACTTCATAGTCATAAAACCTGTTGAAAGGGGGTGTTCTCAAAAGTGCTGAAAAGTATTATGAAATGTGAAACCAATCTATCAATGTTGGATGCTGCATTGGAAGAATTATTCTACATAATTTACTTACTGTTTATTTAAAATGCTTAGTTTCAAATATGGACGAACTTCAATTGAAGCTAGTAAATTACATATCTACAGAAAACACAAATTATTGACTTTTATTCTACTCAAGAAAATGACAATGAGTAGGAAAAGAGCAAACTTATCTTCTTTAAGCAAAAATATATAAAATTTAGAAAATGAAAGTTGCACTGAATTTCAATTGTTTTATTTAAAACTGCATTAAACTTTCATTCAAGAAATAAAAAATTATGATCTATCACAAATGTGCACATAAAAATATAGGGAAGATTACTGAATATTAAAATTAACTAGAGGCAATGATCTATAATAATGAATTGAAACCAAAACAATTAATGGAACAATTAATGGAGTCAAAAGACAAAGTTTAAGTTCATATATCGTATAAGCCTTAAATGCAAACAAATGCTTAATATATTTTGCTACATGGATGAAAATACAGCAAGTTAAAATAAAGGATAATCAAAATTTTAGAATAAAGCATAGAATAAAATTATTCTTACTATGTTATACTTATGTGTCTTCAAAATCAAAGAGAATATCATAACAAGATTTTCAGGACATTGGGCAAGAGCTTGACAGCCATCTTCCTTGTCTATTATTTTACTAAATAAAGAATGAGTAAAATTATGATTCTTAATGCTACTGCATGTTAAGCCCATCATATGATGGGATGCATAAAGTTATGTAAAATATTTCATACCATTCATCTGCCTACAGTCCTTGTGTTTCTAAAATCCATAGACACACACATTTTTCAATCAATAATAATTAATTTACTGAGGTCCATAGCAAAACGCAATTAATTTATGACCTCTATAAAGCCACAACCCTCTAGACATTCTTAACAAAATAAAAATTCAATTTGACCTCCTAACAAAATTTACCAGTGAAACTCATAATATTTTGAATTAATAATTCCACAAAGTAACAAGGATTATGAAATAAATTAAATCTAACTTTTAAAAATAATAAATTTTATAAATAACTTGGTGATGTTTCTCAAAAGTCTACTAAGTTTGCAAGCATGACAGACAGACAGATGTATTGGCTTTTCCTATGGTATATTAATAGTGTAGATTATTATACACATATGTTAAATAATTTTTAATGCATTTATTTTATATTTGTTCAGAGATTAGTTATAAGCTTAAGAAGCTGACTAAGTCAGCAGTGGCTCTGGGGGCCCAGTCACCTGTGTTAACTTTTAACAAGAAAGTAAACAACTAGCAATTATTCTCAAACTCCTTATTTTCATATGCTTTTGGTATATGGAGGTATTGCATATTTTTTCTATTCCCCCAGTAATTTGTTCCTAAATGATTCACTGGATTCAACTATGCTAGATGCGTAGATAGCATAGTTTTAAAATGTATAATTCATAAATACTTTTTAATAAATTAATAAATATCTAAAAAAAATATAAGTAAATGAAACTTTAAAAGTCTAATAATTATAAACATTTTATAAAGTTCTATATATTTCAAAAACTGTATATATCTCAAATAGATAAATGTTTTATACCTAGTAAGTCTCACAATAATTTGGATGACTTCAGAGTTTTGATAGAAGAAAGTAAGTCCCTTTAGAATTTCTGAGAGGCTATTTATACTGGATAAACTTTTCCAAACATCTTCATTTTCTACTAAGCTATGCAATGTGACAAAAATCTAAATATATACAGTTGAAATTAGAAATAAGAATCTAAGCTTGATATGCAGAACTAAAATTCAAAATTATATAAAGATTTTATTCAATCAGAATACATATAAAACTACATAACAGGGAGTACATATTCAAAGGAAATATACCATAGTTGAAATTTAGAAATTCTAAATGGAGTCAAGATATGAAGTAACATTTGATTCACTTTATTTTGTACAAATGAAATTTATTTTCCAATACGCAAGTTTTTAATACAAAATAATGAAATTCAAACACCATGTTCATGTAAAAACATCTGTATTTAAAATACCCTTTAAGGATTATTAAAAGTACATTTACAGAACAGATGTTAATAGTTACTGATAATATGCTTTTATTATATTGATACTTATAATTAAAATTTATATAAATGAATAGCAAATGCATATGATTCAGAAATATTACCTGTTTATGTAAATCTATATATGTGTCATCACATCTTTGTTCAGGTGAAGGAAGCTGCCAATAAAAATAATTAAAGGTAAAAATATATATATATATATTCTTATTTAGATTAAAAGAGAAATATGCATTATATAGCATTAATACCATTTAAAAATTTACAAATAACTTCATGAGTTATTGAAAATTATTTTTCTAAAGTTTTTAAAAGTTTATTTTAAGTTGGTAATGAGCCAGGCCAATTTTTTTTATAAATGTGATACATTTACGCAGAAATTAGTTTTAATGAATATCATTTTAATACAACTTTCACTTATAATTAAGTCAAATCTATTACTATTATCCAGCTTAAACTACTACTACTACTTTTTTGTAAACTATCATTTTCTCTATAAAAACAATGCTGTCAAAATGTTAAATTTCATTTTTTTTTCTTTAATCATGTAAATTACAAAAAAAAAAAAAAAAAGTTATAATAATAATAAGAGCACTTGTTGTGTCTAAATCTGAGAGATATGCACACAGACATAGTTGGACATAGTGTAAAATATGATCAAAACATGCTCTTTGCATCATAAAACATATATTTTCATTAAAATTTTTAATTCAAAATTTATTTCAAAACAATGCTTATCCTAAAATTTTGAATTAAGTACAATATTTTTTTTTCCAATTGATATTCAACATAAATTATTTTAATTTAAAATTCTTGCTGAAAATTTTTTCAATAAAAGCAAACTATGCCAATCTGTCTCATACTTATGTATATTTTTATTAAAAATACTTAACTCACCCTTGACTATATACAACATTACTACCAAATTATTTCAATGAGTTTTACCATATCATTAAACTGTCTGAGATGATGTAGCAAGATAGTAACACATCTTTCCAAATATTCTTCTCCAACTTTGCTTCTAAATATAAGCGACTTCAGCACACTCACACCATATAACACTGTTTCTTTATTGTTCTCAAGAGAAGTCTTATGAATAGCTTCAAGTAAAGTATCTAAAATAAAAGATATTGGAACTAAATACCATATAATTACAACAAAATACTAATATATATATATATATGTATATATATATATATATATATATATATATATAATCAGAAAATTAATAATTCATATAAACTTAATTCAATTAAAAATGATATTAAAGAAATACAAAATGATTTTGTCATTACATATGTCGATAAGGCAAGTGGTAACTACTCAATTATATGTAAATATTATTATAAAAATACCCTTCAGTCACACTTACTTAATAATCAAATCTATAATTTACATAAAACTAACCTTAAAATCTTATACAATAGAATATCAGCCAAATATAAGCAAATCCATCTAAAAAATAGTTGTAATAACATTCCATATATTGTTTTAGTACCCAAGTTTCATAAATCCCCTGTTGCTTTTCGAACCATTACCAGTGGGCATAATTCTTACATTACTAATGCTGGAAAATTATTATTAAAGATATTACATGAAGTATCCTTGTCAGATGAAATCTCAAATAATTGTCATATTGTAAAAAACAGTTTTGAATTAGTTAAGAAATTGAAAACTCTTACTAATATTCGTAGTATTTATACCTTTGATTTCAAAGATTTGTTTAATAATATTAATATAGATGATCTGTATAGAATTATTTTAGGAATTTTTGAAAAATATAATATCAACCTAAAATATTCAAACTTTCTTTTTAAAAAATTACTTAACTTCACTCTTTATGAGAATTATATTCAACATGGTGGTACTTTTTTTAAACAACAGGTTGGTATCCCACAAGGGGTGTGTGCCTCATCATTGTTAGCTAATCTGTATTTATTCTTCTATGAAAAAAACATTAATCCAAGCTTGCATAATATGCACATGTTTAGATATTTAGATGACATTTTATGTGTATCCCCAAATAATAATATCCCTATAGTATTAAACTTTTATCCAAAAAATTTACAATTAAATGCAAGTAATAATGACACAAATGTTGCAAACTTTTTAGATTTAAATTTAAATTTACAAAATTGTAATATGGGTATAAACTTGTATGATAAAAGACAGGATTTTAAATTTAATACATCAAAAATTCAACATTTTGACTCTTGTTTGCATATATCTGTATTTAGAAATATTATAATAAACCAGGCTCTTAGAATCAATCAAATTTGTGATGAAGATTATAAATTAGCGCACTTTATGGAATTATTGAGTACAGCGACTAATAATGCATATCCCCCCAAGTTTGTTATTAAAATTATCAACTCAGTGTATCAAATTTCAGTCGATAACATCCTAGAAAACATTCCCAATTATAGTGACTGACATACAGGGGGGGGGGGAAAGAAAAAAAAAAAAAAATATATATATATATATATATATATATAATTATTTATTAATTATATAAATAAAAAAAAAAAAAATAATAATAATAATAATAATAAACCAAGTCAAAAACATTAGAAAAATCAAAAAATCGGAAAATAAGATGCATTAACATTAATGTTTTGAATTTCATTTTCGCAAAAAAATGTAACTTTTGTCAGTATTGAAACTACGATTTGAGCGCCCTTATAATGGTGTATTGTGGCATTCTCGTTTATCCAGTTTTCCTATGAATTACTTGTTTAGTAAGAATTTTCATTTTTGATTCATATTCATATTCAGGATTGCATATTTGGGAAGTTATATTTTGAATTGCTTGTCCAGTCTCCAGCTTAGACTCACTGGACGGGTCTGGGAGTATTACTGTGAACGTTCGTACTGCCTCCCTGGTAGAATTTCGACTTGTTCATTCCGGTGCTTCTAGATTAAGCTGTTGAGGTTGATCGTGTATACACGTGGTGGAAAAAGAAGGGTTCATGCCGCATGGTAATACAAATTTTCTTAATGTATCCTATTTTCATTTTTTCATTTTTTGTTGCCTGTAGTCTGAGTTTAAGCATTTATAGTAATGTACTATTGCTTAATCTGAAACAGGCATTTGTTTGGGTTAATTAAAATTAAATACTCAGACCTGAAGATGAATTTAACTCTGACTAATCATCGAATTTGGGCTGGTACTGTTCTCTTCTCTTATCGGCATTATGGCCGTAAATTTGCTTCTATGGTGATGTTAATATTACTTGAATTTTTTTTTATTATTATATAATTTTTTTATTATTACATATTTCTAATATATATATATATATACTTTTTGTGTGTTGAAGATAATCTATCTATAATAATAGATCACCAATATATTCTCAGAGTTTCCATCTTAACACCATCGGGCTAGCATTATTTGTTATTGTGGTTTAAAGTGCTCTTTGGTTTTCAAGAATTAACTATGAATTACAGAGTGATTTTAGCTGTTCTTTTCTCTTATCGGCATTATGGGCGTGAATTTGCTTGGATGGAAGCTTGCAAGTTTGTGATGGAAAATATCAAAAAACAGAATCATGTTATGATCAAAAATGGAATAGAAGTTATCGATCAATTAAAACATTGTAATAAAGATATATGTTTTAAAAGCTTTGATTTCCGCGACCTATTTAACAACATTGATTTATCTAATTTATACTCAATCTTGAAAAAATTATATGAAGAATTTAATTTGAAGGATTTTATTACTTATTGAAGATACCTTGACCTTATTGAACTAGTATTAAAAGAAAATATTCTATATAACGGAAAAAATTATTACCGACAAATAAAGGGAATTCCAATGGGAGGAGCCTGCTCATCAATCTTGGCTGATATTTACCTCTCAACATATGAAAAAGGAACCCATATTTTGTCTGAGATACCATATTTCCGGTTTGTTGACGATGTGCTATTGGGGTGTTATGAAGCCACCACCAATTTCGATTTCACTTTTTACCCACCGGAATTGGAATTAATAGAAAATTGTAAAGAAGAAAATGAAGCGGTAAATTTTCTGGACATCTCAATAAAAAAACATGGATTATATGGTCATTATACAACGTTATATGACAAAAGAGAATTATATAAAATTAATATTTTCAGAAATATCATACTCGGACACTTCAAGAGAAATCAAATTATTTACAACATGTTTAAAAAAGATTGCAATAATAGCAATATAAAAATCATAAAAGAGGCTTTATATAAACATTATACTTTATATTTCTTAAAGGATTGTTATAGATCGATTTTCAAGGATCAGGTAGATTTTGACAGTTTACTTCTTCAATCTGCAAGTAAATAAAGTTTATGCGTACCTGCTAAGAATGCACGCATGCGTAAGATGAACATATATAAGATAGCGAGTTGGGCAGGATTCACTTTTGGTCCAGTTTCCTTCTGTTTGGTTGGTCTTGTTCTTCCGTATTCGGGTGCCTTCGTATTAGCATGCAATGGGGACCAACCTTTGCTTTGTATTAGTACTGTGAGCGTTTGCCTAGGCTGGAAAAGCAGCTTTAAACGGGAGGGGGAGTCGCAATCCTCCCCAACCATTAAATGCAAAGCATTTGGTTATCCCAAGTTCCTTTAATTCTTCTTTTTCTTGGATTACATTCTGCTTCGGAGTATAGCGCGGCTTGGCGCCTTTTCCTGAGTAGTGCCTTTGCTTTTTGTGGATATGCATAGGAATTCTATTTGAATTTGTTTACTGGCTTTTATATGATATATATATATATATATATATATATTTGAAATGTAATAATAAGAATTATGTAAAAATAAAAAAATAAAAATACAATTCAAGTAATATTAACATCACCATAGAAGCAAATTCACGGCCATAATGCCGATAAGAGAAAAGAACAGAACCTTCCCAAATTCGATGATTAATCAGAATTAAATTCCTCTTCAGGTCTGAGTATTTAACTCTAATTAACCCAAACAAATGCCTGTTTCAGATTAAGCAATAGTACATTACTATAAATGCTTAAACTCAGACTACAGGCATCAAAAAATGAAAAAATGAAAAAAGGATACATTAAGAAAATTGTATTACCATGCGGCATGAATCATTCCTCTTCTACCACGTGTATACATGATCAACCTCAACAACTTAATCTAGAAGCACCGGAATGAACAAGTCGAAATTCTACCAGGGAGGCAGTACGAACGTTCACGGAAATACTCCCAAACCCGTCCAGTGAGTCTAAGCTGAAGACTGGACAAGTAATTCAGAATACAACTTCCCAAACATGCAGAACTGAATATGAATATGAATCATAGATGAAAATTCCTACTAAACAAGAATTCATAGGAAAACTGGATAATCGAGAATGCCACTATACACCATTATAAGGGCGCACAAAACGTAGTTTCAATACTGACAAAAGTTACATTTTTTTGCGAAAATAAAATCAAAACATTAATGTTAATGCATCTTATTTTCCGATTTTTTTATTTTTCTAATGTTTTTGACTTAGTTTATTATTTTTCATTTTTATTTATTTATATAATTAATAAATAATTATATATAACATACAAACATATATATATATATATATATATTTTTTTTTTTTTATAAATATATATATATATATATATATATATATTTATATTTATATATATTTATATATATTTATTTATATATATTATATTTATATATATTTATATATGTATATATATATATATATATATATACATATATAAATATATATATATATATGTGACACGAAAATTATGTTTAGTGTTATTTACATTTTAATTTAACTTCATGTTTTTGCATGCAGAAACTTGAAACTTATTTACTTATTAGAATACCCTTCTCATTTAACAAATCCAGTTAGAGGAGGTAAAATCAAACATAAAATGCATACACAAGTGTTATACAATAAAATATATATCCAAAACACTAATTGTGAAATTATGAATTTAAGAAATTATTGCATATTGTAATGCAATCATCATCAAATAAATATCTCTTATTGCATTTACCATTCAGGAAAATTTTAGCACAAGAGAAAACTTGTGAGTATAAGTATTGCACTACATCAGGGAAGAGAAAACGTGTATGATTTCTAGTTAAAATTTCTGAGAAATAAAAAGGTAATTGAAAAATAATGTTAGGTTCATCTATGTGCCCAACATTCAAATAGCACAGTTAAATAGTAAGAATGTATTTAAACAACTACATAATTCAATATTCATATTATAGAATTCCATGCCTATTAGATTACATGCCAAAATAACATTTTAAAACTTTTTTTACACCAAGGTGTGTTAACTTTTTAAAAGCTCATCTTGCCATATTACATACCAAAATACCTTTTTTGTTGTTTAAAATATAATTTTTTGTGCTAAACTATAAAACATATGAAAAACAACAAATAAATATAAAAACACAAGATTTGTAAATGCATAAAATATTTAAGTAAATTCAGGAATAAAATATTCAGGAAAATATTAAGAAATCACCATTTATAAATGCATAAGACATTCAGAAATAACACTAAAAACACACCATTTGTTAATATATAAAATATGAAGTTAAATTTAAGAATAAAACATTCAGGGAGAACATTAAACAGGGAGAACACTATTTGTAAACACATAAAACATTCAGACAAATTCAGGAATAAAACATCCAGGGAAAAAAAAACATTTGTAAATGTATAAAATATTTAAATACATTCAGGAATACAGCATTTAAGAAAAACATAAAAAAGCATACCATTTATAATGCATAAAATATTCATGTAAATTCAGGAATGTTTTATTATTGAACGGACAGGATAAAGCTTTAAATAAAAACACTATATATAAATGCATAAAACAATCAGGTAAATTCGGGAATTAAACATAAAAAGCATTAAAAAGAAAAAAAAATACCATTTATAGATTCATAAAAATATTTAAGTAAGTTGGAGACCAAAACTTTCTCTCCTAAAAATCTTGACTAAATACTCTCTATAATTTTTCAGATATTTTTGTTTGTTTTTTTATTGAAAACAAATAGATGCTTATAAAATGTTATGGTATATTATGAAAAATGCATTTAAAATGGGATGAAAAAAAAACTGAAGATAAAATATTATTAAAATAAAAAGTTAATTTAATACATTACTTACCAGTTAATTCATACTCCTCTAAATTTACAGGATGGTTGTTAATAATTCTCAAAATTAGTCTAAAGATACTACTTAAATTTTTCTCATTTACTTTCATCTAAAAAAAATAAACTTTAATTTAAAACTTTTTAAAATACTGCATCAAATGTAATTTTGTTTACAAAATTAATATACAAAAACATATTTTACATTTTCTATTGAAACAGTGTTTACAAATAAATCTCAGCCTTTTTAAACTTTCCTGTACATTATTTTTTACAGTTAAAAGAAGTGTTGTAAATAACTTTGATCTTATTACTGCACATATAACTGTTACTAGAATGTGGAAATGTTGAAAGCTTTTATACATTTCATTATAGGACAAAAAAAAGTTTTATATGGATACAAGAACTTCAAACATTCTTATTTATAAATGATTATAAATATCACACATTTTGCAACAAATATATCAGGATTTCTATTTGTCTGTTATCAATTTAATTAGGACCTAGTTAAAAATATTACGTCTGGAAGCACTAGGTAATAAAAAATGTCAATCAAGGATGGATTCAGAAAATTCTTCTAAAGGGGGCAGCATGGTTTAACATCATAATTTGAATTCTATTTATTGAAAAGTTATACTATTTACAGCTCTATTTAGTGAATGTGATAGATGGCTAGAAGTGACTTCAATTCTATATTTTTAAAAGTTATACTAATTACAATAATATTTAGTGAATATGATATGGGTTAACTCCCCCCTCTGGACTATTGATATCTTCAATTTCTAAAGATTTATTTTGGAAAAGATTTTTCAAACTCATGTATTGTGTTTAGCAAATTGTTGAAATATAATAAAGATAGCATGGGTATATCTACTAATACAATTTAAGCATTTTCATTTTGGCATATGTTGATCCAACTTCACAGAGTTTACATTTTAGGATATATTGAAATTTGTTTACAAATGGGACAAGGATGTTTCATTCTTCAGATTTGCATGTAAAGATAACTTTGTATACTGAGAACAGAGATTCTCATACTTCTTTTAAAGAGAATTTTTAATAGAATGTTTTGAATAACAATGTCATTTAGAATACTATAGGAATTTGCACATAATTGTGAATTTTAAGTTTTTTTACAATATATATTCTGTACGAAAAATGAGTATACTGCTAGATATAAAATAAATTAATCCAATCAATTTATAAAATAAATTAAAAACTTGCATTTACTTACTTCTAGCAAAAGTTTAATTGTGTATAAACTCAGCACAGGAAAATTAGAATCCAAAAGTTTGAAAAGAAGCTTTAAAAGTGGTATTCTATAGCAATGATTGCTTTCAAAAGCATTTTTATCTCTCAGTATTGCATACAGTTTACAAACGCTAGCCATATGATCTTCTTCACATTTTCTTTTTCCTAATAAAAGATAAAAAAATATTGCATAATTATTATATTAAGTATAATAAATAAAGTACTTCACATTTAGGCATTCATTTCTAAATAAATTATCATAATACTTTATTTATAGTGCATAAATTGTTTAAGGTTTTATAAAATTACTGCAGGAATGTTATGAAAAAGGACAGCACTGTTTTATTTTGCATACAATATTTTTTCCTACTAATATGTGTTGATTTTGTATTAACATTCTTACAATAATAATAACAATTTTATGATTTTATAAGTTCCAGTTTCAAAATCATATTAAGTTATTTTATTAATCCATCATGATCAAATCTAAATCTTTTTGAAAATTCGTATTCTTATGATTTTTTTTTTTTTTAATTTTGCGAAAAACAAATTTTTATTTTGTGAACAAATCAACAAAACAACGTAAGTAACAAAATGAAGAAGTAGGAAAGGATATCAAATTATTTTTTTTACATTAAACTGATTTTTTTATACACATACTTTGCATTACAACCTAAGTCATAAAAGGATTATCTAACAATAAAAAAAGTAATATCTTTTGTAAAAATACTAAAATTTAACTGTCTACTAAATTTTAAAAATTTCTTAAAATATAACTAAGCAATGTAAACTGTGCCTAAATAAGTTTTGATCTTGCATTTTAATCTTTACCGTGGAATGGAATGTTAATTTTCATCAATAATCATGATGAGAAGAAAATGACATTCCCCTTGTATCTACGGTAAAGTTAATAATTTTATGCTGATAAGTTTAAAGGCTATTCAGATGTGTTTGCAGAACAAAAAAGTGATATTGCCTAATTTTGGCAAGTAGAAAGTTGAATAATTTTCATATAGTTCGACAAAATTCCTGCTTCAATCTGAAATAAAAACTTTACCCTGCACTCCAGTTCCCTCATTAATCATTAATAGTGATGCTGAAATTTGGTGATACCTAGTACAAATGTGATTTTATATCAAGATGAGCTCTACTTTCGATTTGTGTTTTAAATCATCTCATCAAAGAATGTGTACGGTGGAATACAGATCTCTTAACTGTGTTTTATCAGTTTATTCAAGAGTCTCATTGTAAGTAAATAATTTATTTATTTTATAAAAGAAAATCCAATTAATATTATTTCAGTTCATAAGAACTAAATATGTGAACTCAAGAATTTTTATTTAAAGAAGCCTGGAAGTTATCCTGGTGAAAATAGAATTAAAAATCATTGTTTTGAAGTTTATTCATATCATGATTCTCTACATTAATGATTTTTTTAAAAATAAAATATTAATTCCTTTATTTTATTTGAGGTGTGTTGTAAAAATAAAGATGATTTCAAGTCAGCACATTTTTGGCAATTCATTTCCCACAGATTATGATTTATTGTGTTTCCAAAATTATTCTTAACACTAGAATGACAGAAGCAGTCATTTTGACCGCATAACTCAATCTAGTTATGCGGTCAAAATGACTGCTTCCATCATTCTAGTGTTAAAATGCTATGGAAGTTTCATGTTGTTGTTTGGACCATCAGAATAGCTCAGTTCCATTTTGAGCAGAGAAGTTTAAGAATCTAGTATTTGGATCGGTAATTAGAGGTCGATATTTTTTAATAATGTAATAGAGGTTGATATATAATAATATAGATGATGTTGGCCAGAAATGATTTGCAATTTATCAAATTCTTCTTCTCTCAACTGGAGGTCTTGGATGATACCATTGTATCACAGATTAATTCATAAATTCAACCTCTCTTTTCTTTTGGCCATCATTTTGCACAAATTAGACATCCAGAGTTTTCCTGGATAGATTTTTCAAATTGTCAGGTTAAAACCTAACAGATCAATCAAATGTCTAAATGAAAGTTTGTTCTGATTCTTTGTTGCATGACAATTGCCTCAAACAGACAAAATGCATGACATGTGAAAGTATAATGCAACAAGGAAACTTTATAAAATGAGGTAATGTTAGCTGAAATTTTAAGATTTTCTGAATTTTTACAATATTTCAAGTTTTCTAAGTAATAAAATAACCTTTAACCATTCTTTTAGACAGACTCCATCAATTGGAGCTATCAATGATTCCAGCACAATCATACATTTAAAAAATATACCATAATAATAGTTACCTCAAACATGCCAATTTACAAAAGTGTAGTAAAAACAGATTCAGAATAAAGGACCTGCCAAATAGCAAAATACATTCACATATATTGTGACCCTTACAATGCTAAAGAGATTTGACATAAACACTGGAGTGTAAATGTTTATAAAAATGATGAAGAAACCCCTAAGAATTAACTTACATATACATCAATTATTAAAAAAAAACACACCTAATTTTATATTTTTGTCCAATACATAAATAATCTGTTTCAACTCTTGTGATACTTCATCAATATTACACTCTTCATTTTCAGATTGTTCTTCTTGCTCATTATTTAAGCAGCTGTAGATAAGAGAAAAGGTAAGTTACACAGAAATATATTATTGATCTATGATCCTATGAAAGCCTGTAACTAAAAATGAGATAACATTAAACATTAAAAACTATATTATTTTTTACAAGTTATTTTTAAATGTTAAGATTTAAGAACTTTTCAAAACTGTAACTAAACTTCAGTGTGAACAAACACTAGAAATAACTAATACTTATTTCAATCTTATGATACAGATAAAATACTAACTAAAAATATAATAGAATATTTGTCAAAAAACAGGACAAACTTTCAACCTTTTGATACATAGGCAAGTGCTATACTGATTGAATAATATACAGACAGTAAGAGATAATCTCCTCCTCTTAATTTGAAGAGGAGGTCTTCTTTATGGCCTCTACACAAATCCACATATGTTTTATTTTTCCATGCATAGTCATTTTAATTGTTCACAATTATCATAATTTCATATAGGGTACTGTTTGATACATTAGATGAAGGAGATATAATTATCTGCCTATTGCTGTGATGCAATAGATGCATTTTTGCATTACTTTCAATCTTGGAGAAAATGAATCTGGGCAGAAAAAATAAAAGTATATTTAAATAGGATAATAAAAGGATACCCTCTGGCTGCTGAGGATCTAAGACTATGTTACTTTAAAAAATGCATGTTTTTTTTCTTTTATACATATTTGAGACTTAAAATGCACAGTTCTGTTTTTGAAAAATGCATTATTTAAAATTTTTATTTGCTAAATCACGTCTATTAGCTTTTAATCAATATGAATGGCTTAAAAATAATTTTTGGTTTATTTACTTTGATATTGTTATATTTATACAGGGTGTCCAGTGCTATCGGTGCCTAATGGCTATTTCCTCAACCATTGGTCACAGAGATATACTTCCAATTGCAAAAATGTTTTAAATTTTAAAATCTATTATCTTAGAAACAATTTAAATTAATAAATGCATTTCCGAAAGAAATACGAAGTATAAATTTTTATACGGTCCCCCGGTCCTACCAATTATATTTAGGAAAATTATCCTCATACAATTTCTTGCAAAATAAAAAAAAATCTTACTTTTACGACTAAAATTCACCGAGTTATGAAGCATTAAACTTTATGACTTAAGTCGCTTTTCACGCATAAAAATGTCCCGTTTCAGGCAACCAACCAATCAGGGACCGTATTGACCATTTCTCAGCACAAAAAGTGCTCCAACTTTAAACAGCTTTAAGTGGTCAATTTTGGTCATAAAAGGATGATTTTTTTTTATTTTGCATAAAACTGTATGAGGATAATTTTCCTAAATATAATTGGTAGGACCGGGGGACTGCATAAAAATTTATATTTCATATTTCTTTCAAAAATGCATTTATTGATTTAAACTGTTTCTAACATAATAGATTTTAAAATTTAAAACATTTTTGCAATTGGAAGTGTATCGCTGTGACTAACGGTTGAGGAAATAGCCATTGGGCACCGATAGCACAGGACACCTTGCATATAATATCATCATCATAACATTATCTGATGAAATGTCAGTAAAAGAAGGATCACTACTTTCAAAATAACTGCTGTCACTATCTGAATTTAATAAATCCCCAGACAATAATCCCTGTCATATATATGGACTATCTACAGTTAAAGTACTCTCTAAAGTTACTAGCAATTTAGATCAATAAACTAAATTAAATGCATGTGTGTATGTTATTTACAAAGCCTACCAATTCTTTGTTGAAAAAACACCAATATAACAAATAACTACTGCCACTTATTGGCTAACATAAGCTTTAAAAGCATAAATATTGTATATATTCTCTCAGTATAATCAGTCAGTGTTAAAAGATGAGAAGAAAATCTCTAATTATTCCTAGAAGTAGAATATACTAGAGTCACAAATGATAGCTGGATGCAAATACAAAACTTTTACCATGAGCTGGTCTCATATAGTGATCATCTTGGTTATCACCTCTTGATTTTGAGACAAATCAAGAGGTGATCAATCAGTTTTTATCAATCAAGTTATTTGGGCTGCAAAAAAACTTCACAAAACAGTTTTGTAATTACCTCCCATAACTGAACATTAAAACACTTCATTAGTAACACTATTAAATATTCAAAGATGTCTACCAAGTCAGTTGTAGAGGCAAAATAGAGACTCCCTCATCAGAATAAATGAGACAGAATAGTCATCCCAGTAATTTTCGGTCTGCGTTGGAGTGACTATTTTGCTCCATTTATCCTGACAAAGAAGATTCTTTTTGCCTCTAAAGCCAGTTGATACCTTTTAAATAATTGTCTAATGCTGTTACTAACAAAGTATTTTACATTTCAGTTTATTTAGACTGCATTTTAGGTGAATTATTTTATACTTCTTAATCTTTTGGAATTGAGGGTGAAGGTACTATACATGTTACACCATGGATTGTCCGGCCACTCATCTTGCTGCTCTAAGTCCTTGGACGAGCCGAGTGGTCTGGGCTTTCAACACCATGGATTGTTCTTGGTTACTCTAAAGGATGTGATATTTTTATTAAGCAAGGGACTGATAAAGTCATATTTAAATGGTGGAATGCATTTTATGGATGACTTTCTAAGTAAAACTGTGTCGTATTTACATTATATGCTAGGAAAACCATGAAAATTAACATTTGTAGTCTGTCAACACTAAGTTGAGGAACAATGTTTGTTCTGAACCTTTACTCTCTCTGCTGAAATGATCAGAATCAGATCTGAACTGCCAAACAATACGTCAATTTCTTATTTACTTAGTCCTGATTTCATGTTTCCAACTTGCAACTGACCCTTTTTTAGGTCTATAAAAGTCAAGCAATCGGCAATATGTTTGATTCTATGATCAAAGGATCAACAACGTTAAAAAGCAATATATAGCCACAGATATTCTATGTTAAATGCTGAAAATATGTATAGAATGGACACTTTGAACAAAAACGTACTTATAACATTATACATGACTGCAATAACATCGCAAATACACAATTAATTACACAATTGAGTAGACAAATAAACAACTTTATATGATACTAGGAAATGGAACCGAAGTTGCTCAGGAGAGATAAATTGATTTTTTTAATCTTAAAAAAAAAAAAATAATAATAATAAAAAAAAAACATATAAAATAAAAGCACACAATTCATCGCATACAATGTGTGACAACCGGTGCAATGATACCTGCTTCTTCCCTCTAAATTTAAAATGGGTCTAATCCACAAAAAACATTCTCTGCACAAAAAATATATATATAAATAAATCATGAAGTAATGCAAAATCAGTTTAGCCACCAAGAGAAGGCTTATTAAATGTGTGTATTAATAGATGGTGTTAGAGGTCTAGAAAGGTAAGGTTCGGACATAAATGATGAATGATATTCAGATTCAAAAATTTTAAGACTTTGTTGGCTTAAAAAATTTATAATTAATGAACGGATAACTTAATGAAATTATTTTTTGCTTTTGAATAATCTGTGATATTTAAAGGAGCAAAGGTTAAATTATAATTTTGGGATTACATACCAATAATTTTATATCGTAATATAAAAATCGAGGCCATTTTAAATGAACAGAAAGATTATATTTTTTTAAATTCACTAGAATTCATCTATCTATCGTAGCGATTCCATTCAAAACATGTTTGAAAATAATTTTTTGATCTTTACGATAGTGATAGGTGGAAACTCTGTGATAATATAATAACAGGTGTGCCTATTTGGGTCTTGAAGTACAAGTGTACCAAATTTCATGGCTGTATGATGCTTAGATTCCCGCTTTGGACAGACATCTTCCTTTATCATGTAAGATTGAAATTTAGCTTTTTAGATAATATATTAAGAGAAAGGTCATTAACAGTATTATAAGTTGAAGCTATTTTTTATAAATAAAATAACATTTAAAATAAAAAAATAGGTATACTCTACCTTACATATGTTGTTTTGCAGATTTCTTGATCATAATTGCTGGGATCTGCACAAGTAACATTATTATGGGAGTCCACTGGAAAATGATTGTCTAAAGTAAGAAGTGAAACATCATGTTTACTTGTGTTCTCCAAGTTTTTTAAGCTATCTTTTGTTTTCTCTCCATCTAAAGGAATCAGAGTAAAATATAACAATTATCATACAAATACCTTACACATAAAGATGAATACTATTAAAAATGTGTAAAGATAAATACTATTAAAAATAACATAAATATGTACTATTGAAAAAATATATACACTTGAAAAAAATAAATGAAAATATTCAATTGCTTTAAAATCAGAGTAAAATTTTAAAGGAACATTTTTCTACATAAAATAAAAGAAAAAGTAATACAGTTTTACAATATACTGATTACTAATCAAAAAGTAGCTTTAAAGCAATTCTTACAGCCCTTGTTATACAATAAAACCTTTCAAATAAAATAGGAACAGACTGTAAAATAAACATAAAGATAAAATAGAAGACAAAATAGACATAAATGAAATAGACAAAAATATGCAAAAATTAGAGTTTTAAATAGGATCTAAATTTATCTTTATTTTCAGCATTGATATAAGAATCAAAATTTAAAAGTAAACTTCATCTATTATTTTCTGCAGAAAGCTTCAACCTCGTGAATTATAAATGCTAATAAAGCTATAGATCCTTAAAATAAATGTAAAATTGATTACATCCACAGTGTGTTAATTATTTATATTAAATACATTTATGTAAACCTCAAATTCAAAAATACAATACCATTAAGAAATATTTCTCATAAACAGTAATTTTTCGATTCTGATACCATGTTATAAATTAGTTTGAACAGCGAGAAAGTGAATAGTGAGATCTGTATTGGTGTATTCAGTAATTACATCTATTAAAAGACCTACTATCTAAGAAGTGAATTTCCTCCATGTATAAAATTTTAACAGTTTCAGTGTTTATATTTGAGAAAATTAAGAACCACTATAATAAATTATATAAATACAATTTATATTGGACTCTGGTTATAATGTGTTCCCTCAGAGATATCAAAAACCTATGTTTGTTTTAAGCAGTGGCAAAATGTGAAGAGATTTTGGGGAGATAGTGACTATTTAAACAATCTGCTACCAATAAACTCCCACTTTAATTATACATTAAAGGAAATATTTTATGCACTTATTAAGTTTAGTGAATGAATAGTAAAAAAAAAAACTTGGTAGCTGGTTATTTTTGTAGACACTGTCTCCCCACATTCTCTTCACACTTCGCTACTGGTTATGCGGCAGTTTTTGCGGGATAATTGATATGCAATTTTCTGCACATTGCTATTGTATTATGCTTTAATATAAATTCATACTGATATGTGTTAAAAGTAATGCATTTGGATTAATTTAATATCTTATCTTTGACCATAACCTGTTATTAAGAATTTTGTTAAAGTAGCTGTCAGAAAAAAAACTGTTTTCATTGCATGAAGAGAGACTAACTTTTATAAAGCTTAATTAGAACGTTTAATATAGAAACTTTAGAGTTGTATTTTGGTAAAATGAAGGAAGAGAAGCAAGTTTTTTACTTATTAACTAGTTAATACCAAAATTATTCTTATACACAAATAAATAAAATTAGGTAGAAAAGGAAAAAGCTATTTATAGGGATGTTAACTGTATCACTTAAGGATTTGGAATTCCTTTAGGGCATATAAAATGGTTTTTAGAAACTGGTCCATAAAGCAGCTCATCTCAAAATTTAAAACAAACTATATTTTGTTTTCTACCTTAAAATCAATAATTTTTTTATCCAAATAACAAACTATATAAATTGAAAAACAAAAATATTTAAACAACATTTTAATCCTGCATTAGTGAAGCAGGGTGTTGTAGAACCCCAAGACATTTATTTCTAATCATGTTCACTAAATGTCAACACAATCTTGATGATGTACCTATATATGTTTCCTTGGAATACCCTAAGTAACAATATTTCCAGCTCAATTAATTATTTTAGTGTTTTTTTTTTTTTTTTTTTTTTTTAATAAAGGATGATTTTGTTCTTGCTAGGGTGTCACGGAACCAATGCCACACTAACAATGCCAGTGGATTTAAAGTGGATTTTTTTTTCTTGGTTTATTTCTATTTCTGCTTAAACCCTCAATATGACATCTCGAATGGGTTATGAAGAAGAGCAGATGAAGTAACTAAGAGAAGTGACTAAGTGAAGAACAGACTAAGTGAAAGTTCACAAGAAAAGGGCGAAGATAAATGTAATGGGAAGAGGGAATTCGTTAATGCTCTGATGCTTGTAAATTCTTTATAGGTAAGAATAAAAAGACTAAATGGTCAAAACAATCTCTAAAAACAATTAGATTTACAAAATTGTATTAATATCACTATTAAATTAACTGGTGTAATAAAGTATTGCAGTAACTGTTATCCCCAGGAATCTATATATACTAATTGCCAAGTGTCCGTCTGTCTGTCACACTCTTTTTAGGCACTTCACGAACAGATAGAGATTTGCAATTTGGTACACAGCTCGGTCGTTCAGTAAAAACCCCTGGAAAAATCGAATGTTTTGAAAATGTTCTCTAGAGGGGGGTGCTCCACACCAAAACATTCAAAAAGTAAAATGATAGGAAAGCATGCTTTGTGATAAGACAGAAACTTTAAATTTGGTGTATGGGTAAATCGTTCGAAAGGAAGAACATGTGCAATTTCAGATTTTCAATATTTTCTACTTAAGGGGGTGCTGTACACACCAAAATGTTCGATTTACCAAATAAATCAGAAACAGCTCCTTTAAAATTTGATAGAGGTTTAAAATTTGGTATATAGGCTAATCATTTAATGAAAATACCCAAGACAAAAGAGTTTTTAAAAAATGTTTGTTTAAAGAGGTGCTCCAGAGAAAAACGTTCGAAAGGTGAATTGACAAGAAACCCTGCTTCGAGATGCAACAGAGACTTCAAATTTGGAGTACGGGCAGATAGTTCAAATAGAAGACCTTGTGAAATTTCAGTTTTCCGATATTTTCTACTTTTGGGGGTGCCACAAACCCAAAAGTTCGGTTTTCCGAATAAATGAGAAAAGCTTGCTTTCAAAATGTAATACAAGCTTGATATTTGGTATATGGGGAACTCATCTGATAAAAAGCAAAATAATAGAGTTTCTAAAAATTGTTCATTTTAGGGGGTGGCTACTCTAGGTAAAAACATTCACAAAGTAAAATAATAGTAAAAATATGCTTTGTAATGGAATAGAAACTTCAACTTTGGTATATAGGTAGATAGTTCAAAAGAAAGAAAGTGTGCAATAGAAAATTTCCGATATTTGTAATTTTGACAGGTTTCGCACACCAAAACGTTCAAAAAGTGAAATGATAAAAAAACATGCTTTGCGATGAGATAAAGACTTCCAATTTGGTGTATGGTGATATTGTTTGAAAGGAAGAAAGTGTGCAATTTCAGATTTCCAATATTTGCTACTTTAGGGGTTGTCACATATCAAAATGTTCAATTTTCTTAATAAATGAGAATCACCTAATTTAAAATTTGATAGAGGCTTTAAATTTGGTATATAGGCTAATCATTTGATAAAAAACCCAAGAAGAACAGAATTTTTCATACATGTTCATTTAAGAGGGTGCTCCACATGAAAACATTCGAAAGATGAAATGACAAAATTACATGCTTCAGTATGAGATAGAGACTTCAAATTTGGTGTGTGGGTAGATAATTCGAAAGGAAGAAAGTGAACAATTTCAGTTTTCTAATATTTTCTTCTTTAGGGGGTTCCGCACACCAAAATTTTGGACTTCAAGAAAAAATGTGAAACGTGAATTGTTCAAAAATTTATGCTATTCAGGGGTTGCTTATTGTGAGACCGTTGATTTTCAATGGGTATTCGACTAGTATATACTAATTGCGAAATGTCCATCTGTCTGTCTTTCATGCCTTTCTCAGGCACTTCCCGAATACATAGAGACTTGTAATTTGGTACACAGGTCAATCGTTCGATAAAAACTACTGGAAAAATCGTACTTTCTGAAAATGTTCAAAAGAGAGGGTGCTCTACACCAAAAGTTTTGAAAAGTGAAATGATAGAAAAGCATGCTTTGCAATAAGATAGAGACTTCAAATTTGGTGGATGGTTCAAAAGGAAGAAAATGTGAAATTTCAGATTTCCAATATTTTCTATATAAAGGGGTGCTGCATGCTGCGTGGTAAATCCCACACATCCAGTCAGAACGCTATAAATACTTAATATGCTCATGAAACATAAAGTTAAAGGCTGTCGTGATCGTAAATGTTTTAAACTGAAAATTAAGAAGTAATTAAAAGGTTTGGAAATGAGGACACCGATTAGATTTAAAATAACAATAACATGCTTATTTAAAAAAATTAAAATTAAAATATGAAAAGAGTTGAGCTTAAAAGTTGCTCCCTTAAAATATTAACACATCGTAAATCATTAATACATTGTAAATCATTAATACATCGTAAATCATTAACCACTAATCCCACCATATTCTTACTCACAATTCTCAAGTATTAAAATAGTCACACATTTCAAAAAGGTTATCTCTTTTTCAAATTACAGAGTATTATTTAGCACGAAAATACATATTTCGAGAGTCTGACTTGTGGCTTTTAAAACAACGCATTTGGCTTGGGACAACAATGCAAGATCATTAATCCCTTCAGGTAGCGATAATTAAAAGAGAGGAGAGGGTAAATCAACTTAGAGTAATGCATGAATCCAAAGGCCTACCTTCTGTTCTGAGTCCAGCAAGGGCTCGAGTGCGATGACATGACAAAGACCGGAGAAACATCATCTCGCTCCGGCAATGATTATACAACCTCACTCTATCAGCTCGTAAAAGGCACTCTCTACTTTCCAACTCAAAAATGGCCTCTCTTGAAAAAAACCTTCTAAGTCAATCTCTCCTCCCTCTTAAATTTTCATTCGCTTCACGGATTAAACCCCTTTAATGTTATTGGAAGGTGTAATGTTACTGTTTTACCAGTGGCTAGACCATGACAGGGGGCTTGGTCAGAAGCCCCTGAATTTATCGGTGCAGCTGGTCAAGATCCCACGCTCTGGTGTGACATCTGAGTGCGGGTGCGCCCCTTACCATCCGTGGAGCGTTCCTCCATCTTGGATGCGTCTCCCGCTGACATGCCGTCCGAATCCACTGACCATTTACTTTGCAGGTGGCCAGAGGAGAACCTTATACATATTTGCAACAGGGCTAGGGATCGTCCTTTGCAGGTTGTCTTTCTCTCCAATATTTCGCAATGTTACATATTTTTGGAAAACACTATGTGACACTGCACACCAAAATGTTTGATTTGCCGAATAAATGAGAAACAGCCCCTTTAAAATTTGATAGAGGCTTTAAATTTGGTATATGGACTAATCATTTGATGAAATCACTCAAGACAAATATAGATTTTCAAAAATGTTCATTTAAGGGGTGCTTCAAAGAAAAACATTAGATAGTTGGAAAGGAAGAAAGTGTGCAATTTCAGTTTTCCAACATTTGCTATTGTTGGGGATGCTGCACACTTAAATGTTCAATTTGACAAACAAATAAAAAAGGACTTCTTTGTGAAAAGTTGCTTGAAATTTGGTATATGAGTTAATCATTTGATAAAAAAGGCAAGCAGAATAGAATTTTTCAAAAATGTCATTTAAGAGGGTGGGTGCACAACACAGAAATATTCAAAAAGTGAAGATAGAAATATACATTTAGCGATAAGATACAGACTTTACATTTGACATAATGGTAGATAGTTGGAAAAGAAGAATCTGTACAATTTCAGTTCTACATAAAGTGAAACCTTAGGGGGACTGCGCATTCGGGCATTCCAGGTAATGAGTTGGCTGATAAATTAGCTAGAAAAGGCTCAAGTACTCCTTTTGTTGGCCCTGAGCCGGCCTTGGGTATCCCCAATGACCTTGTTAGATGAATTGTTTATGACATCTTCAGGAAGCTTCAATGTAAGAACTGGCGTAATACTAAGGGTCAAAGGCAAGCGAAAATTCTTAACTGCAATTGCCCTAGTACACGTCAAAAGGAACTTTTAAAGCTCAGCAGAAATGGCATCAGGAGGGCTGTTGGGCTCCTTACTGGGCACTGCACCCTCAAGAGACACCTTAACATCATGGGCGTAATGAAAGATTCGCTTTGCAGGGGCTGCAAATACAGCGAAGAAACTGCCGCTCACATTCTTTGTGAATGTGAGGTTTACTCTGCTCACAGATTCGAACACATTGGTCGACATGTGATTGAACCCTGGGAGCTGAATGACATTCCTGTCAAGTGTCTGTTTATCTTCGCATCGGCTACTGGTCTCTTTTCGTAGGGATGTGTTCTGTCTGGGGTAGTACAATAGACCTTTGGTCGATGTGCTGGGCTCTTCTTGAGCTACCAGTCTCTCATTTCATTTCATTTCATAGGGGGACTGCGCACTAAAAATGTTTGATTTGCCAAATAAATGAAGAACACCTTTTTATGTGAGATAGAGTCTTGCAATTTGGTACACAAGTCAATCGTTCAATAAAACCTTTGGAAAAATCGAGTTTTTCAAAGTATGCAATTTCAGTTTTCTAACATTTGCCATTGTAGGAGATGCCGCTCACTAAAGTATTCAATTTGCCTAACAAATGAAAAATGCCTCCTTTATAATGTGATAGAGGCTTAAAATTTAGTATATGGGATAACCATTTAATAAAATAACCCAAGATGAATACAGTTTTACAAAACTGTTCATTAAGGGGGTGCTACACAGAAAAACATTCGAAAGGTGAAGTGATAGAAAAAACATGCTTCGCAATAGGATAGAGACTTCAAATTTGGTGTACAGGTAGATAGTTTGAAAGGAAGAAAGTGTGAAATTTCAGATTTCCAATATTTGCTACTTTAAGGGGTGCCGAACACTAATATGTTTGATTTTCCAAGTAAATGATGCACACTTCCTTTTAAATGTGATAGAAGCTTGATATTTGGTATATGGACCAATCATCTGATAGAAAACCCCAAGAAGAACAGATTTTTTCATAAATGTTCATTTATGACTGTACTCCCCAGAAAGATGTTCGAATGGGGAAATGATAAAATAGCATGCTTCGGGATGAGACAGATACTTTAATTTTGTGTATAGGCGGATAGTTCGAAAGGAACGAAGTGTGCAATTTATGTTTTCCAATATTTTCTTTTTTACGGGGCTCTGCACACTAAAATATTTAATTTGCCAAATGAATGGGAAATGCAAATTATTCAAAAATTTACATTATTCAGGGATTGCTTATTGCAAAACCGTTGATTTTCAACGGGTATTTGGCTAATAATATACTAATTCCTGAATGATAATATTTATTTTTCTTTTATAATTTTAACTATTTTAATCACAGTTTATATGCTTTTTAAAAATAAATTTAGTCATTTTCATTAACTGTGCAATTTAGTAATTCTATGACTTGAAATTATAAATATTTTAATTAATAAGAACTAAAATTGTTAATAAATTATTTGCTATTTTCAAATTATATAACTAAAATACACTGACTCATTTATGTATTTAATAATGTTACACATTTATATTTCTTAGATTTCATAGTTATTTACATTATTGGGTGTCCCAGAACCCCACTGCACTAACAGCAGAAGGAAAAATAGATACTCTAACGCAGGGTTAAATAAAACAAAAATCCTTTTCCATATGTAAATTGGGACTTGTAGAAAAATTTCACATTATTGCAATACGCCAATTTAATTTTATGTAGATAAAATGCGTTTAAAGAGCAGTCCCACAAGATTCTGGGCATAGCTCATTGCACAATTTTGAAACAAATTACATTATAATTCTTTACATTGTATTCAATCATGTTTCATCCATATAATTACTACACAGATTAAAAACGAAAATATATGTTCAAAGTTTTCAAACAAAACACAATTACCATTTTCTCTATGTAGTTAATCTAGGATTGTTAAAACATTTCAAAACTTAATATTCAAAATGCAAAATGAAAAACTAATTTTTATTTTTATTTAATGCAACTATCAAAAAGTAAAATGCTAATTATGAAAAATGACAACTGAAAAATATTTAATAACTATGAAGAATATGAATCCTAAACATTAGATTTGAGAGCAAGATAAAGCAAATTCTGCAAAATATTCTGTTTTGAAGCAGTTAACAGCAGAAGTAACATCATTGAAGTAAAGTATAGCAATATCAAATTATGAAAGTTTACAAAACTATTTTAAAAATAACTAATATCAGGTAATTGAAAAAACAAAGATGTACTTTTTTCTTAAAGAGAAGCATTCATTATTCACATGTTATTAAATCAAAGTAAAAGTGAAAATGTTTACATATTGTTTATTTTATTTTATTTTTCACAGGGAGACTATTAAAATTGATAAATGTTTTAAATATAAATATATATTTTAAAGACTTTTGATGTACTTTGATTTAAAAGCTAAATTAAGTAAAACATATTGAAAATTTTGATTTTTACTCTGTAAATCATATAAAAGTATACCCTGTACTTAGAAAAGTACATAAAAATCATAAGAATTTCATCTTGTCAAAAATAGTCAGTAATAATTAGTAATACACTTTGGAGGTAAAAGCTCTGACTATATCTTTAAAAATTTTAAATTAGTTCAAAGTTCTAGCAATCAAAGTTTATCAATATAAGGTACAAAGAAAATCTTGTCTGTTATGCATACTTACATGCAATAGGGGGAAATACCACATCAGTTTGACTCTGGGGTTTCACAAGTGAATTCATGCCTCTTCTAGTACTTAAAACAGATCTTGTGACCAAAGGTTCTAGTTTTAAATCTCTTGAATCTGCTTCTTTTGCCTAACAATAATATTTTATAGTTCAAATTAGTTTTTCAGTAATTATTTTATGTTGAAGTACAATTCTGAACAATATTTACTTACATTCATTCCTTAACAACTGAAAATATTATCAGAATTTTATCTTAACACAATAGGAAAGATACAAGAATGCTCTTACCAATAAGCTTTAAAACAAACCCGTAGGACAATTTTCTCATATATAATACGTTTAAAATAATCAAAATATACATATTTTAAGAGTATTCAGTTTTATTTTCATGCATCAATGAATTGAACATTCCCATGATTCTAATTTTTGGTGTGAATATCGAGTTATATCTTCACATTCTAATAATAAAAAAAAATTAATTACTCTATTTCTGAATTTTTATATGTGTCTATAAAAGTTATGATTTACTACTTGAATGCATGCTCCAAAAGAAGTTCTCTGATGATTGGGAGATGTCAGTTACTATGAAGAGCAGATACATAGAGCTGTTGTTAAATTGCATTGTACATTTAGCGTAGTTGCATAGGTAAAAAACTGTGTGCAATTGGCATGGTTGTATAGGGGAAAACAGAATGTAGAAATAATTTTTTGTTCAAATCAGTTTTTTTTTTGTGGGGGAGAGAGGGGAGTGAGTAGTGTAATCTGTATTATTTATGTAACAAACACTATTTTAGGACCTGGGTGACACTGGTAAATGTGATCCAATATTACATATAACTACTATTTTGTAAAAAAAGGTTGTTTTCTAGCTAAAGTATTTGGGAAAATAAATGTACAAGAGTTTTATCATAATAATTTCATAAGCTTCCCATGTTACATGACAGTGCCTTATTAATAGCAACAGTAAAGCAAAATTTATTATAATTATAAGTTATCACATTAACTACAATACATAAAAGCATTAAAAAATTACATAACATTGGATAAACATTTAACAACAAAACATACAACAAACATACTTACAAAACTCGAATTATTAAATAATAGTTATTAAACTATGTACTAAATTTGGCCTACAAGTTTTGTGCATGGTAAGACATAAATAGAAGTCTATTAAAGGGATATAAATTTAAAAATATATTGTTATCTCCATAGAAAATTTTTATTTATTTATTTTATTTTAGCAAAATTACATTTGTTTCTGGTCAAATTTGAAAGTCTGATACTACATGCCCTAACATTCACAATCTCACTTGAGGATTTCGATTCAGATATTTTCAAACATCAGGTCAGACTCAAAATGTAAGAAAAAATCTGAAGTAATAGTCTTGACTTATGATTTTAAAGAACATCTTTTCTCATATTATTTAAGAGAAAATAAAATTCTGCTATAAAATTCATTGTGAAATTAAATATCATGTATAAATTAATCAAAATTAAATATCTGTATAAGTTTATCAAAATTAAATAGTTTTTAATTATGTTTAAATATAATGCTACTTTTGACTATTTAAATAATTTTACTGAATCACTGAAAACATCAGAAACAATTCCAAATTTTGAATTGTTCAAGTCTTTAGTAAAAACACAGTGAGCTGCTCATTCTTTGAATAGGAAGAGTTTACTTTTATTCATAGAGCTTTAGAGATTCATTCCAAATATTTGTCAAAACAGTGACCTAGGTCAAGAATTAACCAACAAACAGTACTTTCAAAAGGAAAAAGCAAAAATCCGCACTCAAACATCAATAAATCGACAATGCCCGATTGTCATCACCCCATGCTCACCTCCTTCTGGGTAGGTAATAGAATTAACCATTCTCACTTGATAACTATTACACTTAATAACTACCTAACTCACTTGATAACTATGATCCATGAGAAATGACCTAGTTGAGACCCAGACCGTCCGACCTACCAGAAAGGTGTAAGGTAACCGTTTGGACGGCCGGGAAGTGTCACCCAATTTGGACCGGAACCCAGTGGGGGAGGCATCCACAGGGACCGTACCCTCCTTCCCCTACCACCAACCTCTCGGAAGGACTTACGGACCCACATGTTTAACGTGATCGTACTCCGTGTGAACACGGCCGCAGTTTTGGCAGTGTCTGGAATTGAACCCGGGCCTACCGAGTGCAACTCCAGCATGCTAACCAATGGGCTACCACGCCCAGAAATGACCTAGTGAAAGCCCCAGGCCGTCCGGCTCGTCCAGAGGACTTAGAGCATCAAAATGGACGACCGGAGAAATGACCTAGTGTAAAAATTCAGCTTGGGATAATTATTTTATCACTCAGTCATGACACCTTCTTAGGGACACAGGTTACAGAAATATCCACCCCCTTCATTGTTTCTGTATAGTCCCTGAGAAAAATGAAAAATTTCATGTTCTTATCTTAAAAAGGTTGGAAAAATATGGTAATCATACCACTCGGCATTCTATCCCTAACTCTTCTCACCCTATGGAGAAAATATTCTTTCCTATAATTTATACAGAACATCTCTGAAAATATTCAGCTTCTATGTTTGGGATATATTGCAATCATGCTGCTTAGTAATCCCACAACTTTGGAGTGGGTTGCAAATAGTGTTTATTTATGACCTCTGTAAAAATTTAAGTTTCTAACTAGCTTATGGGTTTGAGAGATACAATGAGCACTCCACATGTTTGGGGGAGGAGATTATAGTTGGTATTTATCTATGACTCATTAAAACCATCCCTGTAAAAATTTAAGTTCTTAGCTCAATTGGTTGGGAGATATGATGGTTAGTATCTGATGGCTTTATCTTTAATATGCAAGAAACATTGTATTTACAACATTTTTAATAATAATTTGCAAAATATGTTTTTGAGAAACTAATACTAAACTCAATACTGAATACAGTTCATCACTGATCCAAAAATTACCTTATTTTCAATCATTTTATAATTATTCTGCAGTCATTAGTTATAAGTTTGGAAACACAAAATAAACATTGATAATAAAATCACTTATATAAAACTATTTGAATAGTAAGAAAACGCTTTTAACAATAATCATATAATAGAAATTTTTTTTTAAGCTGCCATTTTGTATTTACTTACACACAAATACTAAAAATATTATCTTTGACGTTTTAATTAAATGCCATAGATGTAAAATAACAACAAGGAAAACAAAGTTATAGTAAGTTAATTTTTATACTAAATAGTAGACATTACTTTTACAGTACTTAACGGATATAATTTTCGCACAGAGAGACAGCAGTCTTCTTCATATTTGAATGACTTAAGACTATAAATAAAAATAAATTAATATTAAAATACAATCAAACAAAATATATTAAATATTTTAAAATTATAAATTACATATAAGTACAGTAATATTCTACTTAATTGGATTACAAGTCTTAAAAAATAGAAACAAATTACAAATATCTGAAAATTTTTCTTTTGCTATTTATTTGGAGCACTATACTGACTTTGGATATTTTCCCTACAGTCACTTGTTTCATTTTTCTCGTGGTTAGTGAATTATTTCCATAGGTTAACTACGGAAATAATTCACTGACTTACAACTTATTTAGGTTTTTGGATATCCCCCTCCCCCCTTTATTGACAAGCATAGATGCTGAAAAAAGTAATATTTTATGCTTTTAAATTGGCAAAATAATTAGAAATATTTATCAAAAAGTAATGCATTCATTTTACAAAAATATTAGAAATACTTCTAATTATTGTATTGATTTTTTGAAAAAGTATAAACCTTTCCCTTTTCAGCATCTATGCTTGAAAAACAACAGCAGAATAAAATCCTAAAAACAAAATAAACCAGAGTTTAGGGTCTATCATGTTAATGATGCAAGCAGATGGAGAGAAAATATTCTCTTAGTCAGGAAAAAGTTGGCATATTGCAGTTCACTTTTTCACTATTTTTTCTAAATTATAAAAAGCGACTTAGAAACATTTTCACAATATCACCACAAATTATAGTTATGCATATAAAATTAAATATCAGCAATTTTCTTACCTAGAAGAACTGGATGGTCTAGAAGACAGTGGCAAATGCTCTTTATCAATCCTTAAAATACATAGTTATAATTAATATAAACATAAAATCGAAACTAAATAAGTTATATACTTATAATGCTGTTAATAATAATAATAATAGGCAATATAAAAAACTTGAATTTCAACAACACAGAAAATCATAAAATGTAACACGTTTTTCTTAATAGGTATATCCAAATGTTGGGTTTTTTTAATTTAAATGAATAGATGAAGTTAAGTTTTCAACTTAAATAAGAAATCATACATTTTACGTCCAAACGGAGTGCATGGACGATGTGATTCCATCTTCTTAATCTCAGCTTTCGTTTCCTTAATTATTTGTATGCTCCGTTTGTGGCCCATTGGATGAACATAAAATGGATAAGCTGATTTGTTATAGTTAGCAGACATTTTAAAAAACAATCGCGATGAGTTTAGAGATGTATATTAATTAAAATTTATATCGCGACTGTAAAACCAAAGAAGAATAATAAGTTGTCTAATTCTATTATCAACAGAAAAATTTAAAAATATCTCTCCACAACTAGAATAAGTGAAGAATACAAATATTCACATGATAAAACCGCGTGATAATCGAAATTATAAAAACACTTTGTTGCTATAGTTACGTAAATAGAGCGAGAACGACCACGGTTCTTGCAAAGAATATACATATTCTTGTAAAGTCTTTGTTCTTGTAGAGTCCCAGGTTCAAAATCCTGGAAAGATCAAAGATGCGTGCTGAGAATAGAATATGTTTTAAAAATATTATAGCGAATATTAATTTAAATTATTTAATGAATAATTAAATATTTAAATTTGAAAATATTGAAAAATATGTATGCCGAAACAAAAACATAAATATCGGAACGAATTTATAAAATCGTTATCCCTTTGTAACTGAGTGAGCAAGCGCGATTGTGTTTTGAAGATTTTTTTATTTGACGTTGTCAAATTTTGCTTAATGTATTAATTTGTTTGTAGGATGTTTAAATTTTCTTGCGGTCGAAGATTTTATTTGCTATTTAGATCTGAAGTTTTAATGGTTTATAGTTCTCTTCATGTAAATTTTCGACGTACTTGTTTAATACCGATAGGCTAGTAGAGTTAGATACATTTTTAGTTACACATTTCTGAATTTAAAAAATGTCTTGACTGTATTTCCAAGTTTTTTATTTTTAGAAAGACTATATTAATTTCACCAGGTAATTTTGTTCAGAGTTCATATGTACCATCTTTATCTTTAATATAGTTCAACAATGTCAACCTAAGAAAGATTAAGGGAAGTTTACTAAATTTTTTGCATTGCATGGAACTTCAGTTGTTTTATATGAATGGGAATCAAATAGTCAAAATATAATAAGTTGTTAGAGCAAGTATACATGCCTTAAAAAATGCGTCTTTAGCAAAAGAATCTTTAATTGCAGTCTTTAAATCCTAGATTAGACTATTTAGTATTTAAAATACTTTGCCATTATCAAAAGTTTTGTTTGACTGATAGAATGAACTTTATACTTTATCTTCAGTTTCATTTTAGACAGTTTTTAAAATTGTTTGAATTATATTTTATAACCTTTAAATTGGTTTTGTTCAGATGAACCATGTGTAAAATTTTTTAAGACTATTTTCCTTTGCTTACCTTTTTTGGTAACACAATGTATAATTACATTAGGCAGCAGGTCTAAAATCTGGATGTAAAACAACTCGAATAATTAAAAGCTTTATTCCCACTAAAGGACATTTTAAAACATATTTATAAAGCCTGAGTGCTTTCAGGCTTGAAACTCTGATAATGTACGTTTCAAGCACACTTTGTAAATATGTTTTATAATGTTTATGTATGGTTATGATCTATTAATTTGTATAATGTTTGTAAATATGTGTCCTTCAGCATGAATAAAACTTTTAATTTTTAAAGAAGCTTTATAAAACTGAATATGTACTTTGGTAACAAAATGTATAATTACATTAGGCAGCAGGTCTAAAATCTGGATGTAAAACAACTCGAATAATTAAAAGCTTTATTCCCACTAAAGGACATTTTAAAACATATTTACAAAGCCTGAGTGCTTTTTGAATATGTATATGCTGAGCACAATTTAATTGCTTCACAGACTAACGTCAGCATGTACTTTAGTGAAAGAATGTTTGAAATTGTATCATAAATTATTACAATGTTTATAATATGTTTGATAAAATCTGTTTAATTACATTCATTTTATTACTTAACCGATTAGGTTTATTTCTCGGAGTAGTAGTAAATATTTTTGAGATTGGTGATCAAAACTTTTAATGTAAATGTTTACAGTTATGGTAAAATGTATTAGTACACAGAAAGTTTTAAACAGTAGGTATAATATGGAGTAGATCTGATAATTTAAATTTTCACTTAGTGGGCAGTTTTAGTTTAGTGGCCACTCTATCACAAATTTGTAAAATTGATAAGTATGGCAATATATACTTAATATGTATATGCATATGCGAGATAAAAATTGACGAGAGAAAAAACGTAGTAAGCTTTTGGACAGTTTTCTGATTAAAATGGAATGGGAGAAGGGAGTGGTGGCTGGTTGGTTTTTCATTTAATCGCCATACTGCATTGTTTAATCAACTTGTGGCAAGTGCCTATTTTTAGGTCTAATGTGTAGCCTTTTCTATGAGAATAAGATTAGGAAAAAAATATTGCTGTTACTTTTGCCAATAAAGGGAAGTATTGTTTTCATTTAAAAAATACATTGGCCAATTTGAAAATCTTAAAATTTTGAGAATAAACTTATCAATGCAATACTTTAATTCTTACATTAATTACATATGAACTTGATAGAAATCATTGTGCTATCGCAAGGGAGCAATAATTAAAAACTTATTTTATTTTGCTAAATCCACATTTGACTCTAGAAGGAAGACAATAATTTTTGACTTGCAGATTCTGTCTGTGAGAATACTTTTGCAGTGGGAAAAGATATAATAACTCTCAATCTACAGATTTGATTCTCATTCCACTTTCAAAATTACTAAAACACATAACGTGTTGTTTTGGAACAGAACTTTCGTACAATAAAATTGACAGACAAGGCTACTGTTAAAAGGTGCTGAAGTATGACTATATTATATTTTTATTCTAGTCAAACTATCCAATTTCTTTTTTCCCATGTAGGTATTATTTAGTATGCTACATGTCATATACTTCTGTATATGTAATCCCATTGTTGTAAGATAGTTTAAAAGACGTTTAATATGCAGCTATTCTTTGTATACACATCAGTGCAGGCTCCAGGGTTTGTTACTTCATTCTATTTGGTTGGCGAAGGCTGAAAACTGGGATTTTATTATACAGGGTGCCCAGTGCTATTGTGACCAATTGCTATTTCTTCAACCTTTAGTCACAGAGATATACTTCCAATTGTAAAAATGTTTTAAATTTTAAATCTGTTATCTTAGAAACAGTTCAAATCAATAAATACATTTCTGAAAGAAATACGAAATATGAATTTGTATATGGTCCTACCAGTTATATTTAGAAAAATCATTCTCTTACAATTTCATGCAAAATAAAAAAAAATCATCCTCTTACGACCAAAATTCACCGATTTATAGCTGCTTAAAGTTGGAGTACTTTTTAGCCCCGTTCACATGCAAGGCCGTATTTTCCGGCCATGAAACATTGGGGTGAAAAAGGGGGTATTTTCCGGGATCCATTCTAGACCTGTTCACATGTGCAACCCCCATTACTCCCGCTTAAAGGGCTAGGACCAATTTTTCTTAAATGCTTTTGACATTCATTTTTGGTAAACAATACATCTTTTTCTTTTCTTTTTTTAATTGCTTTTTTAAAAAGCGTATTATTTTTAATTCATTATCCCATGTTATTATTTTATCTATTTAATATGACAAATGTGCGGAAATGAGAAACAAAATAATCTTATATATATAAATTAAATCGAAATAATGTATATATAAATTAAACTTGGATCTTTATAAACTAAACATCAAATTAAAAATAATATGCCAAAATTAAATTTAATATATTTTTAAAACTATAAATATATGCTTATTGTAATATATATATATATATATAAATGTTTTATTCCATGAAACTGTTTAAAGAATTCATTCTTAAAAGTCAAAAAAGAAAGTTTTTCTCATTTAATCTTCGTTTTTAAGCTAAATTATGACGTATAAACTTGAATTAGTGGAAAAAGTGTAACACCATTTTAAGAAACTTTATTCAAGACAAATCGATATAATAAGTTAGCATAGAGAAAAAAATATGCATATTTATACCGAATACATTTTAATTATTACAAAATCGGTATAACTCATTTTTTATTAAAAATACATAAGACCTTACTGCATGGCCCAGATACAAAAAATTTCATATACCACTAATACCACAATTAAAAATAATGTTTTTAATATAGCAGTATAAAAAATACTTATGATGGACATGTTTTATTGATATGTAAAATAGGTGGTCCTTTAAGTAATCCAAAAATAAAATTAATAAAATAAAATCGTCTTCATATGTAGTTAGTATTTAAAATATATAAAAATAATTTATATTTCTGATACTAGCAATCATTCTTTTTTTTTTTTTAAGGGTGGGGGGGGGAGAGCATTTTGTAAGCTAATTTACACAGTTCAGTTTATTGCAAAATGTATGTAAAGTTATTTTGAATGCCTGAAACATTTTACTTTGTTATTGATATACATAATTATAAAACGCAATTCTCTACTAATCATAATATTGGCATCATAATCACATCATCTCAAGTTATGGAACATTTCGCATTGATATGTAAAAGCTTAGAATACAAAACTAAAATAATCAAACTTGAAATATAATGTATAAATAATTTATTTACAATAATTAACAACATATATTCATTTAAATATAAACACATTATACTCCTTTTTAACAATATAAAATAAATGAGTATTAAGGTAGATTTATCTAATATACATTCTCCTTATATAAAACTAAGAAAATCTTTGTATCATTTGTTAAAAACTACTTAGATAAATCCAGAAAATTTGCCCAAGAAACAGAACATTATATTTTAAAGTTGCTGCTTCAAAGGAAAATCAGCTGGCTTACGACTTTTAACTAACACTTAATTGTATACGTTTTGTAATTAAGAAACAAACATTTCTATAAAAATTATCCTGAAATCGAGGAACAAATATTTCTAATTCATGAATAACAGTTAGCTCAAATAAACAAAATGTACATACCCGCATCAGTCTTTTTCAGTAGGATTCTCTGTTCATTAAATTCTGATGTATAATAAGGATCAATCCGTTTAATTTGTAAATAAGTCCATGTAATGAATGCAAAATAATCTATATAACAAGCTATAAATTCATCATTATTGTACAATCTTCAGATAGAATTTGTAAACAAGGTCCACGCGGTATCTCAGTATCCGCCATGTTTTTCAAGAAATCGCAGTTGTGCAAATGGAATTGTGGGTAAAAATCCCCAATCTACCCCCTTCGTTCCCTCAAATAAGAAGGAAGGAAATCATACCTCCTTTCAACCCTCTTTCGAACCGGTATTTTCCCCGCTTGGACATGTGAACGGTGACACAGTCGAAATGCGGCTATGATACCGGCTTTAAATTGTGCATGTGAACGGGGCTTATGTGCTAAAAAATGGGGGATTATGCACAAAATAATTTGAGACAAATGATTTGCTGCGAAAAGCAATTTCATTATTTTTTGCAGCAATATACATTACACTGAAGAATATTAAAGTTATAATTATTTGTAACACATAAAAAAATATCAGCTTGTGCTGACAATAGCAGTAAAGCAATACTTGAATATAAAATAATAGTTTAAATGCAGAATTTTAATATTTATATGGTCCCTTAAAGGTTACCTGATACTGGACATTTTTATTCGCGGAAAAGCAACTTAAGTCATAAAGTTTAATGCTTCATTATTCTGTGAATTTTGGTCATAAAAGGATTATTTTTTCTTTTTATTTTGCATGCAATTATATTAGGATGATTTTCTTAAATATAACTGGTATGACCGGAGGACCGTATATATAAAATTTTATATTTCATATTTCTTTCAGAAATGCATTTACTGATTTAAACTGTTTCTAAGATAATAAATTTCAAAATTTAAAGCATTTTTGCAATTGGTAGTATATCTTTCTGACTAACGGTTGAGGAAATAGCCATTTGTCACCAATAGCACTGGACACCTATATTATATATATTATGACTATATAGTTATAACCAGAGGTGTTGAATTATTGAAATTCTTCTAGCCAAAAAAAATATCTACTAACCAGTTTGAGTGCACTGTTGCACTAATCAAGGTTCTCAAATCTTTTATAAAAAGAAATAAGAACCCAAAATGTATTTTTTACATACACTTTAACACATTTCACACAAGTTTAATTAGTCATAGTACAATAACAAAATAATAAAATTATGCTTATTGCTAGACTTTCATAGCTTTTCTATTAAAATGTACAATGTGCACACAACTTAATTTTTGCTATAGATAATCACGGAAAATTTGAACACATACCTAAGTATATGTAACGTTGACAGCAGCATTAATGGAACAAACATTGAATGGGAATCATTAGAATAACAAATAAACTTATTTTAAAATTTTGTACTTTATGATGTAGTAACATCAGTTGTTTAAAAAAAATTTGAATATAGATTACTACTAGTAAGAGTTTTCCTCAAGATTGAAAAAGGTCAGGATGATATTACCCAAAAAGGGCACTTAAAATACTGGAAAGCACTAATAAATGTGATATTTTGCTGTGTATTTATCAGTGAAGAAAGCTATTTGTACATTAAATGTTTATAGTCATAAGCAGGTGTGTTCATTAACAATTAAAATGATTGAATTTTAATAATTTTAGAATTTATTAAATGTAAAAAAAGTAAATTATATTTTCTAATATTTTAGTTATTAGTCAATGAGATTTGAATAATCGTAGTGATAGGATACATTTAAATGCTAAAACTACTCTTCAGTTGTTGTCATATTAATTATAGAAATCCGTTTCTTATTCTGTAAATAAAAAAAGTTAGTTTTGATTTCAAACATTTTAATAAACAGTGGAGTAAAAAAAAACAACTTAATTTAAGGATTCAGTTAAGTTCCATAAAGTTCCATAAGTTACTACATAAAATTTTCAATTGTGGGTTAAAACAAGGTACAGACTTAACAGCAAAAATCTAGCTGGTAAGTTGGCAGTTACATATATTGCATGTAACGTACTTTGATTGCATGCGCCCACACAGCAACTACATCATTAGCCGTGAGCCCACATAGCGGGTGGGTATGTGCTCGACAGCTACTGCAACACTGTATGGATAGTATACACCCATGCAGCATGTGTATTGTTACTGTTATGGAGTTTGGTTATTACATGTATCGCACATGAATTGAATGCACCTGCACAGCATGTATATCATTATAACATGTAGTGGAATTATTGTTATTGCATGTATCGCATGTGGATTTCACTTATCGCACATGCATACCAAACATGGAATAATTCAAAATTTGAAGTTAAAAAAAAGTAAATAAAATCAGCCTTAACAGATCTATTGGAACAGGGAATGCATGTATTTCTTTTAATGGAGGAAAGAAGTAGAGTGGGTGATGTTTATCCATTTCTCTTTGACGCTAGATCAAGGTTTTATCTTATTATTATTATTCAGGGGGAAGAGGAGGTGATAACATGTAGTCAAAAACTTGTGCAGGAAGAGCTAACTCTGCATTCTCCATGAGTGAAGGTCCCTTTTCATATGTGAAGCAAAACACACCAATCCAGTGTTGGTTTTGCATAAACCAATTTTCCCACCCACAATGACCACTCACAACCGATTCCAAACCTAAATTATAGCCAGAATGTGCAGTTTACCATGTGTTTCAAGCCACTGGGAAGTCTGTTATTTTGTAGAATCAGGACCATGATGTGAGGTTTTTGAATTAAAATGGTCAAAATTTTGGCGGCTCAAATAAAATTGGACTTGCTAAATGAAAAACTGGACTCTCACCAGTGGCGAGTAGTAAGTGAGATCCCCCACCCCTTGTTATAACTCAATATAACAATCATTCCTTTTATATCTCATTCCTCTGTACCTACTGGAATGAATTCATCAGATCAGTCCTTTACTATCCTGGTGGACTCGGGTGGATTTGGTCATTAAAGGAACTTAACAGATCTTTACTTTAATTAAACTTCACTTTAACCAAATTTACTAATATTACTTGATCTTTCAAATTATATGTTAGGTATGATACACTTTCCTGCAGAACATATACACTTTATACATGTGCATATACACTTTTCAAGAAAAGCAAATGTAGTCCATGTAGACATCAAATTAAAAAAAGTAATCCTTGGGAAACAATTCACTAGCAACTTGTTTTATATATTCAAAAAGATTTGTTTCTTTCTACTTTTTTATATTAATGACAATTGAATTTCTTGTGGAACAAATTTAAATGTATTCTTTTTTTTTTTTTCAGGATGTCTTACCATGTTCTACCATGTACCTCTACTCTTGATGGTGGCCAGATCGATTCTTATGCTAGCAATGGCCTACAACTGTCTGGATACTGTGATGGTCTAGCTCTTGGGCAAGAATACAGCTTATTACAAAGTATTTTAGTTGATGGAGGCACCCATTTTGGTGTGTCAACTCTTGCTTTTGATAGCTTTGAAGAGCTCTTATGGATGGGAAATCAAGGTGTAAGTATATTTGTTATATGCTTTGAAAATACAGTTAAACCTTTATTTAACAAAGTTATAAAACATTTTTAAAACTTTATTAATTAAAAAAGTTGTTAGCTGTGAAGATTTTTTATCATTTTGGCTAAAGTATTGTCTTCATGAACTATTTTAGGTAATTAGTCACATATAGCATTGATTATAAAAATTTGATGAAACTAAAGAAAATTTTAGTAGAAGTAATTGTCCAAAGATTTGTAAATTTGATAGAATTAAGCAGGGCAACCAGCCTGTAATGACAATCTAAAAAAAAAAACTTTTTACCCCAAATGCATGCCAATGGAATAATTTAATAAAATTTGAGTTTTAATCATGTGAAAAAAGGAGTGTATTGGCATAACAATCTTCCCCTTTATGCTATTTCTATTTTGTCACTTTTGATGGAGTGGGATGTTTATGGTGAGGGATGTTTTCTTTGACTGTCTTAATCTTATTATTTTTATTTATTTATTGTTGGGAGATAACAAGCAGTGGAAAACGTTGCTCTCTTAACAAAGGAGTAAGCAGGGTGCTTTTCTCATCACAAAAGAAGGGTAAGGGGTCCCTGCTCTGTTAACAAAAAGGCAGCCAGGGCACTGTGATCTTCTAAAATAACCTGAGGCAGTGTTGCTCATACAAATTAAGCTCCCCTACAAACATTTATCATGGGCCCATTCCTTCATATTTGATTTTCACCTTTATGTGATTTTTTCGTGTCTTCTCCCATAAAAAATATATTGGTCTGCCTCCTACCACTTAAGTTGTGCCTATACCCCCTCCCTCGTATGGGTGGTCTACCTGGGTGAAACTCTGCAGCCGTGATAGTGGCAATGTTTCATTTTTGTATGTTCTAGTGTTTAGGCTGTAATGTTGTGTTAAAGAATTTTGACTATTTCTTGTAAAATATTTTAGTTAATTTGTGGTATGAAATAAAAGTTTTTCAATGATTCAATGCATGTTGCATTATTATAATACTGTGTAATTAGTCCTTTCATATAAGCGGTCATTTCATTGACACTGTGCCATTCAAGTGACATGAATATTTTCTCTCATAAAAGAAATATATTAAATTATTAGAATTCTGAGAAACTCTAAAAAGATCAACCTTGAATGATGTTAACTGTTTCCAAAAATAAGGACAGTAAAATCTGTTTACAGTAAAAGTATGATAAAGTTATCTCTAAAGATTTACATCTAAGGAATTTAATTAAAAAAAAAATGTATTTATGCAAAATAACAAAATAATTACATGATACTTGCTCATTATACATTAGATATTATATGTTTGCATTGTTTACTTGAGTTTGTTTTCCAAAAAATAGTGTTTTTATATTTTGCACATTTTAGACAGAAAATAACGTGTTACCGAAAGGATGTTTTTATCAAGTTTACATTCAAATTATGCATTAAAATTCCATTAAATTATGCTGAACATCTCAGTCATCTATTAGCAATTTTAAAAACATTAACAAGAACTTATTTCAAGCAAAAGTTTCTAGAAACTCTGAAGTTGAAAAATAATTTTTTGGAACCTGAAAATTGACAATTATCAGAAATTTACCCATATAACTTAAACATAAAACCCTTTTTCTTTAAGAAAGTGTATTGAATATACTTAAGGCTTACCAAGACCAAAGAATATACATTTATATGAAGGGGTGTCCTGAAATACTTTACTCTGGATGTGCCAAAATCAATCACGCCAATATTTGCTCTGGTTGCAGATATTGCAATCATTATGCCAGTATTTGCACTGTATATGCAAAAATCTAGTTGCCATTAGTGTCAACATATAGTTTTTAAGATTACTGGTGCATTTTACCCACCCCAAATATCCGTATTTATTAGATGCTCACCCACTCATCCAATAGAAACACAAGACCTTTACTTGACTAAACAATTTATGACCCCAGAACATGAGAGCACAGCAGGAGGCCATGTTTGTGAAATTAAGGGCAATGAAAATTCTAAAAATAAAATTAGATTTTATTCCAGTTTTTATTCTTTAATCTACTAAACTAGGGTTTAATATCACTAAAAACATTATTTTATATAGGTATAGGACAGTCCATGCACCAATCTACATTGGTGTCAAACTCTGGCTGGTTTAGTGTGTGCCTACCATGCCAAGAAATAGTTAAGTTTCTGTTTTGTTCGAACCATTCAATAAATAAATTATATTTTTAAAGTAAAATTTACAGTCCATTTAAACATCGCTGGACAGAGACCATATATACACACAAAGTAGCAGTGTTAGTGAGTGTATCCACGAAATCGGTATCAGATATCGAAACACTCCTAATTTCAATATAGTACATTAAAATTTTTCAGAATTTTGAAAACAATTTCAATTTCTAGTGTCTAATTTACTTTTCCTCTTTAAATTTAGGGTCATGTCACATCCTATTCTACTGCAGAGTTACAAAAGTATACGTCTTTTCAAGTGCATGTCAGCAATGAAGTTAGAGCAATTGTATCTCATAATGATGGGATTTTATCTCTCACAAGTAATTCTCTACGAATGTCTGCAAGAGGAGGACTTCCAATGTTTAATCACCAGTAATATAACAAACCTTTTATTTATAATTTTGTTTTACATAAATTTTTAATTTATTTAGTTTTGACTTTGTGATCTTGCTGAATATGATGTATAACAATAGGTACACACATGTGATCTTGGATTAGCAATTTAGTTTTTCTTTATGTCTTTATTTTTATGGGTTACTGTAATTGCTGAAAGAATTGCATGGCTTAAAACTTTAGATGGATATGTTTTTACCCTATAGATCAAGATTAGAAGTCACCACATCACCAGTGGTGACTATGGAATTATTTTTGGAGACTATAATGTGTCCATCACTATAAATAGTAACCTTTAAAATTCATTTTTTTGTGCACCAGAACATAAAACGTCTAATCTCACTCATGAATAGGATTAAAAGGGTCAAGCATCTTAATGAGATTGACATATACAGGGTGTCCAGTGCTATAGGTGCCCAATGGCTATTTCCTCAACTGTTAGTCACAGAGATATACTTCCAATTGCAAAAATGTTTTAAATTTTAAAATCTATTCTCTTAGAAACAGTTTAAATCAATAAATACATTTCTGAAAGATAAAAGGACCAATTTAAAGCCCATTGAATATGACATCAAATATCGAAGATGGAAATGGGTAGAAATGTTTTGAGAATGCCATTGGACAGCATTCCCGCCGTTGCCTTGGACTGGGCACCTGAGGACAGGTGGACAAGAGGTAGACTGAAGTTAACTTGGAGACGGCTGGTGGAGAGTGAGAGAAACCAGGCTGGATGGGCGAGCTGGACTGAAGCAAGAACTGTTGCATGCGATTGTCGTGTTTGGAAATCTAAGTTGAAGGCCTTAAGTGCCACTTAGGCACGAAGAGAATGATGATGGCATTTCTGAAAGAAATATGAAATATAAATTTTTATACGGTCCCCTGGTCCTACCAATTATATTTAGGAAAATCATCCTCATACAATTTCATGCAAAAAAAAAAAAATCATCCTTTTACGACCAAAATTCATTGAGTTATGAAGCATTAAACTTTATGACTTAAGTCACTTTTCCATGCATAAAAATGTCCCGTTTCAGGCAACCAACCAATCAGGGACTGTATTGACCATTTCTCAGCAAAAAAGGGGTCCAAATTTAAACAGCTATAAGTCGGTCAATTTTGGTTGTAAAAGGATGATTTTTTTATTTTGCATAAAATTGTATGAGGATGATTTTCCTAAATATAATTGGTAGGACCGGGGGACTGTATAAATATTTATATTTCATAACTGTTTCTAAGATAATAGATTTTAAAATTTAAAACATTTTTGCAATTGGAAGTGTATCTCTGTGACTAACGGTTGAGGAAATAGCTATTCGGTACTGATAGCACTGGACACACTGTGTATATATAAATATTTTTTGAATATGTTTATTTTTAAACATTTGCCTGATATTGTTTAAATTTTAAATATACAACTTTCAATCGTAATCTCTTTTATTCCATTTTGGGTTTTCATGTGTAGGGGTAGTTCAGGTTTTGATTTATTCATGCCAGGAGAGGTAGTTAGAACAGTTGCCATGTCACTCTTTCTTAATGACGTGCCACTGTTTTTTCTTGGTGTATGCAGTGCTTTACACCACACCGTACTGGATTTTGCTTGCCAGTATTGTTGGCTTTGGGGAAAGGAAAATCTCATTGGCAGGATATTTATGCTGATCACTTGAAGTAAGTAGATGTGCATTCACTGGGATGGCCAGGTTGATGTCCAGGATGCATGATTCAAACTTGGAATTTAATATTTTTGAAAAGTTTAGCTCAATGTTTAAAGTCTATCCTTTAATAATACTGCTATTTGAAATTGTGTATCTAATTGTTAAGGAAATATTGAAAAATATTTTTAACTCTTTAAGCGTGCTTGACTAGTTCAGCTCGTGATGCACTGCACTACCGTTAAATGGGTTTGACGAGGTGGACTCGTCATGCACTTTTAAAACCGAGATTCCTGTGTTTTTGACGGAAATAACATGTCATATGATTTTTTATGAGATATTAACTGTATTTAGAGTCTTTTACACGAGATGGCAGTAGTAGTCCTACAAACTAAATTTTATCAGAGGCAGTATTTCATAAACTCGCGTAAAATAAACTCAGTTTTGTTGGGATTTCACATTCAAAGCAATGGCGGCCTCAAGTGCTTTCAATCTTATTTCAACAAAATGCAAGTTATCTCATGATTCTTGTGATTCAGAGGAAGAACTTTTAAATGTTTCAGATTTTGAAAGGGATTCTGAATTTGAAACAAGTTTTTATAGCATGGATTCTGAGGATGAAGAAGCTGATTTAGAATTGTCATGTTTATGGTGTAAAATATCAAATACAACACCAGGAATTGCATGCTTTTTTTATTTACTTATCTGTTATTATACATGTTTATTTACTTAATACTTATTTCAGCAAAACACCTTCTCATTCAACATGTAATCAATGAGGAAAAGGATATGGGAGAAAAGAACTCCCCATTGCAGCGCACGCGAAGGGAAATAAATGACACGCTTAAAGGGTTAATTAAAATGCAGCTTAACAAAAAATCTGATGTGGGCAACACATAATTTTTCTTATATAATGCAATGAGTTTATCTCTTTCATAGGGAAAAAATTATATATAAAATCTATGGCACAATGTTTTTAATGTTGAATTATACATTTGACCCTCTTCCGGATGACAACATATAAAACTGTTTTAAAGTACCCAATTAACTTATATTTCATAAAACTCTAAATTGACAATGATCAATATTGATAGCAACCACAATAAGTAATAGTACATCTTTTAAAATATTTTAATGCATCAATTTGGCATTATTTTTATTAACTGTCATTTTTGCAATTTTAATAATGTTTTTTATCAATCAGTGAAATATCGCCAAATATTACAGACAAATAGAGAGCAGAGTATCTCTTATATATAAATGACAGGAGAACTGTCAGGCATCAAAATACAAAACTATTACACGAAGTACCCTCTCTCATGACTGGAACAGGCTAGATCAACAAGAATGATTTTGACAAATTTATTGCATAATATTACATATGAAAAGTAAACATATTTCACAATAGTTAATACTTTTTTTAATTTTGTGATTTTTTGATATATTTATTTGAAAAATTGTATTTCAAGAACAATTCATACTAGCAATTTAAAATTTGTGTCAATTGTTTTCTGATGTAAAATTACATAAATTATTACTTACATAACATTATTAAAAGCTCTGAATTTTTTATTTTTTTCAAAATTTTGGGGGTTTTATATATTTGATGGCATTTTAAATCAATAGGCTTCAATCATTCACTGATTGTAATTTTTGTACTATATATTGTTGAAATACTCCATTTGTTTGTGAGCTATCATCTCCACACACACACATGCACACGGACATCACCTCAGAAACAGTTGATTCGTGTCCAGAGATGCCTGAAATGTGCTCTTCCATCAAAAACTCATTCGAATTTTTTACCCTGGTCTTACCCTATACATTATACTATGTATATAAGGAAAGTAAAAATGAGTTTTATCCTCTCATACTTTGCTCTCTTTAATAAAAATTGTTGGGCACTCAACTGTTTGTAGTTATTTGTTTGTTTTTTTCTTTTAATACTTTAGACTTGACTGAAAGGCAGGTATTATGTTCTAATTAAAGTTTAATGTAATAAATATTCAGAAATCTATTTTGAACTTATTGAGTATGATATTTGAAATTAAACTTAGTAATGATCACAAGCCTTAAATTAAATAAATAGTCTTTGTTGATCTAAATAATAATTTAATAAAAATTTAACAATAAATAACAATATAATAAAAATCCTATATATTCAAAAAATGTTACAAGAATGGTGTCATTACTGGTTATGCGTTTTCTATCGACATATATATATATATATATATATATATATATATATATATATATATATATATATATATTAGGCCATCTACTCATATTTATTTTTTCAAAAGTATTCAATAGTGCTTATTTTGATTTCAATTTTATTGTATTTATTAAGTTGAAAGTTTTAATCTATTTGTGTTACATATGCATTATAGGGAATGGTGCCTGTTCTTTGAATAATCTTTTTTGGGTGATTTTTCCCCCCTTTTTGGGTAGTATTAAATTTCTTTTTTGGGTCAATTTAGGGAATCATATGCCTAGTTTAGGGGTTGGCTTGGTGGGTGTATGCATTTGAAAAATATTTAGGTAGAAACTCCTCAATTACCCATTCTGGAGTGACATTCTCAATTCCTCTGTAGTGAGATTTTTGATTCCATTTCAGTGGTCTGATTTTTATAAAAAGAAGTGCTTGCTTAAAGACATAAATATATACTAATTTTTATTCATTTAGCTTTGATCAAATACAAGACATGCAGTGTATGGTGTTAACTTCTGTTGGGACTTTGCTTATGGGTGGACATCATAATAATCTTATTGAGATGGATCTGAGTACTTTTGAAGAAATCAACGTTGTTCAAGTTAGGGGAGATAATTGTGCAATATTACGAAAACATCCACGATTTATTTGCTCTGGGGACATCAGTGGAAATGTAAGATTTTTCATAACATTTAATCTATTAGTGATTATTCGAAACTTAAAGTCATTGAAATGAATATGTAGTGAATATAGTTGTAATGAATTTCTGCATTGTGAATATGAGTTTTATCTTTCAAATCCTTTAACTCATTAATGGGAGGTATGTGATCTGAAAATAGCATGAATCCATTTTTTTCAAAATGTATCTGTTTTTAAAACGAATATTACATTGGCTTTTTTAAAGCAAATTTCTATTAGCCATGTTCCATTTGTGAAGTATGCCTTATCAACCAAGCTTTGCAGTGTGCTATGCTATGTTTTTCCTCATATCTGTGTATTCATCAGCATTAAAAGCTAATACAGTACAACCTCGAAAATCCAGAGTCTTCTGGACTTTGCCAATTCTGGGTTTTCGATTTTTCCGAATTATAGTTTAAAAATAAAATTTGAACTTAACATTAACTAAATACACTATAAAGCACTATTTTTAGTAAAAATAATGACAAAAGTTAAGTTAATCAATTAAAATATATTATTTAATACAAAAAATGGGGTAAAAGAAATTTCTAAGAAAAAATATACACATTAATAATCTAGAATGTGTGAACGAAATAAAATGATAAAATTACATTTTATCATTTCATTTATATATTTGAATTAACGTTTGTTGTTTCATTAATTTTGGTTTATGGGAAAGTAGTTTTTCTATCCTGTAGATGGACATTATTTCTGATCGGTTATAAAGCTTCTTTGTTCGAGACCTTTAATTGCATGATCGATTGTTTGCACAAGATTATCAAAGGGTATTTTTTCTTCTTGACATTTATCATTGCTACTTTGCTCTTTTTTAATTTAATATCCTATCGCAAATTTTGCCATCACTCAATTTATTTATGATTGACGTATCATCATTACAGTGCAGAACTTCTGTTATATCGGCTTTGTGGAGATTTAATGAAACGTCAGAAGATTTAATGTAATGCCAAGATTTAATGAAGGATTAGCACTTTTGCCGATATATTTAAAGGTGTAAATGTGTTTGAACCATCTTTGCTATTAAAGAAACAAAAAATAAGAACTCAAATGTTTTATTTATTTTCTAGCATTTATATAATGTTACATTTAAAGTCTTTGTTGTGGAGGGGTTAACACTAACAATGTAATTCACACTCCAACCATAAGCTGAACTGCAGCCGTCCATATTCATATCTGGTCTAAACTTTCGTTTCATTTTGGGGTTCAGAAAGTCGACCAGAAAATACCATATTTGTTTATAAAATATAATTCCATATAAATAATCATAATCTGTTGTTTTAAATCTGTGTCTTTGTCAATCTGATAGTTTAAAATAAAATAAAAAATAAAAAAAAAAAAACTTGAAAATTTGGAAAACATATGGATTTTGGAGGTTTTCAGATTTTGGATGTCTGGATTTTCGAGGTTGTACTGTATATAGAAAATACAGTATAAGCAAAATTTAATTTATATTTATCATATATACATTAGTAATTTGCCTGTGTATTAATACTAAATGGAAATAAAATGTGCATATAGTGACACAGTGCAAAATGGTAAAGATACAGGTTACTTGCCACATGTCAGTTAGCGAGTAATTTTTCAAAAATACACAACACTTGACAAAAGTGACAAATTATTTTACTGCATTCAAAGTAAAGACCATTAAGTTAGTTAAAAAAAAAATTAAAGAAAAATTTTACAACAATTCAAAAAGTTAAAACTGGCTTGTTAGTTTACAGCTAAATGATTAACAAGTTTATTAATGTTTTAAAAAATATGAAGTTTTATACTTGTCTTCCTATTGTTATACTGTTATTTTGTTCCTGTTTGTTATATTTTTAAATATTTTGTATTTTAATAAAAGCTACAGGTTTTTCACCACCCATGATTGATATATTAATGATAACATGTGAGCTTATTCATATTCTGGACATATTTCCTTAGAAACGAAAGACGTGGGAGCTTAGGATGGCAGATTTTTAAGGGTGCCAAAAGGTGCTCTAAAATGGAATGTTCAATATAAAGTACTGGATTATTAATCATTAATTATCGTTTCTGCGGTGGTATTTAGTGTGTGAATGAAATAAAGGTTTTTTCACCCCTAAAGATGGACATTTAATAAAATCACAATTTAAAAATCATTAATTACTAAACACTTTTTGATCTAACAAATCATAAAATCTAGTAGATTCTAGTCTAGTCTAAAAAAGTCTAGTAAAATCTAGTCTATTAATATATATTTAAACAAATTTGGAAGCTAGTGTCTGTCCTTCGTAAATTTATTTAACTCTCTTAATGATAAAATTATGGCACATGTTTTGAGGAGCGATATTCATTCATTCATTCCTTCATCCATTCTGTGGATCAAAAAGATGACAGAAATGTGCATAAGCAAAAAACTTCATAAAAAATTTTCACATAAGCTTATTCCTTTTTTACCCGAAGGAGCTAATAATAACCCTTGAAAAATGTATTATTTTATCAAATGTCCGTATTTAATTAAGAAAAGTTTACAAAATAGGCAATTTTCCAAACATCAACTGCATTCAGAATAAAGTAAATTTAGGGGCATCAAAATTTTTTTTGTGATTTAAGTGGCAATTACATTACATCTAGCTTTTTTGCCAGGTAAATGTTTCTTAAAATTTTGGGTTATGAATAAAAAAGTTGGGTACTGGAGCTTTAAACAGTATGCCTGGGGCTGAGATAACAAGTCTGATAAGGGCAGAACATGACTTTCTCTAGAAACACAAATTTATTTTCTCTTTCTTTCACTTCAATTGAGTTTATTAGCACAAAATAACATGAATACTTATTTGAAATTACACTGAATGCATCCAGTTGCATTTAGTAACTGGATGCATTTTCAAAAACGACGTAGCAAAAGTGTGAAAAAACTAAAATATCTCAAGAAGAATTAGACCTAGAGTTATGGGGTTGGTCTTATTATTTTCATTGTCAAAAATTACATATAAATAAGCATTTAATTGATACATTTGAACATATGTAGTCTTTTATGATTTTTGCTGGCTATTTTGCTAAATAAAGCAGACTATATTTTTAAATCTTACCAAAATCTAATCAGCAACAGAGTAACCCACAAGCGACTTATCTACGAAATTTTGTCAAGTTTGATCTATTAGTTTTTTAGCTAAAGTGGATACGTAGGATTTTTGCATTAGATTTTGCAAAAAGAAGCAGGTTATTTTTTTCTGAAAACGTAGCAAAATCTAATCAGCACCAGAGTAACCCACAAACAGCATACCTACTAAACTTTGGGAAATTTCATCAGTTGTGAACTAGGGTGGATACATACATTGCACGCACAGACACAGGCACACACAGATGTCATGCTAAAAATTATATTTTTGTGCTCTAGAGATCTCAAAATGTGTAGATCCACTGAAAACTCAAGTTGTGATTTTCAACACGATTCCATTACTTTGTACTTACCATGTATTGTAGAGAAAGTAACCAGTAGTTAAGGCAATGGGATTTCACATATTAGACTTTGGTTTGATCATTGCCATCCAAAACTATCGCTGTGTCTACCCAGAGTATAGGCACATTAAATTTATATATTCAAAAGTGTATCCAAGAGATTATTGGTTAGAGAACTCCAAGAGGTGATTGGTTAGACTGTCTCTGTGTTTGTCACCCCCATTGGGTTCTCTGGCTGTCCAAATTGTTGCTCTATATCTTAGGATGAGTCTGACGGTCTGGGCTTTTGACCCCCATTGGGTTCTGGTTTAAATTGGGTAGTACTATCCCCCCATCCAAACAGTTACCTTATAGCTTCGGATAGGTTGGATGGTATAAGTAAGGGGGGGAAAAATGCCTGAATATGGGATGTTCAGGCATACTTTTAAGCATTATACTATAAAATATAAATGTTCTTTTTACATTCTAATACTAATTATGATACACAAATGAACATATATGGAATGTTAATGTAGGAGAAAGTGGAGTGGAGTCTTGTACTCTGAATATTTGCTCAAAAATTCAAGATTGACTTGCAAATATATTTGCGAAATTTCAATTTCATGTTCTTCATGGATACTTTTATGTTGATGGAGTTTATAACATTTGTTGCATGAGTGTAGGGAACAGAGGGCAAGGTCTCCTAGTAAAATAAGGTACTTCTATTCTGAATTTTGTAGAATTCTTCTAAGAATAATGGTCAGATATAAATGAATTAATAATTTGCAATTCATTATTTATTGTATGTTTCTTTTAATCTGTTGCCTCTTCTAGGTTGCTTTGCACGACCCTAATACTCTTAGAGTTGAGCACGTCATAGAAAGCCATAATGGGAGCCTTTCAGATTTTGATGTCCATGGAAACCAATTAGTTACCTGTGGATTTTCTTCCCGGTATACCATTAATTTTATTTGATTAAAAAACAATTTTGATTTTAAATAAATTAATTTATTGAAATCACATGAAGGGGAATGATTTAAGAAATGTTTAAGACTAATTTACTTATCCTCATTACAATACTGGAAATAACTTTGCATATGATTTATCACATGTAAAATTATTTTGATAATTGTGGTAATTTGAATAGTATTAAAATAAAACATTGTTAATTTAAATTTCCTATCCTTTTGAATTGTAATATAGCAGTCGTGTTAAATAGATTAGATACTATAAATAAGATATTTTAAAATTTCAAGTCTTGAGAAGAGAAACATAATCTATTTTATTGATTTATAGTTACTAAATAACCAGGTAACCCATGTAATGTTATTTATGTAAAAAAGGGGAGAAATATTTCATTTCCTCTTTTCTGAAAAGTAGTGATTCATTTTAAAGCTTTCTCTCATATGCTGCACAACATACACCCATGGGATACCCTGGGGGGTCTTGTGGATGTGGTGTGTAGGCGATCCTTCACCACGGGGGAATTAGTAACGAATGAACAACATACACACTGGCAATTTGTATCCCGTTTGAATTTTGTTTTAGAAATCTCCTTTGAATTTTAACTTATTCAATTGGAAGAGTGATTGGTGACATCAAAAACTACTATTGGAAGTCTTTAAATTACATTTGTATTTTAAAATTTGCAATGGCTAATATATATCTTTTATTTGTAGTTTAAAATAAATTATGTTCTTGTCTTATAAATGCAATCATTCAAAAGAAAGAAATATTTATTCTCTTTGAAAGAAAATTTGCAATTCAGCCTTTGTATCCAAATGACAATTAAAGTCATTTTATTACTTTACTACATAATGCTCTTTACTTCACATCGGTTTTGAATATTTAATATAATAAATAATTTTTTATAGTCCCAAGTGACTTTTTTATATGTGAGTTCCACTGTTTTCATTGGCCAATCATCAATTATCTGGCCAATGAGTCGCAAATTCTCAAATGCAAGGGAGGGACAGAGACAAGATTGGAAGTCAAAAACTAAAAATGAAGAGCAGTTATATAACTATGCTAGATGGACGAGAATAATATTAGCGAAGAATAAATATCAATCCATCAGTAGAATTTGCTGATGAGTTGATATTTAAACAGCATTATTTTGTGATGGACACTTCATTTTTTCTCTCATTTTGGATCAACTTTTCTCATTTTGTAAAAATAACAACAGTGCCTTAATCCCCGAGCCCTATTTGTGCAACAGACACACATATATGCATACTACATACAAATATAAACACACAAAGACACATATGTCTAAAAGAAAATCAATCCCAAAATAGTCAATATATTTATGAAAACTAAAAATGTGTTTCTCTGAATATCTTGAATTCTATGTTTTTTGAGAAATATACTTGCTCTATTTTGTAAATGTAATTGAATGAAATCTGTACATTTACAAAAAAATAAAGTACATGAAAAAAATAAAGTATATGCAATTTTTATACTTAAATAAGCAAAGTTTATTTACAATAATCAAAGTATATCATAGTTTCAAGTAAAATGAAAGCAATGATATTTTTATACTATTGGTGTTGTGCAAATACAATTTTAGTCATTAATTAGACTAACTTTCAGCTTATTTTCAGACTAGGTGAACTGTCTGTTGACAGATTTCTTAAAGTATATGATCTTAGAGCCATGAAAAGTGCCATTCCCATTCCTATGGTGTTTCCTCCTATGTTACTCCGTTTTATTCCTGCATACTCATCACGCCTTTGTGTTGTGTCACAGGTATTATATACTTGTGATTTAGTTATTTTGTATGTGTCTCAAAGAAAATTCCTTATTTTTATTTTTTCTTATGCTGTCATAGTCAGAATCCCATAAAAATGAAGGTATCTATGTTCATATTTGTGCAAATTACATTTTAATATTCTATCTTTTACTATATCAGGATTTATGCAGTTCTTAAAATGTTCTTAAAATCACATTTTGTTTTTAAGGGCCTTTAAAACTGTTTATTTTTGAAAATATCTCCTTAAAAACTCCTTAAAATGCTTGCCGTTTTAATTCAGAAATGCAAAATAAAAAAATCAAAGATGTTTGAAAACACATCTAAAAAGTATCACAATTAAGCTAGAGTGCTTTAGTGCTTTCGAATGTCATAATGCCCTTCATCAGTGGCAATTCAATAAAATAGGAAAAACATGGGCTTTTATAAGCAGCCCAAAACCACAAAACAAATATTTGCATATGAATGGTCAGATTATCCGAAACAAAATAAAATTTTTCTTAAATTGCCAAATAAATATATAACGCATATATAAACTGCAATCCAGATATACACAAGCCAAGTATTTTAAAGTAGTATTAAAATCAAAAGTAAGGTGAATTTGACATTCAGACAAGGATTTAACATGGAGTCGAAAAAGACACCATGTGAAATTGAACGGGATCGAAGTTACAAATTAAATCATGATAAATGTAAATGAACAGAGATTCAAAAAGTAAAATATTACAGGGGCTATTGCAATTAACAGAAAAGTTTTATCAAAAATTGAGGTAAATTTATCAATAAATTGGAAAAGAGTATTAGACTGTTTATTATTTTTAATATCTCGAGCGTGTTCAGTATAAATATAATAATTTGTATTTAGATAGATTATGTAGAAACCAGAACTCTCAAAAATATTTTATAATTTTTATGAATAAAATAAGTTATTCAAAAGATTTAAATAAGGTTATCTGTGGAGAAATTGTAGCTCATAGAAAACAGATTATACATAACAATCTATTCATTTAAATTGTTCAATATAGATTCTATATTTTGCATGAAAGTAATATTAAAATGATATTTATTATTGCAAATCAACTTAATCCGTTTAATTAATTGCCTTAACTGACCTATTGCCAATTAGTAAAAGAAATGCTTTAGTCAATTTTTAAAACCTCTTATAAAGATGCTATTTTCACTGTTTAAGATTCTTAGAAAATTTAATAATGTAGTTTTGTAATTAATTTCTTAGATAAATTTTATATCTAAGCATGATAAGTTAAATTGAACCCATAAATCATAAGTAACATTGTATCAAAATTATGTGAGCATTCTGCAATCTTGGTAAGTTCTATTTAGTACAACTATATTATGACATAAGTCAACTTGAAGAACAGAATATGAATGTACGAAAAAGGGTAATGGATCTTAAAAACTCCAGATACCAAAATAATATTCTTGTTTATAGAACTACATGATCAGCCATATGAAAATATGAAGTCATATGAAACACTGTACTTTAGTGCTCAAACTCTGAAAAAATATTACCCTATTTTAATGGGAACCATTTATTTCCATATTTAAGAAAACTGGGGAATTGCTATTTGAGAGCACTATCAGATATAAAACTAAATATTTCTTAATTTCTGAACTTTTATTACAATGTTTATAAGGAATAAAAATTATAGTTAAAAAACTACAATATGTTTCTTGTACATTGATCAAATTTAATAATATTTTAGATTTACCGATTTATACATGTAAAGAGTTTTGTATCATTTTCTCAAAATCTGATAATAAATATTTAGTTTTGTGAATATATGTTTATTTTTTTTATATTGGAACTTACATTATTTGATATACATTTATTAACTTATTGTGGCTTTTTAATAAAATTTATATGTAATTTTTTTACTGTTATTCAGTTACATTTTGAAGTAGTATAGCTTTCAAAGTGCTCATGGGAACATTTAATATAAAATAATCATATTTTTTCATTGTTCCATGTACCGAGGGTTATGTCTTTATTGATTAATTTAAGATCTTTTACTTTAGGATGGTTCACTGTTGCTCAGCATTATTTATCATCATGGTCAGTGCACAAAAACAAAATTAAGAAATTAGAATAAGATATCAATTGAAATTTGTAAAATAGTTCTCTGCAAACAAAGTTTTTTTGTACCAAAACTTTATTATAAGGAGAATTTAATGTTATATTATCATTTAAATACATGTAGTATTTGTAGATAAATAAATTAAAATGTAAGAATATAAAAAATGTTTTTTTTTTTTAAAGATATAAAATGGAATCCTTAATCCTGCAGCTCATGGGGACATTTAATATAAAATAATCATATTTTTTCATTGTTCCATGTACCGAAGGTTATGTCTTTATTGATTAATTTAAGATCTTTTACTTTAGGATGGTTCACTGTTGCTCAGCATTATTTATCATCATTGTCAGTGCACAAAAACAAAATTAAGAAATTAGAATAAGATATCAATCAAAATTTGCAAAATAGTTAATGTTATATTATCATTTAAATACATGTAGTAGTTGTAGACAAATAAATTAAAATGTAAGAATATAAAAAATGGGTTTTTTTTTAAAGGATATAAAATGGAATCCTTAATCCTGCAGGATATGGGGATTGAAGAATTCTTAATAATGAAATCCCAAAATTATGTTTGGGATCACAATCCTTAGTGACCTTGCATTAATATAATTATTAATCTTAGTTCTTAATTTTATACATTTTGCTAAATAATAAATAATTTATATTAACTAATGATGCAATTATATATTTAGACAGGGCAATTTCAAATGATTGATACTGACAACTCTGACCAATATGCATTATTTATCCATCAAGTTGAAAATGCTGGTGCTGAAATTATTACATTTGATTTATCTGCATCTTGTCAAGCATTTGCTTTTGGAGATGCTACTGGTAATGTGCCTACCTTATTATTTTTTATCTATTTATAGTAAGCATAAAGTATTAACTATTTGGAATATAATTAAATTATACTCATAGTAATCTTTTAATTATGTACAGTATCAAAACATTGCTGATTGTATCTATATCCAGCATTTTTCTCAGTCAATTTGTACTCCCGAAAGTTGTAATTAATATCTAATATGAAAGTGTCATTTCTATAAAATGTTGTTAGTTATTTAAAAATTAAAAAAAAAAAAAAACCATAAAAATTTGGTTCTCTTGCTAAAAGAATGCCATTTTGCAATTAGTTTTAATTAGGGGAAATAATCTTCATTGTAAAAATATAAAATAAAAATTCAAAACAGATTCTGTAGTCCCCCTTGTCATGTGTTCTAAACACATATGTATTTTTGAAAGGTATTGAAGTTGGGATTTTTTTTTCCTTTATTACTTATAGGCTTTGTCTAAAAATAAAATAAAAAAAAGTTGTCATAACAAATCTCAAAGATTTTGAATTAGTCCTTTAAAAAAAATATATATATATATATATGATACATGTGAAACATTGTGAAATATGTCAACTAAATAAAAAATCAAAACAGAAGTAATTTGGATTGCTAGGATGTTTACCTCCAGCTGTGGAGCCTTTTGATATAATTTGTATTGATACCGTAGGAGGATTAAGCTACTATAACTCTGCAAAGAAATATTTACATGTTGTCATTGATCATGCAACTAGGTATGTGTGGACATTTCCATCAAAAAGTGTAACCACAGATACACACATAAATTGTTTGAGACAAATATTCCAAATTCAGGCACCAAGAAAAATATTAACGGATAGGAATGCAGCCTTTACCGCATCTAAATTTAAACGTTTTCTCAAAAGTTATAAAATAACTCAATTGTTAACGTCAGCACATAGGCCACAGTCTAATGGAAAAAATGAAAGAGTAAATCAGACAATTATAACTAGATTAATTTGTAAAATTAACTCATTTCCAGGCAAAATTGCATGGACTAAATTATTAGAGCAAGTAACAGCAGAGTATAATAATACTCCACATTCGGTGACTAAGTATACCCCAAATTATTTAATGTATGGGAAGTTACCCTATACTTCTCCCCTTGATAATTATGAAATATATCCATCCATAGAGGAAGCCCGGAAAAATGCAAAAGAAAGAACAGAAAAATATCATTTAAAAAATAAAATTAGATATGATCTACATTTCCAGGAAGCTGATTTTAAACCAGGTGATTTAGTTATGCTGGAAGAATTTAAATATCCCAATACAAGAAAATTAACTTCACTTTATACAGGCCCATATACCATATTAAAGAAAATTTCCAGTGTAAATTTTGAAATAGATAAACCAAACATGTTAAGTAAACAAAACACAGAAATTGTCCATTCTACGAGATTGAGACATTTTTATCCAGCAGAGACATTTGAGTTACAAAAATTTAAATAAGATAGATACTTGAAAAATATTAATTAAGATTCTTTGTTAGTAGATGAGACATATATCAATTGAAGATTAAATATACTTATTAATTAAAAAGAGAATATAATTGTTAGGATTAAAAGGATTTAGTATTATTCTATATATCTGTGATGAGGATATGAAGTAGGCAGAGAAACATTTTCTTGATATTTTAATATTTAGAGATGTGTATTAATAATTCAGATGATTCTAAAATTGTTGTCCAAGAGAAAGTTTCTTTCTTATTGTTTTGAAAATTTTTATAGGATAATTATAATTAACTTAGATACATAATTGATTAATTAGGAGTGGATATCAGGGAGAAGAAATTCCTTGATTTCCAAGAAGGTTTTGTTTTTAAATATGATTTACGAACTGATTAGCAGTAATTCGGAGAAAAATTAAGAAGTAAGGAATTATTTAAGGAGAATAAAGGAAGTGATAGAATGGAGTGTCGCTTTGTAGATTCTTTCCTATTGAAAGGATACACAGAGATACATGCCAACATTTTTCAAAATACTTTAGTTTAATACTAAAGAAAAATTTTATTTTGATACTGGGACAGAAGAATGCCGGAATTCTGCCATAATTCTCCTGAGTGATCAAAAATTTTGTGAGAAGTTTTTTGCTTCTTCCACTTTATGAAAGATGAATAAAGTTTGAAGAAACTGTTATATGAAAAATTGAAGGTATTATTGTATGTAAAGATTGAAGGTATTGTAATAATATGTATTATAGTTAGGAAGAGTATTGTGTAATAATGATTATTGTGTTAATAATGATTTTGTATTGATGATGATTTGATATATAAGTTGAAACAGAGTAGATTAAAGAAGAAATAGAGGTTAGATTATTTAGATAAAGTTAGGGAGAATTTAGATAAGAGATTTGTGAACCTGGCAGAGAGTTAAACATATAAATAAAAAGTAATGGTTAGGGAGAGGAGGATGGATAGGGGATTTCGAATCCTGTCTACTTATTTGTTATAAAATATACGCAAATGGTGGTTCAGATTGGTGTTGTTTTGCAGTCCAAAGATCAGGCATAAATCCCCTCAGATTTCTTTTTATTCAACTTTTCCATCACTCCACATCCTTTACAATACATAACTCTACATCAGAGCTATTCCGCTACTTTTAACATTACTTTTCTCAAATCATTACAAAAGTACAAATCTCAGTTCAACATGAAGAAGAGGTGCCAGAGCAAGCAAGTGTAAGATTACTGCAAGAGAATTGCACGAGAGAGTGTCCCAAAATGCTCTGCATCGACTTATATACTACACTTCACATATACTTCAGAGTACTTCAGAATACTTATGAGGGGCCTTTTTTCGGTCATCCCGAGACTTGGCTCTTAAGTAGTTTATAACATAGCCAATTACTTTATATCGGAACTCTTTAGTCTGTCAGCCTTCTCGTTATCACAGCACTTATTCCCATCTCCAATCTTACATTTCCCTTGATTCCTGACCATATATGGTATGAACCCTCATTTGAAGAGTTTCTCAAGTATTAACCTCTTATCACTGTTTAAGTTCAGTGCTCTCCACTTTCTTAATAAGGTATATAATAAAATTTTATGGCTACTCTTGAGATAAGTATTCCCATTAATGTTAAGAGCGAAGAATTTCGAGTAGTTCCACGAAACTAAAAGATTCTTTTTATATAGAATTGAAAAACCTAAAAATATATGTATCATATATATATATATATATATATTGTACCCACTAGATGAAATCGTCTTTGAGGTATTTTTGTACCGGGTTATAAACCTTTGTGTCAACTATGAGCTGTGACTTGTCTTTGTAGCAGTTCATTTACTGAGGTCCAATGGACAGCTTTCGAATATATACCAGCATAATAGTAATGTATATTGATTTAAACATATAATATTTACTATTAGTTTCCAGATGCTAATGATTTATGAGTTAAGATCTTTAACTATATCATACATAAGCAACCAAAGTCCAATTTTTACAGAAAAGTAACTTTCTAGCCTAAACAGAACAAAAGCATAATGCTTTGACTTTTAAATAATAATTTACCTGCATTATTTGCATTACGTTCACAATCCTATTTCATGGAATTTTTATTATTATTATTTGAGTTATATAAATGTTTTGAAGATGTTTTAGACAAATTTGGATTTATTTTTTTATTTTCTATAATGTTAAAAAGTAATTTTTCAAATAAGATAGTATAAAATGGCTATATCTCCAAAACTTATTTGAAATTTTGTTTCATTAAAAAATGCACTTGTAGGTGAGAATACTTCCGTTTTTAAAATTTGGGTAATGGTTGTTTTCTTTACAGTTTTATAAAATTTTTACCTCGAAATAACAATTTTTTATGATATTTCAATAATCCTGTTTAATGTTATTGTATCACCAAATGATAAAACTGATTTTCATGCTATTTTTGAATTTGGATAAAAGTGTACTTATTTAATATAAATCAGTTGTATCAAATTATTGAAATCTTGCATAAACAATACTAAAGATAAATAAAAATGAGCATTTTAATCAGTATCTATCAACCCTAACTATTAATATATATGCCACCAATAAATATGAATATATAGTAATAAATTTGTTGCTCTGAAATACAAATATATTTGCCACCTCCACGTACCAGTTTTTTAATTAAAATTATGCATTTACTTCTAGAAACACTTTGAAAGACTGTCTCAATGAAATAGAATGAGACATAGACTTGTTCATGTTTTTAAAACAAAGGATAAAGATATTTTTGAGTTAAAAAGTAAAATTTGAAATATAATAAATATTTGAAACAAAAAGTCATAAAGTATTAATTGCTTTCTATTTTTAAAAATTCTTGGGAAACTTGAAATTCAATGTATGTAAATATTTCACTGCAGCTCTATATATTCATTTTTGATTTCATGAGCAATATTTCCTCTTATTAAGTAATGTATTTTGTTGTACTGTATGTCATGCATGCCAAGGAAAAATTGACATTTTTGGCTGCGAAGTTATGTCACTTTTTAACATAAATATGGTTCTTTTTTTAGTGTATATTAAGTTTCTAAAAATTTTCTTTCCGTAGGGTATTTGCATTTATATGGGGCCAGTAATGAAGTTCAATTTAACCAATTTAATAGACCCACAGAGTTTGCAGATTCAGTAAGTTTATACTTTTTGTTTAGTCTCATATTTTCATGTTTTCTGGATAATTTTGCTCACAGTTTTGTCCTCAACCAGTAAGTTTTTGTTATAATTTTGTTCTAGGACACATGTTCAGTATGTTTTTATATGGTCATTCGGTATTCAGGGGTTGAAGTTGTCCTATATGTCCTATATATTTTTTTAATCTGGAAAAGTGTCTTATATTTTACACCTGTCCTATATTTTCTATATTTCTGTGTGGTTCTTACCTATATTTTTCTTCGTATTCAGAATTTCTGCATATTTACATTTTGCACTTTTTACCATGACGTGCAAAATTAGCTCTGCAGTGTCTTGAGACTGTGAAAGTTTTCCTTTCCTGTTGTTCTCGCCCTATCGTGACAGAGTCGAAGATTTCCTGTAGTTCTCACCCTAATTTGACAATACCCTATCGGAGGTGATGTGAAAGTAATGCTTATTAACAGCCATGCCTTATTTTTCAATGATGTCATGTACTACCTCATTTCCTTTCTGTGTCCTCCCTTCGGTCCAAATACAAATATAAATACTTCGGGCCAAAACAAAAATACAAACAATACTTCGAGCCAAAACAAAAATAAAATTGTACAACCTGGATAGGATTAGTGGCAGCACTTCACAGCACAGAGAGATAATAATTCCTTTACCAGCTATCCGGTCACTTTACTGTCTGTCAAAATATGGTTTTACTGTAGAAAATGAACTAATCATTGAAAATCTGAGCTTCTGCATAATTTTTTTAGAGGTTTTAAAAAATATTATTTTTGAGTGAAAAATATGTAGGCAATATTTAAATTGTAGTTTTTCTGAATGTCATTAAGGGATAAGTGTTTTGTAAGTCAAATTGCATCTTGTATGTTGTTTTTTAAATTGTGTATTCGTACTTTTTCACTAAATTGTTATTTTTTATCAAAAAATGTCACATATTCATACATGCCAACTGCTACGAATTGTCCATAGTTCCTACGGATTTCCCTATTGAACTACGGAGCTACGGAAACTACCCTAAATCCTACGGATTTTATGAATTGTCTTTTGCTTGTATGAGCACAAAAACCAAGGAGAAAAAAAAAAAGTTTCATCTTTTTTTGTATGTGTTTGATCGTTATTTAGACGTTGGAACCGGCGTACACAAACACGTGTATATTGAATGAAAGCAAAGCATGCTTTTGTGAGAAAAAAATAAGGTGCTTGACCCAGTTCCGGTAGAGATCGGTCCTGTGCTGCAAAGAGGCTCACGGGAAATACGCGTAGGCGGGCTTCAAGACCAATATTGTGATTGCGCAAAATTCTCCTAATACGTCACGTTTTTCTATCTCCGCTATGCTTTATGGCGGTTTCGGTCCATTTTCCCGCAGTGCACGTTTTTCGTACGTTGAGTTGGCAACACTTCTGAATTGTGTACTTTTTAATTCTGGAGACTACTGCATCTCTCTTATCGTCTGTGCATAATGGATCGATTTTTAAAACGCATTGAGGAAGATTCCTCTCCTGTAAAAAAGCACAAGAGCTGCCAAAAGTTTAAAAAAGAGTATTCAAGCTTATGGACATGCCTTATAGCATCTTCTAAAGAAGGATTTGCTTTTTGTACTGTGTGCAAACAAGATTTTTCAATGACTCATGGTGGTCATGACGACTGCAAACGACACGTGGCCTGCAAAAAATATACCGAACTGAATAAATTGAAATCCAGTAATCGCAATGTGGCGTCGTATTTTACTACAAAAAAAGACTTAGATGTTATAAAATCTGAGTGTTTATTTACTCGGTTTTTTGTTACTCAGATATATTACTTGGACAGAAGTAGCAAAAGACAAAGCAGGCTTAAAAAATTGCAGTACTTGTGTGGGGAGGAGAATCGTAAAATATTGAAACATGTAAGTACTCATTGGTTATCCTTGGAAACTGTTCTAAATAGAGTTATCGAACAGTGGAGTCCTTTGTTGGAATTTTTTACTGATGATTCTGATTCCTTGTCGAAACAATGCTTAATAATTAAAGACTTTTTTGTTTCTCCGTGTACCAAATTATATTGTTTATTTTTGCAAAATGCTCTCCCAACTTTTACAAAAATAAATGCTTCATTGCAAAAAGAATCTTCTTGCATTCACCTTCTGAAGGATGAACTCCATAAATTTTATTTTGAACTGCTGATTCGTTTTGTAACCCCAGCAGCAATTTCAAAATATGAGGAAGTTTTTAACATACAGTACTCAAAGATGAAGAACCGAAAAAGTGATGATGAACTTATTATTGGTAGTTGCACAAGAAGTTATTTAAGCTGCTCAAATTTATCGCCAGATAAAATTAAAGAATTTTTGCATCTGTTAAGGCCGTATCACATTCAAGAACTTTTGGAGCAATTAACTATTTCAGACAACTTTTTCCTCAATTTTTTGTCGAAAAAATTGGCGATAGGGTTATTGACAGTTTGAACAAGTTGTGCTAAATGACAAAACTACGGCGGCATGTTTATCGCCTTTTGGCGACAACTATACATTTGTACATGTACTTTTCGGCAGGCAGAGCGTTCTCACTTCGACTTCGGCAGTAAAACAAGACTTTTACTTAGTATCTTTTGTAACCTTTATTACTTTGTAATTATGACTAAATTGCTATCAGCTTCAGGGAAAAATCAAATATGCCATGGCATAATTATGCTAGGATTATTCCTGTTTTAGAAGAAGAAACCAAAGCAAACTGAGAAGGATGTGGACAAAATCTATTGTAAATTTTTGATTTGATCTTTTTTATATGGATTACTTCAGATATCAGAAGCTTAAACAGATGAATGAACATTAAAAAATATTTGAATTTGTCACACATCCGTATAAAAAAGCAAATAAATATTTGTTGAAAAATATTCACTCTATTTTAAGATACAAAATTAGTTTAAAAAGCGATATTGCCGATATTGACTGAAATGAAACAAAGAAAAAGAAAACGTAAAAAGTATTTAAATTCAAGAATGCCATCATTAAAATATCATGTCTTATCATCAAATTTAAGTTAATTATCATTTTATACTTGATTTTAAAGGTTTTCAAATACGTATCTATATTAAATATCCGAATATGTTCTTTGCTCATTTGTAACATTTAAAATATTTCTCATTAAAGTAAACTTTTAAAAATTATTTTATCTACATTTATATTTATTGAGTGATTATGTTTTAAAATAGATTTAAATGTATATTCCATCTATAGCTGGTATAAAGTATACTTCAAGATGTTTTTCAAAGTAACTTCGAAATAAATTTTATAAGCTTTCAAATTTAAAAGAGTAAACTTTTCATATTTATATATAAACTTATTTTTTTTTGTTAAAAGTAAATGATTTTCAAATGTATTGTAAAATTCTAATTGTCTATGTGCATTTAAAATAATTAAAAATTTCTTCAAATGTTAGCGTCAAATTATTAAAATTTCAAAGTAGTTTGATTTTTATTTTATTCTAATCTAAAATGTTCAAAATTACATGTCGAGAGATAACTACTACTCGTATAAGGATGTTCGATTATTTCTGTCTACATGCACATTTTATATTTGCTATTTCTACAAGCACTTTTTTAATTAAGAATATATTCCATCCATAGCTGGTATAAAGATATTTTTAAAAGTAACTTTAAAATAAATTTTTATAAGCATTCAAATTTAAAAATAATTTACTGATATAAGGTTATTTTGTATATAGAATAATTTAAAACCAAAAAATTCTGCAGATTATTAAAGAAAAACTGTATTTGAATTTTTAGCAACAGATGGCAGCACTTGTAAAATTTAAGATTCGCTTGGATTCGAACCGGGAGCCCAGTCGTTTACTGAGCTGATTCTCTACCACCCAAGCCAAAACTTCACCTTTGAAATGTACTAACTAATTATATCATGCAATGCATTGAGTTCTATTTTAGAGTACTATTTTAAACAGTAAACAGAATATATTTTCAAGTTGTTTTAGTATTGCAATACAAGGATAAAAAAAAAGTCTATGGAGAACATACATAAAAATTCATTTTCTAAATTCTGTCTGTTTTTTTTTTTTTTTAAGGATTCGAGAAAGAGAACATAATTGTATTCGTTAAAACGAGGAAATTGCCATAGTATAGTAAATATCCTAAAGCAATTTAAATTAGGATTGGTTTGTAAAGATGATATTTCCTCATACGCATGTTTCTTCAAATTCTTTTTTAAATACAGTGGGTCTTTTATATTCCTCAAAAATGATTTTTCACGTATTGATTCAATTAACTCCATTTCCATCTTGCATGACCACTATTTTTTGACTTCGAGACGACTTCCATTGACTTCCATCTTGACACAGAAATATTATAAATACTTAACAAAATTTTAAATCTAAACTAAAATAATACTTCGTGCTGCAGGGTTATTATATCAATATATTCTATCTGTTCGCGCTCCACAGATTCAAACTTGCGCGAGGATTTCATGCCAAACCAGAATGTAGTAAAATCTGCACCAACCTTTCTACACACGTGATTCCTCCGCTACTCATCTGTGATTGGCTGGTTGGTGAAAAATTGTCCCAAATGAACAACTTTTTCTATACCGGTCAGATAAACTTGTCCCAATTTTTTGACCTTATTTCACACTAAAAATTGTTCGAAAAGTTGGTTGTCCGAAAAATTGCCGGAAAAGTTGTTGAATGTGATATGGCCTTTAGAAAGTTTTTTTGTACTGTGTGTGATTATGTGCTTAAAAAAATACCATTGCATAATGAGTTTTATCAGAATGCCTCAGTGGCAAATGTTTCCCTACATGCTTCTGTTTCTTACAGTTCTGTGAAATACTTTGTTGATCTGTTTGATTTTCCTGAAGACTGTGATAAATTGCAGTTAGAATTTGCATTATATCAACATGAAAAGTTTTCCTCTGATATTACAGAATGTGATAGGGCTGATGATTGTTGATGTAAGATTGGTAACCTTAAGTATCCAGATGGTACTTTCAAGTTTAAGTTTCTTTCTCAACTAATGCTGTCTGTTTTAGTTGTTCCACATAGTAATGCGCTAACTGAACGAATTTTTAGTATAGTTAAAAAAAAATCAAACAGAATTCAGGTCAAATTTTAGTACAAAGACATTGGAAAGTATGTTGGTGGAAAAAATAAATATGGATTGTTGTTATGGAAAAACTTTCAGTGTAGTTGAACTCAGAAATACCAAGAGTGCATGTTATAACCAATTACATACTCATTGTGCTGAAAAAAACTGACTTTCTATATTTTAGTATTTTGTACATTGCTGATAGCTTTTTTCCATTTTATGTTGGTTATTTGAAAGTTCTACTTTTGTCAAATAAATTATGTAAATACCCAATTATAAATATGAATTATGGAAATATGCAATTATTTTTTTTGTTATATTTGTTTTTAAAAATCATTCAAACAATAGACCACAGCATATGGCGACTTGTCCATGGTATGGGAGCGTTTAAGTATTACTTAAGCACATTTTTGGTAATTTTGAATCCCCCCCCCCAGTAAGCAAAAATTAACATAGATTAAGATAGGAAAAATAAAATTTTCTGACCCCCCCCCCTCTCCCTCCTGAGATGCTTATGTAATACTTGAACACTCCCTAAGCTCTTTAGCTTATACTACTGATGACCCCTAGTCAAATGTTGGCATGTATGCATATTATCCAAATTTCTTAATATTTTGTGACAATATATAATTCTCAGTAACAGATATCAATAAATATAGCTACTGCTTTTTCATTTCTTCTCTAAACAGTTGAATCCAAATAGGTGTCACATGTTTAGATTTCTACCAAGTTACAAAAAATTAGAACATTTTGTATTTGTTGTATCCTTTTTGTATGATTTTTGTGTGACATGCAATGAAACCATCGCCAACTGTTCTTTATTCCTTCTGGGAATTTGATGTTGATTTAAATTAAAATAAGACGTAAACTTTCAGTGTAAAAAGGCTTTTAAAGTATAATTTTATGAAAAAATTAATAAAATATATATCCACATCATGTTTTTAATATAACTAGAAAGATCTTTTTTTCATTGTAGTTGGTAACTAATGTTTGAGTTGAATAAAAATTCTTATTTAGCTAGATTCAATTTTTGTCATCTCATTCATGATTGGGATTTTGGTTTACTGACATTTGATATATATTAAAAAAAACTTGTAATCAAAGAATGGGATATTGATGCTGAATAATTTATATTCTATTAATATATCTTGTTGAGAAACTGTTCTTTAATATTTTTCTAATTTTTGCTGGATATATATATATATATATATATATATATATATATATTTAATTCTTATCATTATCTTAAAGGTTGAGTCTTTACCACCCATAGATATCAATGATGAAGTTACTCCTCTATCTACAATTCCACTCCCTCATTGTGAAAGCAAGCTTTTATCTGATTGGCCTGCAGAACTGAGCCAGGTTGCTTATAGGTTGGTATTTTAAAATTTATATTCTTTAATAGATATGCATATCAGGCTGTTGCTTTCTCTTGAAATATGAGATACACAAAAATGTTAATTGAATAATTTAATTATATTTAAATAAGTAAACAAGGTTCCAAAAGGAAGTATTCGATATTTATTAGCCTAATTTTCTAAAGGTATTTTTTTCTCTCACTCAATTAATATTTGAACAAATGTTTTAAAAAATGTTTTTATTACACATCAACCACGTTTTTGAGGAATTGAAATTAGTTGGGGGAAATTGTGTACATGGATAGATATATAGTTATATACATTTTAATAGTGCAGTTTTTTTTTTTATTTTTAGCTTATTAGATCTTCTGATGATTCATGCTTTTTTTTCACCCATTTTTTTATTTAGGATTTTTCAGTACTTATCGGTTATAGAGACCATGAAGCCAAACACAGCAACTTGTGCTGTCAACGTTAGATAGATTTTAGCTCAAAAATAACTGTAAATTGGAACACTTACATGCGTGAAATATATTTCCAGTATCTGCAGAAACGATCTACAAGAAAGATCAGGGGGGACAGGGGATATCATTGAAATCAACGAAACTCTGTTCATGAAACGAAAAAGTAATTACGGCCGATTACTTCCCGAGTAATGGGTGTTTGGTGGCATTTGTTGAAAAGGGTGTTTGGTGGCATTTGTTGAAAAACCAAGGAATGCTTTCCTATGGCAGTGCCTAAACGGAAAGCTACTACACTTTTCCAAGAAATTGTTGAGCACATCGAGGACAGCTCTGTCATATTTTCAAATTGCTGGCGTGACTACAAAACTGAAGAATTAGAAGAAGCCAGTTTACAACATTTGAAAGGAAACTATCGGTATAACTTTGTGGATCCTGAAACCGAAGCTCATATGCAGACCGTAGAGAGACTCTGGGGATCAGAGTAATGGCGTAACAAAAAGCATAGAGGCACTGTGAGACAGCACGTGGACTCACATCTCGCAGAATTTATGTGACAAAGCGCTACCGGTAGAGATAAATTTAATGAAATTTTATCGGCAATAACTGAGTTTTGGCCGCCACAAATTTCAATGTAACACAATATTTTTTTTGTTAAGTAAAGTTGATCAAATCCTACTATATATTAAATGTTAATCATTGTGTTTGTAGTGAATTTCTCGTATCGGATTATATCGCCAATGTTCGTGTTGGCGACAACTTGGAAAAGCAGCCGTTAACCCATGGTCCCTATAACCGATAAATACCAAATTTTCTGTAGATGCATGATTTTTATTTTGTATGTGATAGATGACTTTCCTTGGATTTTTTTCCCTTTGTTTTCGGCATTTTTATTCATTCTTATGGCTCAATGCACATGAAAATAGTAATATTTTACATTATTACATAATTTTAAATGTTTTTTTATTGATTTATTAGGCCAACACCACCCATTGATCCAATGATATTGAATACTATGAAAATGGTAGGCTCTATAGGATATGCACCTAATCCTGGAAACCGTCGACGGAATCAAGTTCCATATACTTTGAATCAAAATAAACAATCTTTGGATTTACCTAAACCTAAAGGTAAGTTTCATGATTAAAGGTATTTATATAAATTCATGAAATGTAATGAAATATAATCTTTAACTTTTCATTAAATAATATCATTTCTTATTATTAATGCAATTTAAAATGTAGAGATGCTTTATTATGTTATATAATATGAATTTTTAACTTTAACATAGGCATATTTTTTGCTAATTGTCTTATGTTTATATGCTATATATACATGTATTAACAGTAAATAAATATGGTAAACATATTGCGGCTGTAATTAAAAACTTATAATATTTATTGCTTAGTTACTTTTAATATTACTTCCACTTGCCGATATAGCAAATCAGTTGTGTAAATCAACTGACCAAGCCTGAAAAATGTATTTAAAATAAAGCATAATGTTTAAGGATTCAGATGAAATTCATCCAGTAAAAAGAATGCAATATTAAAAATAAAGTTTTAATAAAAATTCTAATTAAAATTACTTTGAGCATTTTACCATTCTGTATATTTTGTGCTAATTATTTCAAAACATTTTTGTGTAAAATAACTAACTGTAGTCAGAAAAATACTTTTGAATGAATGTAGTTTGTAAAGATACATCAAACAATATAATTTTTAGTATGAGTAATTTATTCACAATATTATCTTTTGACAAATGGCAATAAGCATATGGGCACTCTGTATGGGATACAACACATGCTCAATGATTGATAAGAGTTTGCTATTCGCTTTTGATAAGCTAGAAAATTTCATTATTTTAAAATAACTATTTGCAATAGTAATACTTTATACACAATATTTCTATCTGATTTTATAACATTTAGCTGATTAATTAAAACTTAACGCAAAATTGAAATGTCATGTATTCATTGGCATTTCCTCAAAAACGTATACCATAATCCTACCAAGCACTTTGTGGCATCTTGCATTATCCTCTAGTCACGAAAAAGAATATTGAAATTATTTTATTGTAATAGAAAATAAAAATATTACAAAAACTGATTTGCAGTAGAAGGATTGAAACTTATTTTGCCTAGATATCGCAAATATTTCAGTGAAACATAATATGTAACTTTTGTTTAAAATATAGCTTTTTCATGAGTCTTAAGTGTCAGAGTCTGTAGAGTCTTTGTCAAATAGCCACACCAACACACTAAAATTTGGGACTTTCAAAGTTGTTTACGCTTTCAGTAATTATTGCTGCTCTATGTCCTCGGATGAGTCGGACGGTCTGGGCTTTTGACACTTTCAGTAATTATCAAACATTTCATCAATGATCAGACAATATAAATTTGAGTCACTTTAACCCTTTTGCAATGGCGGCATTCCGTAACTGCCGCGGCCCAAAGGACGAAGCTCTTCGCTTCCGAACTGCTCCCACAGGACGGCAATTTTTTTGCGTTAAGTCTAACTCTCGAAAAAAATTCACAAAAAATCACCTATTCAACACAGAAATCTACTTTTTTCAGGAATAAAAGAAATATTTATTTTCTATTTGATGTATATTTTTCATACAAATCTGAATACAAAATACTCGTTAGTTGCTCCCATTCTTTTATTCGAAATAAACGAATAATTTCATTGCCTCTAAAACCCAAACAAAAAAAATACTCTCTTATATTCCTATGATTCACCAATGAAATCATGAAGCTGAAATCAAAACCAGAGCCGGAACTCAATTATAACATAGCTGATGCTACGAGAAGTGCTCTATTTGTTTATATTACAAAACCATGTTTTACCGCTCCAAAAGGAGAAATAATTCATTGGATCCTCCTTATGCCAAGGTCAAGTATCTGCAGAATACATTGAAGTTGTTTCCATGGACATTTAACGCCATCTAGTAGACAAATTAAAACGTTCCATGTGAAAACACGCATACGTGCCACTTGCCGTTTAGGGTAAAGTTTTCTCCATCATGAGTGCGTGCCGTCCGTCCTTGAATGCAAGTTCGCAGCCGATATGCAGGCATGCCAACCGTCGCGAAAGGGTTAATAAGATAAATAATACTATTTAAAATTTATACTAAAAGTATTATTTTTGAAGATATCTTTGACATAAAAAAAAAATCAAACCTAAAAATATTTAACTTTCAGCAAATAAAAGTTTCCCCATAATTTTTTACTGTTACCCTGTAGTATATAAATACTTATCAGTTTGTGAGAGAGAGTCTGAACTTCAGAATCATAAAGTAATGCTTTTCGTACTTTTTCTTTTTCAGATGACGGACAAGAATTAGTTCCTCAGCGATACTTAAAGCAGGAGATTAAGTACACAAAAATGGGATTAGATGAGATTGATTTTAATCGTTTTAATCGTACAAGTTTTTGTGGTCTAGAAGCAAATATTCCTAACTCCTACTGCAACAACTTAATACAGGTTAATATATCAGTATAATACATCAAATTATGCTTTGTATTTTACTGCTCTATATTTTATATTATATCTTTTTTTCTTATTAATTGACCTGTCAATGATGTCATATGCACGTAAAGCTTTTCTGGTGATTTAAATTTTAATTATGTTCTGTGGTGTATAATTTTGCTGATATGTGGTTGAATGAATATCCTCACCCAGAATGAAAGTTAAGTTAATCAGATTGAGGACGTGAATGATGATACTGGTCATGATAAATAGAATGTATTGGGGTTTCTCTTAGAATGTATTTACTTGTATAAAACAAAATTATTAGAATAGGGTCAAAAATTGGAACTTGAATGAGTTCTTGGTGGATTTACATGTTTTGAACTCTAGAATATAAAAAAAAAATTTAACATTTATCTGTTTATCTATGTATGCAATGTATAAAAAAATTTTAGCATATCTGTGCAATGTATGTATCCACTTTAGTTCAAATCAAAATTTTATTAAATTAGGTAGTAAAGTTACATATGCAATACCCTAATACTGATTAGATTTTGATACAAATTAGAAATATAGAACTTTATTAATTTTTGTAAGCCATTTTGAAAAAAAAAAAAAAAAGTTTGAAAAAATATTCAATATGCTTAAATATAAAATAAATATTTTTAGCATATCTAAAGCATATGTGCAATGTATGTATCCACTTTCTCTCAAATCAAAATTTCATTAAATTAGGTAGTGAAGTTACATATGCAATATCTTGGTGCTTATTAGACTTTGATACAAATTGGAAAAATGGAACTGTTTTTTATTTTTTTAAATGGCCCACAAAAATTAACTAAGTTCGAAATAAGACTCAATATGCTTAAATATATTAAATGCTTGTTTTGTACTCAAATTTTTATATAAAAACCAACCAACTCCATTACTCTGAAATACATCTTTCTCAAATGTTTTTTCCTTTTTTGTCAAGCAGTTCAGTGGCCGATGTTTTTAATAATCACATTCATTTTGCTGATTTTGATTCTTATAAGCAGTTGATTCTTAAATTTTTCAAATGTTGTTCTTCTATTGTAAACACTTAACTGTTATACAAATACATAATTTTACAGGATTTAAATGTAAGTCAAATACCATTAACAAATTTGTAAATCTATTAATGGTATAAAATAATCTGATGTGATCTACCATTAGTTGCACAAATGTCCTTTTTGTCTAATTGTTTGGCAAAGTTGTCAGTATTTTTCAATAAAATTGTTCTACTGATTAGACCTTTCTTCGGTCTGACATTAGAAAGCCATTTTAAAGATACTTCCTGAACATCAGCTGTTTTTCTTTCTTTTTTCTGTTTCCTTGGAAGATTATGTTAACTGTTAAAACTCCATTTCTGCCCTTCCAAATTTTACATAATGTTAGCTGCATAATTTCTAATGCAGAAGCAGTTTCTCTTTGGTTGTATGGAGGAAGAGAATCATATTTTTGAAGCAAATTAAGGGTTTTTCTTATTTGCAACATGAGGCTTCCACTAGCAAAACGTGAAATGACTAACTAAAGCTCTTATGAATCTTATCTTGAGCAAATAATTAAATAGGCATTTACTTATTAGTCGGTTTTCTTAATACAAACTAAAACTTATTTTTTGCTTGTTTTACATCTCCCAACTACTTATACTGAGATTTTCTCTGTCATTCGTGTAGGCCCATGTTGTTGCATAGCAATCACCTCCATTGTATGTCCAGTGTTTATGATGTTCCATGCTTCTGGTGCTTTTTGGACTTGCACATCACCTACCCCCTATCCTCGAAGCAGTTTCACAGTTCTCAAAGCCATGTTCTTTAGAGCGCATTTATACCCTTCCAAAATTTCCTTTTATTTCATGAGGTGAATTTTATTCCATTATTTCAACTTATGCAACTTCCAGGACTCTGAATTGTGATTTGTCTGAATTCTAATCCAAGAGTTCCGCTCATTTACTTGAACTCTATTTATGTAAAATAAAAAATTGATTTCCCAAACCCCTTTAGATTGGAGTAAAAAAAGCAATAACTTCGTTGACGTGAGTACTCCGTAATTTGACTTTCCTTGAGTCTGTTGTATGTCTGATGAGAAGTGGCAATAACTGATAATCTTGAACAAAGCGAATTTTTGTTCATTTTTCTCTCTCCTTTACAAAATGAATGAATTTCAGAAACTGATACTTAAATATGACAATTTGATTCCTTGAAGCAAAAATTTTAACATGTTAAAACAGATTTTGTTTGTTTCTGTTGTTTTGATTCTTATAAACGGCCGATTCCTATAACTGTTGATTCTTAAAAATGGCAGCCACTGTATTTTAAAATGTGCTAAGTTGCCAAATAAAAAGAAAATAATTTAAAATTATAAATTGTATATAATTTCAAATAGGTTTCCATTTCAAGTGTTATTTTGTGTGATAAAATACATTACAAAATACAAAAAGAAAATAAACAATCTGTAAAGTTATGTACTGCCAACATCAGATTTTATACTGTACATAGTTTTAAGTTTTGGCATAAGTTTTGCACTTTAAAACAGGATTTGCATTTGTAATCTGTCCTCATGTATCTAGAATGTCCTTTTGTATCTTCTATGAGCATTTCTATCCAGAAAAATACTCTTACCAACTAAGCAATCCAAAAATGTAAATAAAATTACCTTACAAGTACTTCACTGCTAAAGATGGAGTATATATATATATATATATATATATATATATATATATAATCTCATTTAGCATGTTTGAAGTTCATACCATTATTGAAATCTTCTAAATGTTCTCAGGGTAAATGTTTTAAAGTCATTCAAGTTGTTAGCAACTAAATACAAAGAATACAAGGGTCTGATTTTACCAGTACCCAAAAGGTGTGCAAGACTAAAAAAAGGGGGGGGGGGGAATGTCTGAGAAACATGGTTATGGATTTAGCAAGGGTTTCTTTAATGCCCACAATATTTTCTATCTAATTTAGACGAATTATCAAATTAAAAATTTTAGAATAATATATGCAATAGATTAATAGTATACATGTATTTTCTGTATGAAAATTTATAATCATGAATTTGAATTTTTATATAACCAGTTTCTTCACAATAGATTCTGTATTTTATTGACCCTCTAAGATCTGCTCTTTTAAGTCATTTGTGCCAGCGAGAATTCTGTTTAGCTTGTGAATTGGGATTTTTGTTTCATATGTTTGATACAGCACAAGGTTTACCCTGTCAGGTGAGTTTTTAACTTAAACCCTATCAATTGATGTAATTTTAATTATATTTTGAAGCAAATGGCTTATTATATGAACTTCATTCCTAAACGAAAGGAACTTTATAATTTGATACACATGTGATATACTTGTGCTAGTGTATTATATTTTGCCCTTTTATATTTAAATCACGTTTTCATTTATATTAATTTAATACACATTAAAGAAAAGACCATACAACCCAGATTTGGGTTTATAAGTATGTAATGAAATATAAAACATTAAAAGTAATTTATATTACATTAAAAGTAATAAATGTTTCAAAAGACATTATTAGAATTTTTTTTTATGTATTTAGTTTTTAATTAAATTCTACAAATCAAGCTGTGGTGTATTCAAAATTTATAACTTATAAAATTTCTTTATATTGTAAATAAAAAATTTCCAGTAAATACACATTAAAAATTCACTTATCTGATTAGTGTGTGGCATTTACATGCAGATATTTAAGTTTCTTAATTTACAACTTTTGTTATGTTTCTGAATATGTATACTTGTTCTGTGTATTATATTTTGCTCTTTATATTTCAAGGGTGCATCCAAATGCACATTGAGGATATTATGAATTAATGAAATTGATACTGAATCGTTCTCTGTTTTAGGCTTCTAACTTTTTACGAGCATTTCGCACGATTCCTGAAGCTTCAGCTCATGGACTTATTGTGAATGAATTAAGTGAATCTAGAAAAAGAGGAAATTTACCCACTCTTGTTCAAAGTTGGATTCGATTTATGCTTCAGCAATTGCATACGGTAATCCTTTCTTTTTATCCTCTCGTTAACTATTTTAGGTACTCTTGTGAGATAAGTGTTGTGTATTAATACTGGTGTAATTTGTTCAAAAATATTTTTATTTATGGTGATTGCTTTATAAGTTATTTTCTTAATATTCATAGGATTTTCATTCAAAAGTAAATTACAATATAGGCCCATAAAAAGAAATGTTTATCTACAATGATTTGTATTATGGAAAACTTTCTTATTTTAACAGAATAACAAGCTAATGCATATACAAGGCATTTGAGGATTGATCAATCATATTTCATACTCAACAGTTGAACAGCAGAATCCAAGTTCAATTTCTTTTATGTATTTACAGACCCTTTTAACACTTAAGTTGCTATTGCTAGGTTAACATTATTTTAACATGCAATGTTAATACAGTTCAATTCAGGTTAGAAATTCCTCATGAAAGTCATCTCTTATTGGCAGTATGGTTATATCAGGGCTTTTGCTAAATAAATGCTGCTTCTCTCCACGTGATACTTCAATAATTTAACAAGATATTGTTACAAAACTTGCCTATAGGGGACATTTTACAAACTAGAAATGGCTTTTTTTTTTTTTTTTCTCCCAGATACCTGTTTCTGGTATTTCTAGCTTTGTTCAGCACAGAATAACTGCTAATTAATTGCAGTAAAAGAACAACTTGCAATGAGCTATAATTTTATAAACTACTATTGTAACCAACTATATGTCATACCATGCTGCCAGTTTCAATTTTCAGGAAGATTGATTTCAGGCTGCACAAGATTGAAATGCCGGGATGCACCATTGCATACTTGTGTAATCTTTTGGCTGCTTGAGGTTGCACCATTGTAGCTTCATGTAATAGTCTAGCTACTGTAGGTTGCACTATCTTTAGTATCTTTAGTTTAGTCTGGTCTGAATATTTTTGAAATTTGAAACTAGCTGTGTGATATGTTTGGCTGCTATAGTATATTGTTGGTTGCTATAGTAGTGTGCAAAATTGTGACATATAACTAGTTTACAAAATATCCCCTCCCCCCTTTTTTTTTCAGAAAGTGTAAAAAGTAATTAAATTACAAATTATAACAAATATATAAATTTTAAGTAGAATTTTCTATTTTAAAATGATATAATTTACAGAACTTTAGCATGCTCTATTTTTGAGATATTAAACTTTTTTCAACTAAAATATAGAAAACATGAAATCAGTACATTCACATATCATGGAGTGCTTTATAAGAATTATAATGGGAAATAAATAGACATAATAGTTTAGGACTTATCACAAACAAAGAATCATTCTTGTGATATTCGGAATATTATTTTTAATAAGGGGTGTAATATCTCATAAATGAACATGCCAAATTTCAAGCAATTTCCATGAAATTTAGTATGCTGATTTTAATTGATAGCACAGAATCTTATGATTATCAGTGATATATGAAAGCTCTAATTTATGTCATTATTTGAAATAAAATTTAAAGTGTGATTTAATATAAAAAAATAATTGCATACATGTTAAAACTTTTTAAGTGTATTGTTTTGCACATTTTTTTTAAACTGTCTAAAATTACTATTTTGTTGTAAAATTAAAGTTTTAGTTTTAATATTTTCATTTAGGAAACTTTGGAAGTGCCGAATGATCTTGAAGAAAGTTCTGAGTAAGTTACCATTTATTTGTTTTATCCATTTTGTTTCAAATGAAAATATAAATGGAGTTTGGCTCTAATTTGCAACTTGTGTAGTTTGATATATTTTATATAGAGTTTGGTTTTCATTATTAATGAAACTTCCTAAGTAAAGCTTTGAATCTGACAGTTTTTAACTGCAATTTATAACAATTGTCACCAAATTTACTGTTCTGGGTTGCATCCTAAGATAATTGCATATGTGAAATACTAGGTAATTCAACTCATTACATTTTTGTTTACCCATTAACCAAAAATTTTACTTCAATAAGCCATCAATTAAGAATGTGAGTAAATGAATGGATTAAAAATATATCAAAAAAACAAATTTAATATTAATAAAAAAGGAAATTTTTGATAAAGAAAATGAAAGTAATTTTTGCTCCACAATTTGAATTTTAATAGTAATTTTATTTATTAACATGTAACTCTTTGAAAGTTGTTAGTATTTTTAATATTATTTTAAGTTACATATATTAGCCAGATTACCGGCTCCTAGTATGAGCACTGCTCTTTCATACACCCCTCTTAAAGGACACTGGAGCATAAAAGCATGGAGTATAAAAGAACAGATAAAAAAATGAATCGTCTAACCTGAAGACATTACAACACTTAACCCTTTCGGGACGATCAGCATGCCTGCCTGTCAGCTGCGAACTTGCATTCAAGGACGGACGGCACGCACTCGTGACTGAGGAAACTTTACCGTAAACGGAGAGTGGCATGCATGCGTGCCTTCACGTGGAATGTTTTTATTTGTCTACTAGATGGCGTTAAATGTCCATGGAACTAAGGAGGATCGAATGAATTATTTCTCCATTTGGAGCGGTGAAACATGATTTTGTAATATAAACAGACAGAGCAATTCTCGCAGCATCAACAATTTTATAATTGAGTTCCGGGTTTTGTTTTTATTTCAGCGTTATGATTTCATTGGTGAATCATAGGAATTTAAGAGAGTAATTTTTTTTTTTGGGGGGGGGGGGGGTTAGAGGTAGTGAAATTATTCGTTTATTTCGGATAAAAGAATGGGAGCAACTAATGAGTATTTTGTTTTCAGATTTGTATGAAAAATATACATCAAATAGAAAATAAATATTTCTTTTATTTCTGAAAAAAGTAGATTTCTGTGTTGAATAGGTGATTTTTAGTGAATTTTTTTCAAGAGTTAGGCTTAGCGCAAAAAATTTGCCGTCCTTTGGGAGCAGTTCGGAAGCGAAACGCTTCATCTTTTGGGCCGCGGCAGCTGCGAAATGCCGCCGTCACGAAAGGGTTAAAGACCTGGTCCATGACCTGGTTAACGACTTCCACTTCAAAATCAATTATATCATAAACTGGAACTCTTGTATGCACAAAAATGTTTTTAGAAATATTATACTGGGACAATTAATGCGTAGTCAGAGAATAAACAGTAAAAAGGAAGATCGATATTTATGCGATTTTCGTTTCCTACAAAACACCATCTTGCAAGGTTTTCCTAAGTGTTTTTTATGTAACATTATCTACAAATTTTATAAAATAACTGTAACCGATTGTTACAGTTTATATTTAAATAAAACTGATGGCAATATACATACTGGATTGTCACAGATAAAGCGTAGTGATATCTGATATGGGACCTCTTGAATAAGGTCTATTGTGTAATACGGTATGAAAGATTTACTTCAACTTGTATGGTACGGTATGCAAGATGTACATCTACATGTATGATACTATTAACTGTCATTGAGGTAAATGGTTTTAGAGATAGACTTTCTTATTATTGTTATATTAAGTGCCAATATTTAAAGTCTTCTTAAAGTAGAAGCTATGTAATTGAGCTCATTTATACTAGTGAACATATTTTAAAGATTTACTGTTAGTGATTTTTGATATGGCTGGATCTCGACAATTCTCTCTTATATTTGTTTTGTGTATAAAGTTTGGTTTTCATCTTAAAACTTGATACTTTCGTATTCTATTTTGCAATATACCGGCTCTCCGGGAGTGTTGTCGCAACACAAAGCATGCTTAACCGGGGTGAGGGGTTCCCCCCCCCCCCCCCCCCCCCCCCCCATCTTTTGGTACAATGCATCCATCCATACCTCTTTTCATTTTATATATATATATTCGAATACAATCAATATATATGTAAAATTTTCATATTATGGGGAATAATTTTATTACAGTAAATAACTATGTACTGTGTGCTTTTCAAAGTTTTTGACACTTAGAGACTATGTTGTTTATTATTTAAATGCATTTTTAAATTTCTAAATTTTACTCTATTGAGTTTAGTTCTTGAAATAGAAAATAAGCATATGATAGAAGAATGAATACTTGAGAGCTGAATCTGTGTTAAAAATGTGTAGCTTCATTTGATGTTGGCTTATCCGGTAATTTAAAATCATGAAATAATATAAAAAAAATGCTAGTTAAAACAAAAAAATGCTTGAAAATACTAGTTAAAAAAAGAAAAATGCTTAAAATATGCATTTTAAAGGCAAATTTTGAGCTTTTATACATTTATATTCTCTACTTAAAAGTGCTTAAACATACAATTACATATAATCTAGGCTCTAATTTTAAATTTATTCATGTCAAGAAATTGGGACTTGCATAAAAGTTTCTTTAAGTATATATATTGCAATAACTTAACATTGAGGATGTGTACTTATTTACTCTTTCAACTTATTTGATCTTTTAGAATTAAATCTATTTTGACTGCCCTTTTTGGAGCTAAGCTTTTTAGCTGCAATAGCTGCAGATGTCGAAGTGAAACTTGCCAAGAGTCAACAACATTCCTCACTCAATTAATCTATCCTGATTCTCATACAAAAGGTATGATTGAAGTTTTTATAAACATGATAATTCTAAAAATAATTAAAGTTAAGGAGCAAAATAGCTAAACTTTCTACTCTTAAGTTGAATTCAACTGCATTTGTCTGTCAATTATGTCTTATAATAATTCTTCTGTATTTTATCCATTTTTTTTAATTGGTATGTGTGGTGTAAATTAATGCTTTGCAGACTGAGTTTGTTGCTAAACATGGTTGAATTAAAATTTTATGTGCTGTGCCCCTTATCTTAAGTTTATATCGATTGTCTGTCATCTTTAAAGTTAAACCATATTTTTGAAATTTGAATATGTGATGTAGATTAATGTTTTTGACGTTAGGATGAAAACTGAAGCTGTTACTTATGGTATGACTTGTTATCTTCCTCTCAAATAATACCAGCCATGCAACTCCAACAGTATTTGAACTAAATGTGTTTATTAATTTTGAAATTTTTAAGTGCATACATCTAAATTGAAGGCTAGTGAGCATAACAAACAGGGGAGGGGAGCAGAGATCCCAAATTAGCAAACTGCTGATCAAAATAAAAATCTGAAATTCAAAATGAAATCATTTTCAGACAAAAATATTGTCTGTCATTTAAAAAGTAATTCAAATATCCACTTGGCAGAATTTAAATATTAGATGTGTATGAACATACAACCAGGAAAAAAATTAAATCATAATAATAGTAAGATTTGCACAAACCTAAATTATTCAGTTTGTTTCATCGACTTCAATGGATACGCATGTTGTGCCCATTCTGGAAAACAAATGGACTGTCCATATAATCTTTAAATCCATGCAGTCAATTCATACTCTTGAACATCCAAAAGACACATTTTTATTGAAATGCATTTATAAAATAAACTGAATTATTCAGTTATAGTCATAATCTTATTGTTTGATTTAATATGTCTGTTTTTATTGTGGTTATGCATTTATACATATTTAAATTCTGTCAAGTGATTATTTTTCTCTAAAAATGTCTTTTGAATTTTAATTTTGAGCACTAGTGTAATTCCAGATATAGATGTAATACTAAGAAAAATTATATCTCACAAAGGACTTTCTAAAGGAAACTGCCACACATATTTAAATTACTTGAAAATTCAGAAAAACCTAGTACTTATAATGTGCCAAACAGAAACATTTCTCTTGGAACAAAGGATAAAATTGTACTGTCAATATATCTTACAGAAACTCCAAAGAGATAGATGATCAGGTAATTGTTGTACTATACTTACGATAACTATGAATTCCAATGTATTGTATTAAATTTTTTTTTTATTATTCCTAAGAAAAAAAAAATTAATTTACAAAATTGAAATCTCCTTTCCTTTATATTAATATTCTGTCTATTGCTAAATTACCATCTTAATAATTTTATATTATTATGAAAAAGTACTTCTTTAGTCTATTTAAGCATTGATATAATCTTGAGTTATCATATCTGTAGTATTTTGCGAATTTAGATACTTCAATAAAATTTTAATTTCTACTACATATTTTTTTAATATAATATTCATGGTTATGATAATTTTGAGTTTACAGTAATATTCGATTCCAAGGCATGTTCTTTTTAGCATAACGTAAATCCTCCACTAAATTTGTCCTCTGTAAATTTTTATATGTCTTTTAAAACATTATAAAGAAACCTTCAAATTAAAATAGTAATTTTGGCACTTTGGGAAAAACATTATAAAGAACTGAACTAATATTTAGAATGTAGGTCAAATTCATAAATTGTAATTAATATATTTATTGTACAAAAGTTGTAACCAAGCGAATCCAGAATTAATTTTTTGACCATGGTGATATGTGATCATTTTCCCACATAAGTAGAGCTTGTACTCAATGGTTATCTTGTTTTAACACCTAAGTTCTTCTTTACACTCTTGTAAAGAGCCATCTGTTAACAAACTCTCAAATCATTGGATTTTTACCACTACAATTTATTATTAGTCGAATTCACTGGTGCCAAATTGTACCACATGCTTTCCTGGGTGAAATTATAAAATTTCACTTGCTGTTGTTTCAAATAAAAAAAAATCAAAACTGCCCAATTTTTTTTTTAAATGTAAAGTTCTTTGCTCTTGAATTTTAAACTTTTCCAAAATAGATTAATGAAGACATTTTGATTTTTCTGTAAATTTTCTAATGCACACTGGAATAAGGTACGAAGTTGATGGTGGCCAATTACTTTTACAAAGGAAATCAAATGACGTGTAATGTTAAGGTGTTACAATGATTTAAATTTTACTTTAAACAATATTTTTTCCAGTATAACCATACTTGTTGGAAACCATAATAAAAAGTCAGCTAAAAGCAGTAATTCCTGGTTGAAACCTCCATTCTATTTTAAAATCCAAGATGCTGATTGGCTTCCAGTTAAAAAGATAATAAAACTGAAAAATTGCACATAAAGTTGTATTCCTTCCATAAGTAAAATTTAAAATAGCAACCCTAACTAAACAACACCATAAGGATCCAGTTTCACTGTTTATAGAAAATCAATAGCCGGATATGGTGGATCTGTGCTCCAGTGTGTGCAGCTCTGGATAATGAATCAATTTTATGTGAACAAAGAAACATAGAGGTGACTTATTTATATAACTCACCCTTATATAAATAAAAGGACAATTTAATATGTTTACTACACAAAATTTGAATTTAAAATGTAATATTGATTCACATAAAAAATTATTTAGATGTATGTACTTCTGATTTCAACTACGCCTCTTTAAATGTAAAATATCAGTTATTTCAGAAATCTGTGAAATAATTTATTTATAATCATATTTCATTTAATGAAATTGTCAAATTATTGTATCTTAATATGATTATGCCCTGTAAATGATTATAATTGACTTATAATGATTACTAATGGTCTTCAGAATGATAAATAAAAAGTCTAATATTGCATTCAAATACCAGTTTATAAGCTTTAGATGTTTCCATGCCAGAGAAATTTCTTAACATTTCAAGTTAGGCACAAATGTCATATATTTTTCTTGTCAAGGGACACCAGGTTTAACTTGTTTTATTTAAGCATTTGTAGCTAAATTTTGGATTAGACCTGAAAATAGACACTTGCCACAGGTCAATAAACAATACAGTTTGGCAATTGCATAAAACAACTGGCCACCACGATCCTCATAAAACAAAAAAAAGTGAAAAAGCAGAAATGTGAAGAATGTTAAACAAGCACATTCACTCTTCCAACAGATAAAAACTTTTAAACAGATTTCATTTCTTTTTCAACTAAAGATTTTGTCAAATTTGTTCATGTTTAGTATACATTTGAGGTAAAAAGTTCTGAAAATTTGAACTTTGTAAGCATTTTTGCTCTAAAACCAATATTTAAAAATATGGCTTTCTGGACTAGGGTTCTTTTAAGGCGTATGTGTTTATGTTGTCTGTCAATACAGGATGATTGAAAGGAAAGCGTTGTATCTAGATTAGGGTGTTGCAGTAGCTTTGATGAAATGTTCATGAAGTAGATGTGATCACATGCCTCCGTTATGCTTGCAAATTATGGCTGACAGTGCAGTTTATTGCACACCTCAGCTCCATGCGCAAGTGACAGTTAATGGTGCAGTTCATGAAATAGCTGTCAATTGCACTACTTGTGTAAGTCACGGCTAACAGTCCAGTTTATTAAGTAGCTGTCAGTCATGTATCCAACCTCTATGTGGGCATACGGGTAATGATACGGCTGCTGCGTACAAAATGATTCACCTTTTATTAGCAGGTGCATGCAATTCTTGTACGATACATGCAATAACGACAATTCCACTGCCTGTAATAATGATATGCATACAGCTCGAGCAGGGGTAATCCGTGTAACATTATTAATCGTGTACCCATATACTATGCAGGTTCAAGGCTAAAAAATAAAGCCCTTTACATGGAGCAATAGATCCGCATAGTGAATGGAGTAATTAATCCGCATAGTGTAATTAACTTTTATTAACGGATTTTCTTTAAGTTCATTGCATGAGTGCATACAATCCACATACGTTACATGCAATAATTACTAACTTACCAGATAGACTTTTGCTTATAAGACTATACCTTGTTTTATACCACAGTTCTTCAAATTTTTATATGTGGATTCTAGAGCTTTTGGGAGTTTTATTTGGTAGTAGTTTAAATTAATTTTTTTTTTCTTTTCTGTTTGTATAAAGTAGTTTGAAAACAAAACTAACGTTTTCTCTAACAATCATTATATATACATATATATATATCCAAATATATCTACTTCAACTAAATCAAAATACAGAAAACATACCCAAAGGCTTCAAGCTGCTCAACCAAGTATATTTATATAAATGCAATGTAATAAAAAAGAACAACAATGTATCAAAATTAGCCGGGGGGGGGGGGGGCAGCACTTCCCGGTTAAGCCAGCTTTATGTCATAACGACACTCCCGGAAGCTGATACGCTGTCGAAAACCAAGTACACAATACTTAAAACACAAAAATTATATATGAAAAGTCCAAAAAGTGAAAGACCTATACCGACACTACCAATACTTAAATATCTAAATTCCCAATACAACAAAGCAGCAACACAAGACAGTATATAAAATATCAAGAAGACAATAATATAAACCAACCTCGCACCTACATCAAAACACAAAAGTAAGTATCGACTTAGTGTCTTCTATTAATATTTTACAGATTAAAACACCCAGCAACCTCAATACCAATACCTCCAAGACAATGCTATACCTCTAACTTTTCTAACTGGAAGTGTGCTTTTATATAAATACAAACTGCAACTTTCCATTACGGTTATATTGTAAAACTTTCTAATGACGTCACTAATGAAATGTTTAGGGTAACCCTTTGCAACAGCCTCATTCAGGAAACACAGATCGCTTTCATATTGATTTTTTTCACAGCTATTAAGTCTTTTGCTTCTTATCAAAAAGTTTAATATTATGTTTCTGAATACATTACGATATAAACAAGTATTTCAATTTATAATGTAATTGATTTTAAAAATTGAAATCTTTTCTTTTATCATATAGTCTAAATCCCACAGATCCATTTAAATTCTTGTATATTGTTAAGTCCAGGAAATTAATGCTTTGATCTTGATTACATGCAGGATCTGTTAGAGTTAAGTTAGAAGGATAAAATGTGAAGTCTAAGGAATATTGACTATCTGGGCAAGCGCATAGAATATCATCCACATAACTAATATATAACATTTCATTTAATATATTCGTGCCTTCTTCATATTTATTTAAATAGATATCGGCAAGTATAGAGGAGCAACTTCCCCCATAGGAATGCCATATCTCTGTTTATAAAAATCTGTTCCATCATATAAAACTGTTTCAAAATGAACCATTTCAACTAAACATTTGAAAACATGTTTTTTTATTCTGTTTTGCATTTTGTATTTTTCATAAATCTCCATTAGAATATTAAATAAATCATTTATGTCTATGTTGCAAAAAAGGTCACTGAAATCGTAACTCTTGAAGTGTAAATTGTCAGAAATATTTTTAAGTTTTTCTATCGCTTCATTACTATTGTTTATGAAATACACTCCAGTATTTTAAATTTTTAACATAATGTCTTTCAAGAGTTTTAGTAATTTCTTGTTAGCTTAAGTTAAATAAGTTTTATAACCATTCGTGACAGGTCTAAATTTAACAGGATTTTTATGTAGTTTAGGAATAAGTGTAATGTACGGAAATCTAATGGAATTCATATTGAAACTCAAAATTTTATATTTTGCTTTGATACGATTTTCAATTTCACCTTTAGATTGGTGAAGTTTTATATATGTGTTTTGATCTTGATAGCATGAAATAATCATTTTATTGTAATAATATTGGCATGTAAAGGCAAAGTTGGATGTAACCTTATCAACATATGATATGAGAAATTCCTGATGTAATTTCTCCAAACTGTATTTTTTAAATTTCCCCGATCCATCTTATTTATTAAAATTATTATATTTCACACTGAAACTGCTCACTACCTCCGATTTCCATTTTTCGAAAACATGTGTTGGAGGACTGTATTTTACAGCACATTTGTATATAAATGCATCAATGTTATTCACCATGCTCACTCGAACCTTTCGGTATTCTTCATTTCTGTTTTGTTCCTAATGTAAAGGTTTTTTCAAATCAGATCCTTCTAGAATATTAAGATCGCCCGTTACTACATGTCCTAAATTGATGTTCTTTATAGACTTTAAATCTGCATTTGATCATGTCTGGAGGAAAGGGCTTCTTAAAAAGCTCTATCAAATTGGCATTTCTGTTCACTTCTACAAATGGATTTTTGATTTCCTTTCCCAGCGCTTTGTTAATGTTCATTACGGAAATGCTTGCTCGGGTTTTGGACAAACTGCTCAGGGTCTCCCACAGGGATCTGTTTTGAGCCTTGTACTCCTCAATCTCATGATTAATGATCTCATTCAAACTATCTCTGGTGCTTGTCCAGATGTGCAGGTCTTATTATATGCTGACGACCTTGTCGTCTGGACTACGGGCTCTGATTTTTCAGTGCTTGAGAACAAGATGAATGATGTCTTGGACATCTTACTAAAATGGACTAGGGATAATGAATTCTCTGTAAATATTGACAAAATCAATTTTGAGCTTTTTACTTTTGAGTACTAAATATCATCAAATCAACTTAAAATATAATGACAATGCCTTCAGAGAACAAACTGTGCAAAATACCTGGGCATTACGTTAGACTCAAAACTCAGCTGAAATCAACAGGTCTCCAAAATAATCAACAGTGTTTCCGGTCAGCTCGCGTTATTGAAGAGACTCTCTGTTGTTAAGTGGGGCACTACACAAGACGTCCTTATCACTACTTTTAATTCTTTTTTTTTGCCCTGTCTTTGATTATGGTGCTGAGATTTTAATTACTGCCTCAAATAGTGTTTTGGCTAAACTTGATGTAGCTCAAAATAATGCCCTTAGACTCATCACCGGAGGTGCTTTTTCTACACCTGTCCTTGCTATGGAACTACAGACCGGTATTGACTGTTTATATGATTAATGGTTTTATGCAGCCATGGCCCTTGGCGAAAGACTACTACGTAAAGATCATTTTTGGACTGAGTATCGCCCAGGAACTCTGAGACTAAAGACTCATCATACCTTCTTATCAGAATTTCAAAAAATCTCTGATTCCATGGATATCCCAAATAGTAGAATCCCATATTCCAGACTATCTATTTTTCCGGGTATGATGAAATATGCGGCCCCAGCTTTTGACCTTGTCTTTCCTATGCAGAAGGGAGTCTCCACTCAAGCTGAACTTAAGGCTGCAGCTCTGGCCACTATCAGTGAGAGGTATCCTGGCAACAATTGGATACACATCTATACCGATGGCTCTTCTGAGAGAATCTCAGGGCGTGCTGGCTCTGGTGTTTCCTCCAAACTTTTCCAACTTATAGAGCCTTTAAGTTTAAATTCAGATAATTTTGGCGGAGAAATGTTTGCAATTTATCTGGCTCTCCAGAGAATTCGGGAGAGGCCTGAAGAGAGATTTGTCCTCTTCATTGATTGCCAGGCTGCAATTCATACTGTATCAAGTCATTCTCCACTGCCCACAGCCATTGAATTTAACTGTAAAAACATCATTAATACTCTATTGTCAAATGGAAAGGAGATTGTTCTACAGTGGATCCCCAGCCATTGTGACTTGTGGGGAAATGAAAAAGCAGACAATCTGGCAAAAGAGGCATCTCTTATGGACCCACCAATGTCACCTGCTAATTTGAGAAATGTTAAAATTCAAATCAGGCAGAAAATTCTTAAGTTTCCGAGCAACTGCCAGAAGAGAGCGGATTGTGGGAAAATCTTGGGAAGGCCTGACATCTTGTCTTCCAAGAAACCTTCCTAGTTCTCTTGGGATTTCATCTTTCCAATTGCTGACTGGACATGACTATCTGCAGGCGCACTTGCATCGTTTTGGACTCCCTGACTGTATTCTGTGTGATGAAAGTGTTGACATGAATGGCAGGCATCTCTGGAGTTGTTCTGCTCTCCAGGATGTCCGTACTTCTTCTTACTTCAAGTATTTATATTGGACTGCAATACTCCTTATGCTCGAGAGAGCAAATGATGAGGGACATAATTAAAAAAAAAAAAAATGTTCTTAAATGTAGAATATTAATGACAAGGGCAGATTTGATCTGTTTTCAATACATTACGACACACTATATTGTAGTTAAACGATTTTCGTCCTAGTGGTAATGTATATTTATATGCCACTTTAACATTAACGTCATTAATAGGAAATTTGTCTTGATGTTTTCTTAAAATACCTGAAAAATTAATGTTGCCAAAATTCTTATTTTTGTAATATACAACCATATATTCATGACTTATTTTTACGGATAAAGTATCCTTTAGTGTAATATTTAAAATTTTTTGCTCTTAATTTAATATAATCCAGAAACACATCCAACTTAGCAACTGCATTTCCAAAAGCTTTCGTGAACTCAACACCCTTACAATGCTTCCAAATCCTTTTAAGAAAACAACATCTAATACCAAAAACCATGTTCTTAATCCACTTATTAGATAAATCATGATTGTTTACGTGTTTCTTTGCAAATTCCATAATGTGGTTAAAAGTTGCATCAAAATTCAGTTTATGAATCCTACCACCTCGATATTTTCGTTTATGTGTTCAAAATCATACCTCTTGCATCTATATTAGTACAGATCTGTAACTATATCAGAATCGTATTTTTTTTATATAATCACTGTTGTAATTGACATTAAATCTTACAGAGTTTAGTCCGTACGGATATAGAGAATTTTGTTGATTGATGTAATGGTTTTCCCACCATAATCTTTCTTTTAGATATATTACTATATCAAGCAAGGTGATTTGCATGGCTTTAATACCATGATTAAAAAAATGTTTTATCTCTAAAGTAGTATCAGTAGATGGGTATTTCTGTAACTTATATACTTGACTTCTATGTAAATTTATTCTTAAATTGATACAGTTTTGAGTTTGACCTATATATTTTAAATTACATTTCATACATTTTATACAATATATGCTATTGTAGACCTTACAAAAAGTATAGTTTTTACCATTATTGCTAATTTGTAATGGATTAGCCATAAGACAGAGTTTACATTTTTTAGATGTGCACAAATTAAATTTCAACATTTTAAAATTCTTAAAATAACATTGATCATCATTATGCTTGTCAGTAGTACAAGGCCCGTTTCCTGCAGTATCAAACACCTTTACAATTTTTTTGCTTTTCTCACTATTGCCAACGATAGGCTTGAAGTATTTGTCAAAAGTATGCTGACCAGGGTAACTTTTTGACGATTGACTAGTGCCCCTGTTACTAGCCAACCGAGCAATTGTGTTCTTGTCCACGAAATTGCCAGTCGTTAAATCATTATTTTGTGTCATACCAATTTCAAAAATTAGTGTTTTTACAGTACAAAAACACTAAAAAATACATGCAAAAACTCAATATCTAACTGAACATACATACACATTAATAGATACCGTTTATCCTCTCATTTCAATCCGCCAGAAATACATACTCAATAAAAGATAAAATTCACACTATCATATTAAGATGCCTTAAAACATTGACCTAATAGTGAAAATAGTGAAGAAATCTTTTCTTCAAGTATCTTTCAAGACTAAGAACCCGATCCAAAATCCAATTACATGTCCTTGTACATGGCTTTCAAAGGTTACTGTGGCATACTGTTCATAGCTTGCTGAAACATCGTAATTGGAACCATCTTTTTTCCTAATAGTTCAAAGTATTAAAATACATTACTTATCTTGTATAATAATGGAAAATTTCAGTGCTATTTGCAGCATGAAATCTAAACGTCATATGGCCATGAAATTTGGTAAACAGGTACTTCAGGACCCGTAAAAGTGCATCTCAGTGTTATTTAAGTTTTGAATTAGTATTTGTTATTTTATGTTTTAGCCTGATTTACAACAATTTTAGTATGATGTTAACACAAATAGACTCCTTAGTGGCCAAAAATATTATCACAGAATTTCCAACTTGACACCATAAAAAGAAAATTCTCTTTTTAACGAACTTTAAACCAAATTCATACAATTAATAACCAAATTTTCATGAATTTTTAAAAAATGTATACTTTTCTACTTTTCATGCATTTTAAACCTCCCTGATTTTTATATTGCGATTTTAAAAAAATGACCTGCAATTTCAAGTTTAACTCCAGTTCCTTTAAATATCACCCACTGTTCCAATACAAAAAATAATTTCCTAATGTCATCCATTCATCAATTATAAATTTTTTAAGCATGCAAACTGTTAATATTTTTGATGCCAATACTTTGATCTTCCGTAACAGTTTTTTTCCCACGTTTGGTTGTAGACGACCTCTGCGCATGTGTTTCAAGTATTTCCTCATTTTTTTTTTTTTTTTAATTTATGCTTTTGCTGAGAGCTGTGCGATTTGGAGCTTACACTTTCTGGATTGAAACCACTTTAACTTTTTTTATTTATAAAGTAGTACAGACTTATTTTGGACCTAGGAAATTGTGCTCAAATGTATTATTTAAGCAGTAGGCACTTATTTAATTATTTATTAGTAGATGCTCACTTAGGATCAGGGCAATGCCTGGTAATTTGTT